>QRFJ01001816.1:14996-130896 GCA_006176705.1 Cocos nucifera | reverse complement strand
ATTAACTCATAAAATACTCCCGACCATAGGATCATCACGAGGATGGTGATTGATCCGAAAGGTTGGTGTACAATCACTTCTCTTTAGTAGATGAGTCTTAAGACTATGGTGTGGAGACACCGGAGCGAGAGTACAAGTACTCGTTAGAGAACGAGGGCACTGAGCGTGACCATCTCGAGTAGTCATTAGGGAGTCTACCTTCTCGTCAATGACTGATTCGATGCTGAGTGTGTCTGGTTCTCGATGCATGCAGTAGTGTGTCTAGTTAAGGTAGAGGAGTAGCCCTATGATGGTCATGAGAATCAAGTCCAGAAGTCCATGGCCATGGCAGAGTAAAATAATAGAAAGAGTTTCTATTTAGCTTTTCACATTATACTTGAAATCGAATGATTACATCATATGACAGAGACTAGGGTTTGACGAGTTCACCTTAATCCTAATCTGATCGGAGCTCAAGATAGAAGAACTTAATCACACAGGTAGCTGCACCAAGAGGTTCACATTCAGCTCTGATGGGTTGCCACCATATACTGCTAGGTGTCACTAGTGCATTTTGAGAGCAATTAGAATGATTTAGATGATCGATCATTCTAGCTGTTCGAATCAGAAGAGTTCTGATCCATCGAAAGGAGTTTCGATGATGTCGATGATAAAGATCATGACATATCCCATTACCATACAGAACTGAACCTAATTGGGTCACACAAACAAGGGTTTGAATCTAGTGATCATCAATTGAACTGATCTAGTTCAATTGATCTGAATGAGATTCAATTAGGTTCAAGGAAATCGTGCTAGCACTCGATTGAACCTAATGTTCTTATTTTACTATCATAAATAGTTGTCCTGACTGAGCCAAAGAAGTTTGTGCTCATTTAGAGGCCTTCACTTTGTCTGACTAGAGCTTTTTCAAGTCAGAAAAGGTTGTCTTATTTTGTAAGACATTACCTACCATTTTTGGTCACCTGCCATTTCTTATTCTTTGACTTTGGTCAAAGTTGACCTTTGACTGATCAAATATTGACCATAGACACTTTGACTTCTGTCCATGTGTCACGCACCTATTGGAGGGCTGGTAGAGCCTGTCCTCCTACCAGAACCTGGTAAGGAGGAGGACGAACACCACCCTTGGCGTGTGCCCAAGTTGGAGGCACCTAGGAGTCCCTGTTGGATAGGGACTCCATCTCCTTTTTGGATTCCAATTAGAGTTCTCCTAAGAACCAACTTTGACTAATCTTAGGCACCCTCTAAGGAGGAATCCAGGGTACTCTATTCTCACCTATCAGATTTAGATCTGATTTCATAAATAGTTGTAATTGGTTGGGAAGAAGAGGAATTGGATCACAGACAGTCTATAAATAAGACCCTACGTCCAACTCAAATTAAGATTGGAAAATTGAAATCACACACCCCAAGGCTGCCTCTCCCCTCTTCCTCCATGCCAAACCCACCTTCTCCTTCTTCTCTCCACGTCCAAAAGTATTTTGGACCTTGGTTGGTGTAATTCAAATGAGAGAAAGGCAACTGAAAGCTAGAAGGCTGCGCTGCTGCAAAGGACAACTACTGATCTTCAAAAGAAGTTTTGAAGATTCTCCAGATCAGATCCAGATCTAATTTCTGAAGATAAGATAGAGAAGAACAGGATCTCCAGATCCAGCCCAGGTGGATATCGATAGAGATCAGGCACTTGCGTGGCTAGATCCAGAACCTTTCGTTGCTCATAGGATCATCATCGGATAATAGGATTATCCACTTCAAGGTAAATTTAATTTGATTTAATTTATCTAATTTTATTTTAATTATTAAAATAATAAGAATCCGATCTAAAATATCCTAGATCTGATCCAGATTAAAGAAAAAAAATTTTGAAATATACCTCTTGATCTGATCAAATCTGAACGAACCTGGTCCAAAAAATTAGGATTTTCCTTCAGATGATCCCAAAATCTATGACAAGATGATATCAGATATCGACTCTGAGAAATGGTTAGAGGCAATGAAGTCAGAGATTGACTCAGTGCACTCAAACCAAGTCTGAATCTTGGTAGATCCGCCTGAAGGTATAGTACCTATTGGATGTAAATGAATCTTCAAGAGAAAGATAGGTGTCCATGAAAATGTAGAGACATTCAAAGCAAGGCTCATAGCAAAAGAATATAGTCACCGTGAAGGCATTGACTATCAGAATATTTTTCCGCCAACACCATGCTCAAATTCATACGCACATTGCTTGCTGTTGCAACCTATTTCGATTATGAAATATGGCAGATGAACGTAAAAATGGCATTCTTAAATGGATATCTTAAGGAAGATATCTATATGAAATAGCCGCTGGGTTTCACATCCAGTGATACTGATCACAGGGTCTGCAAGAAGTAAAGATCCATATATGGACTTAAGCAAGCATCTCGAAGCTAGAATGCTCATTTCAATAATGTGATAAAATCATTTGAATTCATCAAGAACGATGAGGAGCCCTGCATTTTTAAAAAGATCAATGAGAGTGTTGTTGTCTTTCTCGTACTGTATGTGGATAACATCCCCCTAATTGGAAATGATATTCTCATGTTGACTACAGTCAAAATATGGTTGTCTAAAGAATTCTCCATGAAAGACCTAGGAGAGTCATCATTTATTCTAGGAATTAAGATCTATAGAAATAGACCAAATAGGATGCTGGGTCACTCACAGAAGATGTACATAGAGGAGGTGCTAAAGAGGTTTCGCATGAAAAACTCTAAAAGAAGATTGGTGTCCTTCAGACATGGTATTCATCTCTCCAAGAAGATGTGCCCTAACACACCTGAAGAGATTGAACGCATGAGCAAGATCTCTTATGCTTCAATAATAGGAAGCCTCATGTATGCCATGCTATGTACACGACTTGATATTAAACATGCTATGAGCGTCACGAGCAGGTATCAGTTGAATCTAGGTGAAGAGCACTGGACTTCTATGAAATGTATCCATAAGTACTTCAGAAGGACCAACGATATGTTTGTTGTCTTTGGTAATGAAGAACTCCAGATCCAGGAGTATACAGACTCAAATTTTATGTTCAATATAGATGATCGAAAGTCGACATCTTAAAGTTTGTTTGTGTGCAATGGTGGTGCTATCAACTGGAAGAGTTCCAAGTAGACTTTGATAGCAGATTTCACCATGGAAGCAGAGTACATCACTATGTTTGAAGCTACAAAAGAGGCATTCTGGTACAAAAAGTTTGCTATAGAGCTCAGAGTGATGCCATCAGATGCCATTCCTCTGTACTGTGATAATAATGGCATCATAACCCTAACAAGGAGTCGAAGTCTCATCAGAAATCTAAGCACATCGAGCGGCGATACCACCTCATTCACAAGTACCTCGAGAAGGAAAATGTTGAGGTCAAGAGAGTCAACACTGCAGATAATGCAGCTGACCTGTTGACAAAGCCATTGAGCCAGCAGAAGATCGAAGCCCAACTTAAGAAGATGGGACTTAGTTTTGTAGCCAATTGGTTTTAGGTCAAGTGAGAGTTTGTTAGATGTGTGCCATAGAAGCCAGATTGGTTGTCACTTGTAATACACTTTTAAAAATAATTTTATAATTTTGACTATAAATTAATAAATGGGTTATCTTCTATTACAGTGTGTATTTAAAATTGTCTGTGATACATTCTTTGAGTTAATGGTAATGACAATTCATATTTTCAAGAGTTAAAAATTTAAGATAAGAATTTTTATAATTAACTCATAAATTGCTCCTGACCGTAGGATCATCATAAGGATGGTGATCGATCCAGAAGATTGGTGTACAATCACTTTCTTAGGATAGACGTGAGCTTGAGTCTATGGTGTGGAGATCTCGGAGTGATAGTATAGGTACTCGTTAGAGAATGAGGACACTGAGTGTGACCACCTCGAGTAGTCATAAGGAAGTTTACCTTCTCGTTGATGACTAACTCGATGCTATAGTGGTGTGTCTATTTTTTTGATCTAAGGTGCATCAACAGTTCACCTTGAGAGTGTTATAGTTTGACTATACCATAACTTGATCTCCTAGCCATTCAAAATTCTAAGGTGTATGTTGGCTATAGCATGTTCATTGTAGAAATTGGATTGCACCAATAGGGTATCTATCTACCTCGATAAATGAGGAGTAGCCCTATGATAATCATGAGATTGAGTTCATAAATTCATGGCCATGGCAAAGTGAAGATGATAGAAAGAGTTTCTATTAGGATTTCACATTGAACTCAAATTAAATGATTAATTCATATGACGGACATTGGGTTTGATGAGTTTACCTTAACCCTAATCCTATCAGGGTTCAAGATAGAAGAATCCAATCACACAGATAATTATACCAAGAGGTTCGCTTTCAGTTCTGATGGATTACCACCATATACCGCTAGATGTCACTGGTAGATTTTGGAAGCAATTAGGATGATTTTGATGATCAATCATTCTACTTATATGAATCAAAAAAGTTCTGGTCCATCAAAAGGTATTTCGATGATGTCGATGATGGAGATTACGACATGTCTCATTACCATACAGAATTAAACCTAACTGGGTCATACAAACAAGAGTTTAGGTCTGAATGTCATCAATTGAGCTAAGCATGTTTGATTGATTTGGATTAGATTCAATCAGATTCAAGGTAATCGTGCTAGCACAAAATTGAGCCTGACTTTCTCCTTCTGAAATATTTTTGATTCATCACAACCGAGTCAAATTTGATTTGACACATTCTTGTATTTTTAATGGATTTATTTTTTATCTGACTGGAACAAGTTCAGATCAGATTAATTATAAAAATAAAATTCATTCATAGTCAAATTGGACTAGGGTCAAAAGTTGACCTATTTGAGAGAATTAAGGATCACCTGATCAGATACTTTTAGAAAATTCTCTAGAAATTATTTTAATTTGATTTTTACAAATATGATAGAGAATGAGTTATTCATTGGGTGAACCAAATTTCAAGATTTTTTGAGGTGTCTAGAGTAAGTTATGATAGAGTTTGATTTGAATTAAAGTCTTGAGGGAAGAGTCCTAGGCGCAGTGGACTCTTCCTTATCTACTCATGCTGACATCTTTTTGAATCATTTTTAGGAAAAAAAAATAGAAGATATCTAGTGGTTTTTCATGGTTAATAAGTCCTATAGTCCTAATGATAAAATAAATGAGTTATTTTGGTCAAAAGGGACTCTAAGTAGGCATTGGACATAAAAGCCTTTCTCACATCAAAGTGCATGCAATGTAAGAAATAATTTTTCATGTCCAAAGTCTGCCATCCCTGATATTGCACACCCCCTCTATCCTCTCTCTTCTTCTCTTCTACAAGTCTAAAAAGTTAGGCACAAATCTGAGAAGAAGGTCCAAGATTTTTGGCATAATATTCAGGATCTACGCGACAGTGTTCGTGTGACGAATGGGCTACCTTCAGAAATAGTTTTGAAGGTTCTTCGGATTAGATCCAAATCTGATTTTTGGAGAAAAGGTTCATGAGGAGAAGATATTTAGATCCTAGTCGAGTGGATACCGGTAGAAGCTTGGTGCGTGCCTGGCTCCTCCTAGAACCTCAAGAATCAAAAGGATCATTGCAGGATAATTAGATTACCCAGTTAGGTACTTTAAATTAAATCTAATTTAATTTTAATTTTTTAATTTTTAATATTAGATCACCATGATTAGATTTAAAAACTCTTAGATCTGATCATATCATTTAAAAATTTTTTAAAAAAATTTTCTCAAATATGATCATATCCGCACGATCCTGCGATGGAAAATAGTATTTTTCCTTCAATTACTTACTTTAGTAGATTAAATAGTTTAGTCTACATCTTTTGCTATGATTATTTCAAAAAAATTTTGAAATACAAGCATGAAATCCTGCATGTTTTCTTACACTCTCTACCTCCTGGCCCCGACATCCTTCCTATCTCCCCATCTTCTCTCGGTTAGTGATGTCGGCTCCCATAGGTAAATGTGATTAATTATTTTGATCCTAAATCTTAATCAGCTACCAATTAACTAGCTAAATAGCTGATGGACGAGTTCGAGACCTTCTTTCTTGAAAATCTGCTTAGAATATCATGTGCCAATTAACATTGCTCTAATGGATTTTGATTTTGATATTTGGGTATCAAATTATTTTATTGAATCATCACTTTAAACCAAATTATGTGGCTGGCTTCAACTATTATACAATTTTTTGAGACTACGAAGAAGATTTAGGATAAGGTGATTTCAATGATCCCTATTAGAACAGAAATTAGAATAGATACTACATCTTCTGAGTCTCTTTATTTTTTATTTTTTATTTTTTTTGCTCTTGCCTTGCTTTCAAACCCTTCTTCCATTTTATTATATTTTTTATTAATTTTTTAAATATCGTGCAATACAAAACTTCAAACATCAATGGCTAGTGCTAATGCATCAATTAGTATGGATGTACAAGATGGATATAATAAGTATGATAGTCCTAACCGTCAAAAGTTAAATTCTAAAGTGTGGGATGACATGGAGAGGATTACAAAAAATAATAAAGTGAATAATAAATGTAAGTATTGTAAGAAGTTATTTGCAGCTAGTTCTAATAAAGAAACTTTTTATTTGTTACGTCACATAAAATGATGTCCTAAAAAGAGGAACAAAGATATTAGGCAATGCATGCTTAAAGCTCATACTTCTGCTGATTCACTGCCTCCCTCTCGCTAAAATGGGATGAATCTTCTCATGCAGCTTTTTGATTATTCAGGGCGCTGCGAAGCCAATTTCCATCAAGGCAAGGGGGTAAATAAGGGGGAAGAGGAGTTGTCACGATAGAAAAGAGAAATGACCATAGCCTCACACTCGCCAGCTGAGTCCGTTGGCTAGTTTTGATCACCCCGAATTCGATTTCTCATGCGAGACGGAGGTAGACGATATAAAGGTCAATCGCGGGTTAACTACTTATTGGATTTGAAAGACCCATTGATGGCTATTCTGCTCGCTCTCAGGAGCTTGAGTAGACCGTTCGTTCAACTCGCCTGAAGGAGACTAGACTTCCTTAGATAGAAAAACTCGCTATGCGGTTGAAAGCTGAAATGAGATGACAGAACGAGTGAAAGAAGTTACTGAAAGTCAAGCCCCTTTTTAAGGGCAACATGGGAGTGCGAACTCGATTCCCCGTACGACACACACAACTATTAACGCTCTTTCTCAATCAGGTCCGGAACGCACAGTCTTGTTCAACCTTTCCTGCCACTCGGCTAAGTTCGCTTCGTTACATCGATAAAAGTTCATAAATTTGATCATGAACAGCCTTGTAAATCACTTATCACATTTTTGGTAGTTAGAAAACATCCTTTTACCATTGTAGAGGAGGCTACCTTTAGGTATTTTATATCTATGAACTATCCTGAGTTTAAGAATATTAGTAGGCATACTATGAGAAGAGAGTTATTTTTGTATTATGTGAAAGAGAGAGAACTTGTCCAAGAAGAGATGATGAAAGCTCCTGATAGAATTTGTTTGACTTTTGATAATTGAAAATCTAAACACGCAATTGATGATTATATTTGTAATATTATTTGATAGTGATTGGAAGTTGGAAAAGAGAATTATCCATTATAGGGCCTTAACTCCTCCTTTTGATGGGTTATCTATAGCAGATGAGGTAGCATTGTGCTTGACTCAATGGAAAATTGACAATAAAATTATTAGCATCACATTGGACGATGCATCTTACAATGATTCTATGGCTAATGTTCTCAAATATCAATTTCTAGCAAAAAACTCTTTAGTATGTGACGATAAGTTTTTCCAAATTCGTTGTTGTAGCCATATTTTGAATGTCATTGTATAATGTGGTTTAAACATTATTGGAGATGTGACTGCTAAAATTCATAATGGAATCAAGTACATTAAAAGATCTATTCCTCAGGAAAAGAAGTTCATAGACTAAGAGTTTCCAACTAAATATAGAGAAGAAATTGCATTGTGATGTCTGTGTGAGATAGAATTCGACATATTTGATGCTTGATCATGCACTTTATTTCAAGAATATGTTACAACATTGGGCACAAAGAGATAAAAATTTTAAGTTTGTACTTTTAGAAGAGGAATGGGAAAAAGAAAGCATACTTCATAGATTTTTAAAAGTATTTTATGAAGTAACATACATGTTTTCTGGTACTAAATACCCAACTTTTAATATTTACTTCAAAGGGGTGTGGAAGATTCATACCCATTTGTTGGAAGCAAAAAAAGGTTCATACAATTTCATATCTAACATGATTGGTGATATGCTTCAGAAATTTGATAAGTATTGGGCTGAATATAATTTAGTTTTGTCTTGTGCTGCAATATTGGATCCCCATTATAAGAAACATTTTGTAAGTTATTGTTTTACCAAGATTTATGGTGAGAGTGGTGAAGTGCATATAAAAAAGATTGTGGCAACCCTTTATGATTTGTTTGATGAGTATAGAAGAAATGCTCCCACCACTTTATCTGGTATTGGATTTTCAATTAGTTCAAGTTCTTCAATTAGAATTCATGATGATGATGATGTTGACTTTACTAATTACAAACAATTTATGAGCCAACTATCCGATCCTCAATTTGAAAAGTCTCAATTAGATATGTATTTGGAAGAACGCAGTGAGTATGATATGCATAGTGAAATTGATGTTTTAGACTATTGGTATAAGAATTCATCAAGGTATCTAGAGCTTGCGTTAATGACCATGATCTTTTGACTATCCCAATCTCTACAGATGCATCAGAATCAGCTTTTAGCATTAAAAAAAGATGATAAATCCTTGGAGAAGCTCACCTAAATCAAAGATGGTTCTAGCTTTGATTTGTCTTGAAGATTGCATGTGATTATTTTTTTATACTATTTAATTTTTTTATTGCTTGTTCTTTTATGTCATGGACTATTTATTGATCTTTTGTTGTTTTGATTGTATGAATGTATGAATGGGATTGGATACATTAGGAATTACTTGTGGAACCCTAGCTCCAAGCTCATTAGATGATGGATCATCTAGCCCTACTGATGATGAGGTTGATGAGGAGGAAGATGATGGTGGTGACATTTTTTACATAATTTTATTGATTTTATTTTTTATTTGCTTAGCAAACATATTTTCTTTCTATCAAAAATTTCTTTTTTATAAGTATTGAGTCGCTTGATGTTTGCTTAGTTGATTTTAATTTAACTAATTTCTTTTGTATTTGAGATCTAGAGGCTCAAAATTTCAAATTGCAAGAAACAAAGATGAGGAGGAATATATAGTTTGTTTTGGTAGTGTGATTGTTCTACACTCTATAATATATCGATGATGTATTTTGGAGTATTTATAAGAATATTATGTAGTGCTTATTTTATTTTCACTTGTTCGATAAGTTCGATTATTTCAATATCGAAACTTAGTGTAACTTAGCACTTGGTACTTTGATTATAATTTTATTTTTAGGCATTTAGTACTTTATTAGATTATTTTCTCTTATTTAGAAGATAGAAATAATTTATGAAGAATTAGAATAATATTTATTCATTTATAATTCATATATAAGTATAAAAAATAGCTCAACCATCAACAGACTGACGATTGACTTTGGAACACTATTCTTAATAATCTTTCACTTGGACTAAAGTCAATCGGTGTAGTATATAATATCCATCTTCGACTTGAAGTCATCGAACTCTTTCACCATCATGGTTTTAGTGAATGGGTCGGCCAGGTTCTTCTTTCCATCGATCTTCTGAAGATCAGCATCATCTCAATCCACAATCTTTCGGACAAGATGGTAGTGACGTAGAATATGTTTTGTCTACTGGTGTGTCTTTAGTTCCTTCGTCTGAGCAATGGTGCCAAAACTATCACAGTAGAGCAAAACTAGACCATCAAGAAAGAGTGCTACTCCGAGCTCGATGATGAAGCCACACCACTTCTATGGCAGCATCTAATGCAGCGACATACTATGCCTCGCAAATTGAGTTGGTCATAGTGTGTTGCTTAAACTCTTTCAGTAAATAGCTCTACCATTAAGGGTAAATATATATCCTGACATACTTTTGTTGTCATCATGATCAGACTGAAAACTAGAGTCTGTAAATCTCCCAAGTCTCAAATCTAACTTACCATAAATGAGCCACTAGTGTTTAGTATTTTTTAAATACTTCAGAATGGTTTTAACAATCTTCTAGTGGTTCTCTTCTAGATCAAACTGGTATCTACTCACTACCCCTAGCGAGTATGACACATCTGATCTTGTACATGTCATGGTGTACATGAAAGAACCCACTATCGAAGCATATGGAATTCTATTCATATGCTTTTTCTCTTGAGGTGTTGTTGGACCATCCCTCTTCAAGAGAGAAATTTCATGGCCTATCAGTGGATAGCTTTTCTTGAAATTCTTCATGCTGAACCACTTCAGCACTGTGTCAATGTACGTGGACTGGGACAATCTGAGCAATCTCTTAGATCTATCTCTATAGATCTTCATCCCTAGGATGTAGGAAGCTTCTTTCAAGTTTTTCATGGAGAACTGAGATGACAACCAAATCTTTATTCTCTATAATGCAGGAATATTATTTTTGATTAAGAGAATGTCATCCATATACAATACAAGGAATACAATCGCTGGACCATTAGCCCACTTGTATATGCAAGGCTCTTCTCCATTCTTAACGAAGTCATACGTTTTGATCATCCTATCAAAATATATGTTCCAACTCCGAAATACTTGCTTTAGTCCATAAATGGACCTTTAAACCCTGCACACCTTAGACTCATCTATGGATGTGAATCCTTCAAGTTGTATCATATACATCTCTTCGTCCAGCTCTCCATTCAGGAGGTATCTTCATATCCATCTGCCAAATTTCATAGTCCAGATAGACAGCTATTATAAGCATAATCCAAATGGACTTAAGCATTGCCACAGAAGAAAATATCTCATTATAGTCTATACCATAATGTTGACAATATCCCTGGGCAACCATACAGGCCTTGTAGGTCTCCACCTTCCTATCTGCACCCCTTTTTTTCTTGAAGATCCATTTACACCCATGGATTTTATCCCTTCGGGTGGATCAACTAATGTCCATACATCGTTGACCTTCAAGGATTCCATTTTAGATTTCATGGCCTCAAGTCATTTCTCATAGTTGGATATCTGCATTGCATCCATGTAGGTGATCGGACCCTCATCGTTCTCATCAAGTTCGACAAGATCACTATCCTAAATCAAGAAATCATAGTATCTATCTGATTGATGTGGTACTCTCTCAGACAATCTTAAGGGTGCAAGCTCATTAGGCTCCGGATTTGATCTAATCAAATCAAATTTAGGCTTAGCTACTTGTGTCAGTTTTTTCACCTGTCGAACTTTCTCAAGTTCAATCTTAGAGGCATTAGTTCCTTCATCAAAGAACTTCTTTTTTAGAAAGATTGTCTTAAGACTGACAAATACCTTTTGCTCATCAGCTAGGTAGAAATACTGACTTACATCCTATCCACATCTCATATGGTATTTTGGAAATAAATTTACATGGAACCCTATTTAGAATATAACAAGCCAACTCGAGCGCATATTCCCATAAGGAGATCGATAGACTGGCAAAGTCCATCATGAATTGAACCATGTCTAACAGGGTCCAATTTCTTCTTTCAAACACACCATTATGCTATGGTGTTCTAGGAGGAGTCCATTGGGAGAGAATTCCATTCTCTCCTAAATATATCAGAAACTCGCTAGAAAGGTATTCACCTTCTTGATCAGACTAAAGAGTTTTAATACTCTTTTCAGTTTGCTTTTCTACCTCATTATGGAATAGTTTGAACATTTCAAACGATTCTGACTTATGTTTCTCAAGTAGATGTACCCATACCTAGATAGGTCATTAGTGAATGTGATGAAGTAGAAATATCCACCTCTAGCACTTGAGCTCATGGGTCCGCATACATCAGTATGTACTAGACCCAAGAGTTCAATGGCTTACTCATCCTTTTCAGTAAAAGATGACTTGATCATTTTACCAAGAAGATAGGACTGACAGATCGGAAGTGATTCACAATCACCAACTTCAAGAATTTCTTCTTGAGCCAATCTATTTATTTTATTTTTATTAATATGACTTAGCCTATAGTGCCAAAGATAGACTTCAGACACATTATTTATTCTAGGACATTTACCGGAGGACTAAACTATATTAACAGGCTGTGATACTATATAAATATCATTATTCAATTGTCCAACATAAATCATAACACCATTCAAAATGATATTATAAAAAAAAATTTATTAAAAATTAACAACTATTTTTGGCCAAAAGGCCTACAAAAATAACATTCAATAAAAAGCTTGGATAATAGTGAAATTCGTAAAGAATAATTTTATAAGAATTGATCATAAGGTTCATGATTTCTAAAGCTAGAATTGAAACTTGTCTTCCATCTCCAACATTCAGGAATCTCTCATCTTCATCAAATCTCCTACTGACCTACAAAATCCTGCATCAAATTATAAATATGATAAAAATTTTTGGTATCTAATGCCCAGGCAGTAGTATCATATATTAAGAAGTTGCAAGACGTTATCATATAATTATCTTGCCCAGCAATTGCTTGCCTCTTCCTCGACCTGTTCGGATCCAGGAAGGCAATGTACTAAAGATAAATCTTCTTCCAATGCCCCTACTTCTTACAACAGAAGCACTCCATCTGGCTCTAGTCGGGCTTGAGCTTCTTGGTCTAACCCTATGTAGACGTCCTAGCATGCGGTCGTACCTTCTTATTCTTTTTTTCTTTCTTAAAAGATCGATGACCAAAAGAAAATCCTCCCACTATATTCACCGACTCCTTATGGAGCAGTGATCCTTCTCAAAGTTCTGCAATAATCTCAATAAGCCATGGTAGTTCACTGTAGGCTTTTTCATTCTGAAATGAGTAAGAAAGAGGCGGAAGGACTTAGGTAAAGAGTTCAAGATCATATCCTTCCAAAGTTGCTTGTGCAAGAAAAAGCCTAGCTTACTCAGGTGCTCAATCATCTCGATCATGTATACTATATGATTGGTGACTAACGCCCCATCCCTCATCCAAGCATTAAAAATGGCACCACTAGTCTTGTGCCTCTCAACATCGTCGAGTATGCCAAAGGAGTCATTTAACATCTGCAGCATCTTCTATGGCTGGGCATTTTTAAATCTACAATTGAACTCATCATTCATTGCCGCCAGTATGATGCATTGAACGATGGTGGGGTCATTGAGCCACTTTTGATAAGTGTCTCAGAGCTGGCTTCTCAGACGCTAGATTTATCAAAATATACAAGATCCGCTCATGTTCTAAAACTATCTTTAACTTTCGATACCAGCTATCGAAGTTGGATTCCATAAGTTGGTCATTGTCTAACAATAATTGGAGCAATAGAGTAGTGACCATAGCAGCACAATAAAGAAAATCCAAAATCTAATTAGCATATGAATTATTTACCAAAACCTAATTAGTATATGAATTATTTATCCTAAAGATTTGGACTTTAGTCTAAAGGTTCTCCTATTATTTTATACAAACTGGTAGCCCCTACCTCCAATTTAAGAAATTATCTTAATTTTTTAGTGGGTACTAGAATCCACACAGACTACACACAAGCCCGACTTTGGCCAGTCAATCCATGTGCATCTATGGGTAGGTTCAGAATCAATTATTTCTCTAAACAACTTCTAGTAATTTTAATTTTATCCTAGAAACCTAATCAGTAGGCTTTGGTCTCCACTAAAAAGGTCTGGTTAGGTCCAATCATTAACATGATTATATTTGGTGCATCTAACCAACAAATGATTAGGCCCAACTTTGGTCGGCCAACCTAATCACTATTAGAAAGATACAACCAAATCAACATATTATGAATGATAATTTTGTTAGTCAATAAGCACCAAGCCTTTGGGCCTCCGGTGATTATTAAACTAATGGATCAATTATCACTCAACTTAATAGAAGGCTATGACTTAGTTATCACCATAACTATATCATTTTTAAGGATCTAATAATTTTAGAGGATTTGATTAACTCATTTTAAGAAGAGAAGAGAGAATTAACTAGCCAATTTTGATCCTCCCACTAATTTCATTAAGTCAGATTAAAAAGGACTAATTCAAGCCGATCTTAGGAGCACCTAAATCAATCACACTAATTTATCTAATTTTCATGGATGAACTCGAATTGCCAAACGATCTAATCAAAACCTAACTCACCAGGTTGGTTAGTAAGTGAGAACAGTAGAAGGGACATGCCATTAACTCATCAAAGATCGAATCAGTGCGAGCAGCTCCCAATTAAAAACCACTAGTCTTGATTGCCAAACTTATCTTAGACACCAACTAGTTCATTAGTTTCAATTTGATCAGCCTAGTAATTCTGGGTTCGACTGTAAAGTCATGAATCAAGTCTATTTGATTCTCATTAAAGATATAGACTTGACCAACTACAACTATTGTAATTGAGGCTAAAGAGTTCTTGACCTAATCTAATTCAATATTAGATTGGATTTGATCAATTACTCTAATTTAGTCCATTCTTTAACTAACTTTAGGTCTAATCGAATTAATAAATCTAATTCATCTAATCCAATTATCCAAATTTTATGCATTTGTCTTAAGATCTTTAATTCATAATTCTAGATCCTAGTTGACATCACTTAATTATTAATTAAGTTTTGGGCTGATGGCTTGGGGTTCGATATTTTAAAAATATTTTTTTAAAGTTTTGAAAGGTTCTTTTATAATCTAGCACTATTCACTAAATGGATCAACTCATTTCAAAAATGAATCGGCTTATTTCATAAATAGCTACTAGTTGTAGGTTTTGATCTAAATCTATGTACAATGTATAAAAATCATGAACTCATTTTAGATCTAATCTAAATATATATTAATAATTAAAATTTATATTAAAACTAACTTTTAAAATCCTTTTGCTACTTCATCTTCAAGAGTAATAACCATAGTGGCATCCCTACACATCGTAGGAGAACCCCATCGAATGGAAGGAGATGGCCTTTAAATCATGCTTTTCTCCTATGACCGGATGGCCATGGTGATCTACTCAATTAGATTACTTGCTACTCGAATAAATTACATATCTAATATGCAAATTTTTAAATTTTAAAGCATATAAATCACATTAATAAGCCTAGTGCTCTAATACCACTAATGGAAATAGTGCAGGACTTCTAGCTCTACTTTCATTTTTTTTTTCAAAAATTAATGTAGTAGAATTTAAAAATTAATCTAATTAGTTTCTATGAGCTATTGATCATATCAATTTAAACCCTACAACTAGGATCAAAATGTGATATATATATGTATTAAAAATTTAAAAATTAATTAGCATGCTGTAAAATAATTTTACCACTACTTGTGTTCAGAACACAATACCTTGTGCGATTAGCCAAACTCCATAACTAAATCACCATCGAAATGGTTCTCTCATCGTGATGTAGCCACACAAGTCGTCTGGCCTCCATGGATGGTCCACACGAGGTCCTAATCCCGATCGGCTCCTCTCGAGTGCTAGCTCGATATCAGAAGCTTCAATGGCTAATTTTGATCAAACAACTTTGATCTCTCTTTAGTTATTTGGATGCTTTAGATTACTAGAAAAGGTAGGAGAGAGGTTGAGGAGGCTCTCCTAAATTTTTTGTAATTTTACAACACTCATAGCTCATAGAAACACTCCCCAAACCCTAGGCTGAAACCCAAGGGTATGCACTCACCCGGAACCCTGCACCTCTCTATTTTTCTTTCCTCCCAAGAATTTTTGAAATTTTTTTCATGCACACTTGGGGTGGCTGACAAAGGAAAGGAGTCTTCTTTAGATCTTACACATGCCCCAACTCAAATTTACTTTTAAATGTGCGCCAAATAGAGTAGATAGCATGTGGAGTGATAAGATCAGGTGGTTGCTCATTTGAATTCAAACTCCATTTGAATTGAAATAGTAACCAACTTGATATTATCCATTTGGGGCATGAGAAGGCTGGGCATGCACCCTCTTTGTGCATGGGAAAAGTTTCATGAGAATCTAGCTCTCGTGGAGAATAAGATAGGTGCAAGTTTAGGTGATGTGGCGGGTAGACTAGTCAAACTAGTCTTAAAACAATCTTATCCAATTAAATCTAATCCAAACCAATTTTGTTAGGCCCAATTAGACTAGATTAAATCCAACTCATTTAGGCTTAATTAGACTTAATTAAATTTTAATCAAATTAAAAATTAATTAAGCCCAACCTCTGATTAAATCAAGGAATAAATCTCCTCGGTGATTAGGTCATCTCATAACCTAATCGGATCAAACCCAACTGAATTCAATTCAATTGAACTTAATCCAAAATTTATTACTCCATCAAATTAAGTTAATTAATAATTGAATTACTAATTAAAACTCTCATAAATATAAAATTCAAATCCAGTGGATGTTCGGATAGTAGAGTCCCATCTATATAAAACTCTTGATCGAAGAGTTTCAAACCAGTGGGACTCTTGACGGCAGTATCCCAAACAAGTGAAACTCATGATCATAGAATCCCAGACCAATAGAACTCTCAACCACATAGTCCCAGACAAGCAAGACTCAGAGTTTCAATGTAGTAGGACTCTTGGTCATAGAGTCCCAATCCAGTGGAACTCTTGACCATAAAGTCCCGATCTAGTGGGATCTTCATCAACCATCAATTAGATAGAAAACTCTCGTATGTATGATCTATAGGTTCGAACCTAAGCTAGTAGCATAGGAATCATTTTCTATACTAATCGATGTAACCATCTAGCAATGATACCCAATTTCTGGATAGGTCGAATAGTCACAATCACAACATTCAGAGCCTACTCGAATATGGTTACCGCATAATTCATCTCTTTGATCTATGTATTTAGAATGGCTTAAAGTAAAACTATCAACTCTAAAAAATCCATTCATATCATGTCTCAATGCAATCAGTCCTGTGATTTTTTACAAGGACACCCTTGGCCAAGGCTTTGCTAAATTGAAATATAATTGAACACAACTCCTAAAATCTAAAATGGTCAATCCCATCTTGATTCACATATCGACTTCTCAAGTACTTGACTATGCCAGAAAGCTTCCATTACTGAATTAAAAATTTAAGTAGTCTAGCATCAAAGTATAGTGAGTTGCTTGAAAGTCATCATAGTGATCTCAGATTGGTGGGATACTTATATCCATATTCCATCAGAGCAAATCTTAACAATAAAAAGCTTCAGAGTTGGTCATGTTCAATGCAAATGTAACCCTACATCTCACCTGCATGTCATACCAATGTCTTCACACTCCTTAGTTAAGATGACAACCAATGCATATGGCACACAACGACCCACACTCGATAAACATTATCATCCTTAGTAATAATGTATCATTTGATCGCAAAAAAAATTAAGGGCTAAATGATAAATCCTTCTTTGTTAATTCTAAATAGTCCTAAAGACTTTACCACAACATCGGAGTTCATTAGAAGATGAAAAAAAATTATGATGAAAAAGTTAATATATATTTATTCATTTATAATTCATACATAAGTATAAAAAATAGCTCAACCATCAACAGACTGACGATTGACTTTGAAATATAATTTTTAATAATTTTAATATTAAATATCATAATTTTGATATAGAATATCATAATTCTATGTTCAAAAATATTTCTATCCAAAGATGTTATAGTTTTGATCCTTAATATCATAATTTTAACATAAAAATATCATAATCCTGCATTTTTCACCCTTAATATCATAAATTCTGACACATGATGTTATAATTCTATGTTTGAGATGGAGGATGTTATAATTTTGACTGTTAATATCATAATTTTGGCATGAAATATCATAATTCTATTTTGGGGGTATTAGGATTCATACTTTTGATCCTTAATATCATAATTTTGACAAAGGATGTCAAAATTCTATGTTTGTTGATGTATTCTATGCCAGGATATCATTCTTACATGTTCAGTGATTTTTTGTGCCTTATTTATGAGATTCGACACTCCAAATTTTTGACCTCTTTTTATGTCATTTTTCAATGGGTATTTTCTTTTTTGTCAGTCTCGATATTTTGATGTCACAAGAAGTATCACCAAGAGAACCTGAATTCACTCTAGAGGCGCAGTATCCCAAGCTAATAAGGTGGCAACACAAGGCATATTAATGTGGGTAGTGGATTGGTACCTCTCATTCCTGGCTATCTACAAATCGAAGGAAATGCCTGCTGCTGGTAAAAGTATCAGAGAAGATGGTGAAGGTTCTTGATCTAGGGTTTTATAGATAGATCTTGAAATTTTTTCAAAATCTTACAATGGAAGACTTAAATAAATCAAATATTTATTTAAATAAATATATAAATATCAAGATCTCAAATTGATTATATGATCAAGGTATGATATTAAATCAAAAATTAAAATCAAATAAGAAAGAAAAGGTTGATCAAATCAACCTAGATCTACACTACATCAAATGCAGGTATGAAGTTTATAGATCATATCTATTATCTGAGCAAGTTAGACGTTCTAACTTACTGATCTAGACTTGAGTATGAAGTCATGAGCCACACATGCATCCAATCTCTAGGAGTCATCCACACGAGCCTACGATCTCTGATTTGAAGTTCGATGCAGAAAATCAGCATAGCATGCCAATACTGTGCTGATCCTTCTTCGACGATTGATCCAATCCACCCTTCTTCAAAATTTGGACTCTTCAAAATATGAGAAGCAAGATGAGAGTTTACTGATCTAAGACTCTCTTAGAAAAAACTCAAAAAAAAGAGAAGAGATTGAAAATAAAATAGCCCTAGAAGAAGATCCTCTTCTTCTTCTCTTTTCTCTCACCCAGACACCTAGTTTGGTGCCTATGGAACCCCCATGCCCAAGGACCTTCTTCCTCTGATTTCTGCACACCCCAAATCTCTCCCAAAATTCTATATTTTACAAAAAAAATTAGAATAAAAATCATCCAATAAATAGAGAAAAAGAAGAGTCCAAGTTAGATCAAAATCCTAGACTAGGAATGTCCAAACATGGGAAGTTGTTGGGGCACCTAACTCTTGGGTGCCTCCTCCACAATTATTGGCATGGACTAGGAAAGAAGGGTACACAAAAAATGAGATTATTTTTATTGAATAAGAGAAGAATTAATTAAAAGAAGGGGTGGCACTCAAGGGAAGGTGTTTTGGTCAACAAGGATTCTATTTCATAGAATCCTAAGCAAAACTAACTCCACTTTTGACATGGTCTTCCAACAAATTATCATATAAGAAAAGGAAGAGAGAAAGTGGGCATGAGAAGCCATGGGAGTGGAGAATTTTCACATAAGAAATAAAACAAAAGGGCATGGGGCATAAGGATTAAGTGGCGCAAGTGATAGGGAGTCCTAGTCACACTAGGACTCCTATTTTGACTTGGTCAAACAAGATCTTTTAACCAAATAAAATCAAGATTAAACCAACCCAATTAAATAAGATCCTAACACATTTAACCACTTAATTAAATTATATTAAATTAAATTTAATTCTAATTAATTTTTTAATCAAATTAGCAAAATTGGATTAATCCGAGTCCTAGTTAGACTAGGACTATTTCTTTCTTGCACTTGGCTTATCCAATAAACTAATTGAACTTGATCCAATCAAGTCCAAACTAAATCAAATTATATTATATTTAATTAAACTTAGTCTCAGTCTGTTGGCTTAATCAAATTAAATCAATTAGCAATTCAATTGCTAATCGATCCTTCTGCAACACTTGCACTAGGTTAAACACCAATCTTATTGATTGTTTAATCCTAAAATAATTCTTAATCATTGAACAATCATCTGATCAGATCGTAAGATCTAATGTGTGTGACCTCATAGGTCCAAATCAAAGGTGGTAGCATAGAAATAAATTTTTGTACCAATCGAAGTGACCATCTAGCAATGATATTCGATGGTTGGATAGGTCGACGGTGTAGAACACCATCCTTAGAACCCATGCGGATATAGTTTACATATAATTCATCTCCTTGACCACAATGCTCGTAGGATACCTCAGAGTTCAACTATCAACTCTGATCAGGTTCTCCACATTGTATTTCAAAATATCAAATCCATCGAATGGATTACCCTGGCCAAGGATTGGATATATTGAAATACAGTGATACATTCTTCTCAAACTCTTGGAGTGGTCAATTCCATCTTGATCACACTCCGACTTCGTAAGTACTTGACTATGCCCAAAAGCCTTCTATTATTGAATTAAAAATTTAGTCAGTCCGATATCAAAGCACAGTGAGTTGCTTGCAAGTCACTAAGGTGATCTCAGGTCTAAGGGATACTTATACCTATATCCCATCAGAGATATTCTCGATAGCAAAATGCTCTGGAGTTGGTCACATTCAATGATGATGTATCCATACATCTCACCTATATGCCATACCAGTATCTCTATACTTCTTGGTTAAGAGGACAACCAACCTATATGGCATATAGCAACCTATGCTCGATAGACATTATTGTCCTAATTAACAGCCTATCATTTGATCATGAATAAATTTAAGGATAAATCGATAAATCTTCTCTTTATCGAAACTAAACAATCCTAAGAACTTCATCATAATAATGGAGTTCATTAGAAGATGTAAACTTATGATGAAAAAGATATCAAAATATTTTTATTAATTAATAAATTAATTATAATTATAAAATAGCTCAACCATCAATAGACTGATGATTGACTTTGGGACATAATTTTCAACAACTTCCACTTATCCTAAAGCCACTTGACACGGTATCTAATATCTATCTTCGACTTATGGTTGTCGAACTTCTTGATTGCCAGGGCTTTAGTGAAGGGATCGATTAGGTTCTCCTTTCCATCGATCTTCTAAAGATCGACGTCACCAAGATCCACAATCTAACGGATCAAATGGAAGCGACACAGAATGTGCTTTATCCACTGGTGTGCATTCGGTTCCTTTGCTTGAGCTATGGCGCCAGTGCTGTCGCAGTAGAGCAAGACTGGACCATCAATAAAGAATGCTACTCTGAGCTCGGTGATGAACTTTCTCAGCCATACAGCTTTCTTTGCTGCATCTGATGCTGCCATGTACTCTGCTTCATAAATAGAGTCAGCCACTGTATGCTGTCTAAAACTTTTTTAGCAGTTGGCTCCACCATTTAGAGTAAAGATATACCCCGACACACTTCTACTGTCATCATGGTCAGATTGAATGCTGGAGTCTATAAACTCCATAAGCTTTAGATCTGACTCACTATAAACTAACTATTGGTCCTTAGTATTTTTCAAATACTTAAGGATGGTTTTAACCACCTTCTAATAATTTTCTCCAGGATCAGACTGGTATCTACTCACCACTCATAGTGAGTTTGCCATGTCTGGTCTCGTACATGTCATTGCATACATAATGGACCCCACTGTCGAAGCATATGGGATTCTATTCATATGCTCTCTCTCTCTCTTCAGGAGTTGTCGAACAATCCTTCTTATAGAGAAAAATTTCTTGGCCTATCGGGAGATAGCCCTTTTTGAAATTCTCCATGCTAAATTTCTTCAGCATAGTTTCTATGTACATGGATTGGGATATATATCAAGCATCCTTTTAGATCTATCCCTATAGATCTTCATCCCTAGGATGTAGGATGCTTCATCCAAGTCCTTCATAGAGAACTGTGATGACAACCAGACTTTTATTCTTTATAGTATGGGGATATCATTTTCGATTAAGAGAATATCATCCACGTACAAAATAAGAAATATCACTGCTGGACCATTTGCCCATCTATAAATATAGGGTTCTTCTCAATTCTTAATGAAGCCATACATTTTGATCACTTTATCAAAATGCATGTTCGAACTCCGAGATGCCTGCTTCAATCCATAAATGGATCTCTGTAGCTTGCACACCTTGGACTCATCTATGGAAGTGAATCCTTTAGGTTGTATCATATACACCTCTTCGGTCAGCTCTCCATTTAGAAAAGCTATCTTCACATCCATTTACCAGATCTCATAGTCTAGATGCGCAGCAATGGCAAGCATGATCTTAATAAACTTGAGCATTACCATAGGGGAGAACATCTCATCATAGTCAATACCATAATATTAACAATATCCCTTGGCAACTAGATGGGCTTTATGAAGGAAAAAAAACTATTTTCCCGAGTCAAGTTCATTCAGATCTGAATGGATCAAGAGGGATATTTCAAAAAAATTTCTCGAAGATTCTATTGAGATCTGAGACTCTTCAGATTTGATCTTATTGATCTAATAAAAAAAAATAAAATTAAATTAAATCTAATTTAATCATACCTTTGTTATGGATAATCCTATTACCCTGTGATGATCCCGAAGTTTACCTGAAGTTCTAGATGTAGCCATGCAAGTGCCTGACCTCTACCGGTATCCACTCGGATAAGATCTAAAGATCTTCTCCTTCTCAATCTATTCTTCAAAAATTAGATCTGGATCTAATCTTGAAGTTCTTCAAAATGGCTTTTGAAGATCAGACAGGTATCCACTCGGATAAGATCTAGAGATCTTTTCCTTCTCAATCTATTCTTCAAAAATTAGATCTGGATCTAATCTTGAAGTTCTTCAAAATGGCTTTTGAAGATCAGCCATTATCTTTTGCAGTAGTGCTGCCTTCTTCCTTTTCTGTCGTCTTGCACTTGCTTGGATCGCACCTAACTTGTGCCCAAAGCCTCTTAGGCATGGAGAGGAGAGAAAGGACCATAGGGTGGCATGGAGAAGGAGGAAGAGGGGCTATGTGGCATGGGCTAAGGCAGAAACTCTTTCAATCAAGGCATAGATAAGGTTTTTATAGAACCTGCTGCACCATGCAGTGCCACATCATCCCGATCAATCATGGCCCTTTATGCAATCAGATCTAAATTTGTTTAATGGGATGACATCATCTGATCTAATCAGATTAGAGTCTCTCAAAACTCTCCTTAGATGGCCCCAAGACTGGTCAAACAAGACTCCTTGGCACCATCTAGGTTGATTCCCTGAAGCAACTGGAGTCCCATCTGTATGAGACTCTAATCCTTATCCACATGGGATGCACTTCTTCCTAGGCATGCATCCTTTATCTGTCTATCTTTTAGTAGGGGAACAAGGGTCAAAGTTCTCTCCTATGGGTGCATAACACATGGGCAAATGTTTAAGTATCAAAAGTCAACATTTGACCAAAGTCCAAGGACAAGATTTAGCATGTGACGGAAAATGACAAGTGTTGCCTCAAATTTATCTCATGAATTAAGATAATTCTTTTCTGACTTGGACAAGCTCCAGTCAAACCAAGTAAAGATTTTTAAGTGAGCCCAAATACATTTGGCTCAGTCAAGACAAGCTTTAATGATTGTTAAAGGAGAACATTAGGCTCAATCATGTGCTAGCACAATTTTCTTGAACCTAATTGAATCTTATTCAAATCAATTGAACTGGGTTAGTCCAATTGATGATATCCAAATCCAAATCCTTATTTGTATGATTCAGTTAGGTTCAGTTCTATATGGTAATAGGATATGTCGTGATCTATATCATTGACATCATCGAAATACCTTCCGATGGATCAAAACTTTTTTGATTCAGACAACTAGTATGATCGATCTTCCAAATCATTCTAATTGCTCTCAAAATCCACTAGTGACATCTAGCAGCATATGGTGGCAACCCGTCAGAACTGAAAATGAACCTCTTAGTGCAGTTACCTATGTGATTAAGCTCCTCTATCTTGAGCCTGGACTGGATTGGGGTCAAGGTGATCTTGTCAAATCCTAATATCCGTCATATGAATTAATCATTCGATTCAAGTCTAATATGAAAACCCTAATAGAAACTCTTTCTATTATTTTACTCCACCATGGCCATGGGCTTATGGACTCGATTCTCATGATCATCAAAGGGCTACTCCTCTTCTACCGAGGTGATAGATCTCCTATTGGTGTAATCTAATTTCTATAATAAACATGCTATAGCCGACATACACCTCAAGATTTCGAATAGCTAGGAGATCGAGTTATGGTGTAGTCAAACTATAACATCCTCAAGATGAACTATCGATGCACCTCAGGTCAAAGAATCAGACACACTACTGTAGCTTCGAGCTAGTCATCGATGAGAAGATAGACTTTCTGATGACTGCTCAAAGTGGTCATGCTCAGTGCCCTCATTCTCTAACGAGTACTTGTACTCTCGCTCTGATGTCTTTACACCATAGACTCAAGACTCATCTATCCTAAAAAAGTAATCATACACCAACCTTTCAGATCAATCACCATCCTCATGATGATCCTACAGTCGGAAGCATTTTATGAGTTAATAATGAAAATTCATGTCTTAAATTTTCAACTTTTAAAAATATAGACTATCATTATCATTAACTCAAAGGATGTATCATAGACACTTTCAAATACACACTATGATAGAAAATAACTCATTTTATTATTTATAGTCAAAATTATAATTTTATCCTTAGAAGTGTATTATAAGTGTCAGCCAATCTGACTTCTAGGGCACACATATCTAACACTTTATAGGTCTCCACCTTTCCGTCTGCACCCCTCTTCTTTTTGAAAACCCATTTACATCCAATGGATTTAACCCCTTTAGGTGGGTCAACTAATGTCCATACATTATTGACCTTCATGAAATTCATTTTGGATCTCATGGCTTCTAACCATTTCTCAGAGTCGGATCTCTGCATCGCATCCATATAAATGATCGAATCCTCATCGTTCTCATCGAGTTCGATGGGATCACCATCCTGGATCAAGAATCCATAGTATCTATCTGGATGGTGCAGTACTCTACCAGATCTTCTTAATAGTATGGATTCACTAGGCTTTGGATCTGATCTGATCAAATCTGACTTAGGTTCAACATTCTGTGTCAGACTTTCTATCTGTTGAACTTCATCAAGTTCAACCTAAGAGGCAACAGTTCCTTCATCAAGAAACTCCTTTTTTCAAAAAGATTGCCCTAAGGCTGACTAACATCTTTTGTTCATTAGCATGATAGAAATAATATCCTTTGGTCTCTTTTGGGTATCCTATGAATGTACACTTGTCAGACCTTGGTCCAAGTTTGTCTGTAACTAATCATTTGATATAAGTCGGGCACCCCCAAATCCTAAGGTGTGAAAGTGCTGGCTTACACCCTGTCCAAATCTCATATGGGGTTTTAACTATAGACTTACTTGAAATCCTATTTAATAGATAACAAACCAATTTGAATGCATATCCCCAGAAGGATATCAGTAAGCTAGCAAATCTCATCATGGATCGAACCATGTCTAACAAAATCTGATTCCTCCTTTCAGACACACCATTATGTTATGATTTTCCAAGAGGAGGCCATTAGGAGAGAATTTCATTCTCCTAGATATGTGAAAAACTCACTAGAAAGGTATTCTCCTCAGTTAGATCGAAGAGTTTTAATACTCTTTTCAGATTATTTTTTTACTTCACTTCGAAATCGTTTGAACATTTCAAAAGAATCCGATTTATGTTTCATCAGATAGACAAATCCATATCTGGATAGATCATCTATGAAAGTGATAAAATAGACATATCCACCTCTGGCACTTATGCTCATTGGTCCACATACAATAGTATGTACTGGACCTAAGAGCTCATTGGCTCTCTCACCTTTTTCAGTGAAAGGTGACTTGGTCATTTTACCAAGAAGACAGGACTCATAGGTTGGAAGTGATTCATAATCATTAACTTCAAGAATTTTCTGCTGAGTCAACCTATTTATCTTGTTCTTCTTTATATGACCTAGCCAACAGTGCCATAAGTAGATATCTGATACACTATCTAATCTAGGATGCTTGTCGGTAAAATAGACTACATTAATAGATTATGATAATATATATACACCATTATTCAATTATTCATAGAAAGCAGTAACACCATTCACAATGATATTACAAACTCATTTTTTTATTAAAATTTCATAATTGTTCATGGCCAAAAGGCCTACAGAAATGATATTTAAAAAGAAACTAGGACAAAAATGATAATCACTAAGAACAACAGTATGAGATTCAAATACAAGTTTGAAAATTTCTAAAGCTAGAACTGGAACTGGTCTTCCATCTCCAACGTTTAGAAATCTCTCACCTTGCTCGAATTTTCTACTGACCTATAACCCTTGCAATGAATTGCAAATATGGTAAGGGCTATCGATATCCAATACCCAGTCAGTAATATGACAAATAAAAAAATTGTAAGGAGTTATCATATAAATATCTTGCCCAGTAACAGCTTGCTTCTTTCTCTGCCTGTTTGGATCCAGGGAGGTAATGTACTGAGGATAGTTCCTCTTTTAGTGCCCTCGATTTTTGTAAAAGAAGCATTCAGCTTGACTCTTATTGGGCTTGATCTCCCTAGTCTGACCCTACACTGATGTCCTAGCCTAAACTTGCACCTTCTTTGTTTTCTTCTTCTTGTTCTTCTTCGCTTTCCTAAAGGGTCGAGAACCAGAAGACGAAGCTTCCACTAAGTTCACCGACTCTTTATGGAGCTGGTGATCCTTCTCAAAGTTCTGAAGTAACCCCAGTAAGCCATGGTAGTTTACTTCAGGCTTTATCATTCTGTAATGAGTAAGGAAAAGGAGATAGGACTTTCACAGCGAGTTCAGTATTGCATCTTTCCCAAGTTGTTCATGCGAGAGAAAGCTGAGTTTGCTCAAGCACTCTATCAACTCGATCATATACAGTACATGATCAGTGATAGAGGCTCCATCCCATATTCTAGCATGAAGGTAGCACAACTAGTCTTGTGCCTCTTAACGTCATCGGGTGTGCCAAAAGAATACTCCAACACTCGAAGCATTTCATTTGGCTGAACTATCTCGAACCTACGACTGAACTCATCGCTCATTGCAGCCAGCATAATGCAGCGCACCGTGGTTCGATCATTAAGCCACTTCTGATAAGTGTCTCTGACTGTTCCACATGCATTGGCAGCTGGCTCCTCAGGTGCAGGATTCATTAGCACATATAGGATCCGTTCATGCTCTAGGATAATCTTCAACTTTTGATATCAGCTATCGAAGTTGGATCCCACCAACTTATCATTGTCCAACAATGATCAGAGTGATAGAAAAGTGGCCATGTTTGCACAAAAAAAAATTAAAATCTAATTAGTAATTGATTCATTAAACCTAAATATTTGGATTTTAATCAAAAGATTTTTTTCACTATTTTATTCAAATTGGTAGCCTCTACCTCCAATTCGAAGAATTATCCTAATTTCTTAGTGGCTACTAGAAACCACATAGACTGTACACGAGCCCAACTTTGGTTGGCCCACCCATGTACATCTAAGGATAGGTTCACAACCAATTATTTCTTCAAATAATTTTTAGTAATTAAATTTTGCCTTAGGCCCTGATCAGTTGGCTTTGGCCTTCTCAAAAAAGGATCTAGTTAGGTCCAACCATTAACATGACCATACTTGACCCATCTGACTAATGAATGATCAGGCCCAACTTTTATTGGCCCATCTGACCACCATTTAGAAAGATGTATCCAAGAGATCATATAATGAATGATAATTCCATCAATCGATAAGAACCAAACCTTTGGGCCTCCAATGATTATCCAACTAATAGACTCATTATCATCCACTTTAATAAGAGGCTATGATCCAGTTATCATATAACTATTTTATTTTAGGGATCTAATAATTTTAGAGGATTTAATTTATAGAAGCGAATAGATCAAATTAACCAGCTTGTCATGATCCTCCCACTAACTTCACTAAGTTAGCTTAAGGAAGATCATTAATAGGCTGATCTAGGAGCACCTAAATCAGTCAAACTGATTTACCTAGCTGACATGGGTCAACTCGAATAGTTAAGCAATCTGATCAAAACATAATCCCACCAAGAGATCAGATAAGTTCGATCAGTGAAAGGGTCTGCTAGGCTTGCCTTGACACCATCAGAAATGGCCAAGTAAGCGAGCTGCCAATTAAAAACCACTGGTCTGGTTTATCTTAGATACCAACTGATTTAATTAGTTTCAATTATATCAATCTAACAGTTCATGCTAGATCGCATAGCCAAGAATCAAGTCCATCTTGGAACTTGTTAAAGATATAGACTTGACAACTACAACTATTTCAATTGATCCAGAGAATTCTTAACCTAATCTAAGATAACAATTTATTAGATTTAGTCAATTCTCTAATTAAGTCCATTCTTTAATCTAACCCTAGGTCTAACCCAATTAATGGATCTAATTTCCACTAACTCATTAACCCAATGTGTTATGATTCGTATTATAGGATCTTCAATTTACAATCCGAGAACCTAATCAAACAACTTCTTAATTCTTAATTATGTTTTGGACTGAGGATTGGGGTTTGGCTTTTTGAAAATAGTTTTCATATTTATAAAATATTTTTTTACAACATGGTTCTATCAATCAAGTTGCATGTTTGATTCATAATCAATATGCAAGTAACATAAACATGAATCTACTTTAGATCTAATCTAAACAGATTCATATAATTAAAATAGTTTCAATAATAATCAATCATAAATCTTCCTAGATCAAATCTAATATATTTATGAAGATTAAAATCAGATTAAAATATTTTTAATCAGATCATAAAATCTCTTAGATCTAATTTAAAGTTTTATGATCAATATTTTAGATCAGCACGTACTAGGACAACCTATTCACTGTAAGGGGTAAACCTTACAGCAGGACAATCTTATGGCAGTCCGTGCAATCTAAAATATTTTATTTTTAGATCTAAAATTATTTTAAATTTATTAAATTATAAATAAAATTAGATCAAATCTAATAAATTTATGATTAGAGTTAGATCATCATGAACTAGGATAACCTATTCACTGTAAGGGGTAAACCTTACAGCAGGACAACCTTATAGTAGTTCACGAGATCTAAATTTTTTAAAAAAAAATTTAAATTTAATAATTAGATTATAAATTAGATTCAATCTAAGAAATAATCTAAATATGCACAAAAATCATGTAATAACAACCTAGCTCTGATACCAATTGAAGGTTCTTGATCTAGGGTTTTACAGGTAGATCTTGAAATTTTTTCTAGATCTTACAGTGGAAGATTTAAATAAATTAAATATTTATTTAAATAAATATATAAATATCTAAATTTTAAATCTATTATATGATCAAGGTATGATATTAAATCAAAAATTAAAATCAAATAAGAAGAAAAAGGTTGATCAAATCAATCCAGATCTACACTACATCAAATGCAGGTATGAAGTTTATGGATCATATCTATTACTTAAGCAAGTTAGATGTTCTAACTTGCTGATCTAGGCTTGAGGATGAAGTTATGAGCCGTATACACATCCAACCTCAAGGAGGCATCCACACGAGGCTACGATCTCTGATCTGAAGTCCAATGCAGAAAATCAGCACAGCATGCTAATACTGTGCTGATCCTTCTTCAATGGTTGATCCAATGCTCTCTTCTTCAAAATTTGGATTCTCCAAAATATGAGAAGAAATATAAGAGTTTACTGATCTAAGACTCTCTTAGAAGAAACTCAAAAAAGAAGAGGAGAGATTGAAAATAAAATAGCCCTAGAAGAAGACCCTCTTCTTCTTCTCTTTTCTCTCACCTAGATACCTAGTTTGGTGCCTATGGAACCCCCATGCCCAAGGACCCTCTTCCTCAATTTTTGCACACCCCAAACATCTCCCAAATCTCTATATTTCATGAAAAATTTAAAATAAAATTCATCCAATAAATAGAGAAAAAGAAGATTCCAAGTTAGATCAAAATCCTAGACTAGAAATGTCCAAACATGGAAAGTTGTTCGGGCGCCCAACTCTTGGGCGCCTCCACCATAATTATTGGCGTGGACCAGCTAGGGAGGGTGCACAAAAAAAGTAATTATTTTCATAAAATAAGAGAAGAATTAATAAAAAGAGGGGGCAGCACTCAAGGGAAGGTGTTTTGGTCAACAAGGATTCTATCTCATAGAATCCTAAGCAAAACTAACTCCTCTTTGACTTGGTCTTCCAACAAATTACCTTGTGAGAAAAGGAGGAGAGAAAGAGGGCATGAGAATCCATGGGAGTGAAGAATTTTTATGTAAGAAACAAAACAAAAAGGGCATGGAGTGTGAGGATTAAGTGAAGCAAGTGATAGGGAGTCCTAGTCACACTAGGACTCCTATTTTGACATGGTCAAACAAGATCTTTTAACCAAATAAAATCAAAATTAAACAAACTCAATTAAATAAGACCCTAACCTATTTAAGGATATAATTAAATTATATTAAATTAAATTTAATTTTAATTTATTTTTTAATCAAATTAGAAAATTGGGTTAATCCAAGTCCTAGTTAGACTAGGACTAGTTCTTCCTTAAACTTGGCTTATCCAATAAACCAATTGAACTTGATCCAATCAAGTCCAAACTAAATTTAATTAAATTATATTTAATTAGACTTAATCTCAACCTATTGGCTTAATCAAATTAAGTTAATTAGCAATCCAATTGCTAATCGATCCTTCTGCAACACTTGTACTAGGTTAAACACCAATATTATTGATTGATTAACCCTAGAATGATTCTTAATCATTGATCAATCATCCAATCAGATCATAAGCTTTAATGTGTGTGATCTCATAGGTTCAAAACTAAGTCGGTAGCATAGAAATAAAGTTTTGTACCAATCGAAGTGACCATCTAGCAATGATATCCGACGGTCGGATAGGTCGAAGATGTAGAACACCATCCTTAGAATCCATGCGGATATAGTTTTCATATTATTCATCCCCTTGACCACAATGCTCGTAGGACACCTCAGAGTTCAACTATTAACTCTGATTAGGTTGTCCACATTATATTTCAAAATATCAAATTCTTCTGATGGATTATCCTGGCCAAGGTTTTGCTATATTGAAATACAGTGATACATTCTTCTCTAACTATTAAAGTGGTCAATTCCATCTTGATCACACTCTAACTTTGCAAGTACTTGACTGTACCCAGAAGCCTTCCATTACTAAATTAGAAATTCAGTTAGTCCGATACCAAAGCTCAGTGAGTTGCTTGCAAGTCACTGAGGTAATCTCAGGTCTAAGGGATACTTATACCTATATCCCATCAGAGATATTCTTGACAGCAGAATGCTCTGAGGTTGGTCACATTCAATGATGATGTACCCATACATCTCACCTGTATGCCATACCAGTGTCTCCACACTCCTTGGTTAAGAAGACAACCAACCAATATGGTATATAGCGACCTATGCTCGATAGACGCTGTTGTCCTAATTAACAGCCTATCATTCAGTCATGAACAAATTTAGGACTAATCGATAAATTTTCTTTTTATCGAAACTAAACAGTCCTAAGAACTTCATCACAATAATAGAATTTTTTAGAAGATGTAAACTTATGATGAAAAGATGTTAAAATATTTTTATTAATTAATAAATTAATTATAATTATAAAATAGCTTAATCATCAATAGGCTGATGATTGAATTTAGGACATAATTCTTAATAGATGGGACTATGGCTCGATGCTCGATGGCTGGCAGCATTCGCATCCACATGGATGGTTTACATGCTAATATTTTTGTCATTATTTTGGTTGGAATAGTTTGCCTACTCATTGTAATCCTGCTATTGTTATTTATGTTTATGTGATGTATATCATAATAGATGATTTTTCAAACCATCTACCTTAATAAAATATCAATTTAAAGTTGAAATTATACTATATGTCCAATGATGTCATAATTTTGCATAGATTGTAATTGTGTTATGATTTCCACTTTGGGAAAGTTTTTTATGAATGAAAATAATTTTTTACAAGACATTTACTATAACATCATGATATAATTCTAACCTAAAAGATTGATAATTTCGATATGGAATTGAAGGAACAAGATCTAGGGTTTCACAGGTAGATCTTAAAACTTTTTCAAGATCTTACAGTGAAAGACTTAAATAAATCTAAAATTTATTTAAATAATATATAAATACCTAGATCTTAGATCTATTACATAATTAAGGCATGATATTAAATCAAAAATTAAAATTAAATAAAAAAAAGATTGATCAAATCAACCTAGATCTACACTACATCAAATGTAGATATGAAGTTTATAGATCAGATCTATTATCTAAGCAAGTTTAAACATACTAACTTACTGATCTATGCATGAGGATGAAGTCACAAGCCACACACGCATCTGGTCTCTAGGAGTCGTCCACACGAGCCTACGATCTCTGATTTGAAGTTGGATGCAGAAAATCAACATAGCATGCTAATACTATGCTGATCCTTCTTCAATGATCGATCCGATGCTCCCTTTTTCAAAATTTGGACTCTCCAAAATATAAGAAGAAAGATAAGAGTTTGTTGATCTGAGATTCTCTCAAAAAAACTCAAAAGAAAGGAGGAGAGATTGAAAATAAAACAACCCTAGAAGAAGACCCTCTTCTTCTTCTCTTTTCTCTCACCTAGACATCTAGTTTGGTGCCTATGGAACCCCCATGCCCAAGGACCCTCTTCCTTTGATTTTTGCACACCCCAAATCTCTCCTAAAGCTCTAAATTTTATAAAAAAATAAGAACAAAATTCATCCAATAAATAGAAAAAAAGAAGAGACCAAGTTAGGTCAAATTCCTAGACTAGGAATATCCAAACATAGAAAGTTGTTGGGCGCCCAACTCTTGGGTGCCTCCTCCATAATTTTTGGCATGGACCAATAAGAGAGGGTGCACAAAAAAAGAGATTATTTTCATAGAATAAGAGAAGAATTAATTAAAAGAGGGGGCAGCACTCAGGGAAAGATGTTTTGGTCAATAAGGACTCTATCTCATAGAATCCTAAGCAAAACCAATTCCTCCTTTGACTTGGTCTTCCACCTAACTTCCAAATATGACATGGAAGGAGAGAGGAGGCATGAAAATTAGGAAGAAAGGGATTTTTTATAAAAAATACCTAAAAAATAGGTATGGGGGGCCTTGGGACCAAGGTGATGCAAGGAGATAGGGAGTCCTAGTCACACTAGGACTCCTATTTTGACTTGGTCAAACAAGATCTTTTAACCAAATAAAATTAAGATTAAATTAATTCAATTAAATAAGATCCTAACCCATTTAAGAATTTAATTAAATTAAATTTAATTTAATTTAATTCTAATTTATTTTCTAATTAAATTAGAAAATTGGGTTAATCCGAGTCCTAGTTAGACTAAGACTAGTTCTTCCTTGCACTTGGCTTATCCAATAAACTAATTAGACTTGATCCAATCAAGCCCAAACTAAATATAATTAAATTATATTTAATTAGAATTAATCTCAATCTATTGGCTTCATTAATTAAGCCAATTAGCAATTCAATTGCTAATCGATCCTCCTACAATACTTGCACTAGGTTAAACATCAATTGTATTGATTGTTTAACCTAAGAACGATTCTTAATTGTTGATCAACCATCTGATCAGATCATAAGCTTTAATGTATGTGATCTCATAGATCCAAACCTAAGCCAGTAGCATAGAAATAAATTTTTATATTAATCGAAGTGACCATCTAGCAATGATACCGGACGATCGGATAGGTCGAAGGTGTAGAACACCATCCTTAGAACTCATGCAGATATAGTTTTCATATAATTCATCCCATTGACCACAATGCTCGTAGGATACCTCAGAGTTCAACTGTCAACTTTGATCAAATTATCCACATTATATTTCAAAATACCAAATCCATCTGATGGATCACCCTGGCCAAGGTTTGGTTATATTGAAATACAGTGATACATTCTTCTCCAACTCTTGGAATTGTCAATTCCATCTTGATAATACTCCAATTTTGTAAGTACTTGACTGTGCCCAAAAGCCTTTTGTTGCTAAATTAGAAATTTAGTTAGTCCGATACCAAAGCACAGTGAGTTGCTTGTAAGTCACTAAGGTGATTTTAGGTCTAAGGGATACTTATACCTATATCCCATCAGAGACATTCTCGATAGTAGAATGCTCTAAAATTGATCACGTTCAATGATGATGTACCCATACATCTCACCTGATGCCATACCAGTATCTCCATATACCTTGATTAAGAGGATAACTAACCTATATAACATATAGGGACCTATGCTCGATAGACGCTGTCGTCCTAATTAACATCCTATCATTTGGTCGTGAACAAATTTAAGGACTAATCAATAAATCCTCTCTTTATCGAAACTAAATAGTCCTAAGGACTTCATCACAACAATGGAATTCATTAGAAGATATAAGCATATGATGAAAAAAGATGCCAAAATATTTTTTATTAATTAATAAATTAATTATAATATCTCAACCATCAATAGGCTGATAATTGACTTTGGAACATAATTTTCAATAACTTTCACTTATCCTAAAGCCACTCGACACAGTATCTAATACCCATCTTCGACTTATGGTTTCGAACTTCTTGAATGCCAGGACTTTAGTGAAGGGGTCGGCTAGGCTCTCCTTTCCATCGATCTTCTGAAGGTCGACGTCACCATAATCCATGATCTCTCGAATCAAATGAAAGCGGTGCAGAATGTGCTTTATTCGTTGGTGAGCTTTTAGTTTCTTTGCTTAAGCTATGGTGCCAGTGCAGTTGCAGTAGTGCAGGACTGGACCATCAATGGAGGATGCTATTTCGAGCTTGGTGATGAACTTTTTCAGCCACACAGCTTTCTTTGCTGCATCTGATGCTGCCATGTACTCTGCTTTGCAAATAGAGTCAGTCACTGTATGCTGCTTGAAACTTTTTCAGCAGATGGCTCCACTATTTAGAGTAAAGATATACTCCGATATATTTTTACTATCAACATGATCAGATTGAAAGCTGAAGTCTGTAAACCCCACAAGCTTCAGATCTGACTCACCATAAACTAACCATTGGTCCTTAGTATTTCTCAAATACTTAAGGATTGTTTTAACCATCTTTTAGTGATTTTCTCTAGGGTCAGACTGGTATCTACTCACTACTCCTAGTAAGTATGCCACGTCTGATCTCATACATGTCATTGCATATATAATAGACCCCACTACCAAAGCATATGAAATTCTACTCATATGCTCTCTCTCTTCAGAAGTTGTCGAACAATCCTTCTTAGAGAGAGAAATTTCTTGGCCTATCGAAAGATAGCCTTTTTTAAAATTCTCCATCCTAAACCTCTTCAGCATAGTTTCTATGTATATGGATTGGGATATACGAAGCATCCTTTTAGATCTATCCCTATAGATCTTCATCCCTAGGATGTAGGATGCTTCACCCAAGTCCTTCATGGAGAACTATGATGACAACCAAACTTTTATTCCTTGTAGTGCGGAATATCATTTTCGATTAAGAAAATATCATCCACGTACAAAATAAGGAATACTACTATGGGATCATTTATCCATTTATAAATACAGGGTTCTTCTCTATTCTTAACGAAGCCATACATTTTGATCAATTTATCAAAATGCATATTCCAACTCTGAGATGCCTGTTTCAATTCATAAATGGATCTTTGAAGCTTGCACACCTTGGACTCATCTATGGATGTGAATCCTTCAGATTATATCATATACACCTCTTCGATCAGCTCTCTATTTAGAAAAACTATCTTCACATCCATCTGCCAGATCTCATAGTCCAGATGGGCAGCAATGGTAAGCATGATTCGAATGGACTTGAGCATTACCATAGGAAAGAATGTCTCATCATAGTCAATACCATAATGTTGATGATATCCCTTGGCAACCAAACAAGCTTTATAGGTCTCCACCTTTCCGTCTATGCCCCTCTTCCTTTTGAAGACCCATTTACACCCAATGGATTTAACCCCTTCAGGTGGGTTAACTAATGTCCATACATCATTGACCTTCATAAAATTCATTTTGGATCTCATGGCTTCTACCCATTTCTCATAGTCAGATCTCTGCATCGCATCCATATAAGTGATCGGATCCTCATCATTCTCATCGAGTTCAATGGGATCACCATCCTGGATCAAAAATCTATAGTATCTATCCGACTTGACCAACTACAACTATTCTAGCTTCTAGGGCACATATATCTAACATCAAGTCCATCTTGGATCTTGTTAAAGATATGGACTTGATCAACTACAACTATTGTAATTGATCTAGCGAATCCTGATCTAATCTAAGACAATAATTGATTAGATTTAGTCAATTCTCTAATCAAATTTATTCTATAATCTAACCCTAGGTCTAATCCAATTAATGGACCCAATCCCCACTAACCCATTTAACCTAATGTGTTATGATTTGTGCCTTAGGATCTTCAATTCACAATCCTAGATCCTAATCAATCAACTTCTTAATTCTCAATTAAGTTTTAGACTGAGGGTTGGGGTTCGGCATTTCAAAAATAATTTTCATGTTTGTAAAATATTTTTACAACATGGTTCTATCAATCAAGTTGCATGTTTGATTCATAATCAATATGCAAGTAAAATAAATATAAAACTACTTTAGATATAATCTAAACAGGTTCATGTAATTAAAATAGTTTCAATAATAATCAATCATAAATCTTCCTAGATCAAATCTAACATATTTATGATGATTAAAATTATATTAAAATATTTTTAATTAGATCATAAAATTTTTTAGATTTAATCTAAAATTTTATGATCAATATTTTAGATTAGCACGTACTAGGACAACCTATTCACTGTTAGGGATAAACCTTATAGCAGAACAACCTTATGACAGTCCGTGCAATCTAAAATATTTTTTTTATTTTAAATTTAATAATTAGATTATAAATTAAATCTAATCTAAAAAATAATTTAGACATGCATAAAAATCATGTAATAAGAACCTAGGCTCTGATACCAATTGAAGGAACTAGATCTACGATTTCACAGGTAGATCTTAAAACTTTTTCAAGATCTTATAGTAAAAGATTTAAATAAATCTAAAATTTATTTAAATAATAATATAAATATCTAGATCTCAAATCTATAACATGATTAAGGTATGATATTAAATCAAAAATTAAAATCAAATAAGAAAGAAAAAGATTGATCTAATCAACCTAGATCTACACTACATCAAATGCAGGTATGAAGTTTATAGATCAAATCTATTACTTGAGCAAGTTTAAACATTCTAACTTGCTGATCCAAGCTTGAGGATAAATTCACAAGCCGCACATGTGTCTGGCCTCTAGGAGTCATCCACACGAGCTTACGATCTCAGATCTAAAGTTCGAAGCAGAAAATTAGCATAGCATGCTAGTACTGTGTTGATCCTTCTTTGATGGTCGATCCGATGCTCCCTTCTTCAAAATTTGGACTCTCCAAAATATGAGAAAAAAGATGAGAGTTTGTTAATCTGATATTCTCTCAAAAAAACTCAAAAAAAAAGGAGGAGAGATTGAAAATAAAACAGCCCTAGAAGAAGATCCTCTTCTTCTTCTCTTTTCTCTCACCTAGACATCTAGTTTGGTGCCTATGGAACCCCCACTACCAAGGACCCTCTTCCTCTAATTTTTGCACAACTAAACCTCTCCCAAATCTCTATATTTTATAAAAAAATTAGAATAAAATTCATCCAATAAATAGAGAAAAGAAGAGTCTAAGTTAGGTCAAATTTCTAGACTAGGAATATCCAAACATGGGAAGTTGTTGGGGCGCCCAACTCTTGGGTGCCTCCTCCATAATTTTTGGCATGGACCAGCAAGGGAGGGTGTATAAAAAAGAATATTATTTTTATGAAATAAGAGAAGAATTAATTAAAAGAGGGGGCGGCACTCAAGGGAAGATGTTTTGGTCAATAAGGATTCCATCTCATAGAATTCTAAGCAAAACCAATTCCTCCTTTGACTTGGTCTTCCACCAAACTTCCAAATATGACTTGGAGGGAGAGAGGAGGCATGAAAATTAGGAAGAAATATATTTTTTATGAAAAATATCTAAAAAATAGGTAGGAGGGCATTGGGACCAAGGTGGCATAAGGAGATAGGTAGTCCTAGTCACACTAGGACTCCTATTTTGACTTGGTCAAATAAGATCTTTTAACTAAATAAAATTAAGATTAAACCAACATAATTAAATAAGACTAGATAATCTATTTAAGAACTTAATTTAATTAGATTTAATTATGATTTATTTTCTAATCAAATTAGAAAATTAGGTTAATCCGAGTCCTAGTTAGACTAGGACTAGTTCTTCCTAGCGCTTAGTTTATCCAATAAACCAATTGAACTTGATCCAATCAAGCCCAAACCAAATATAATTAAATTATATTTAATTAAACTTAATCTCAACCTATTGGTTTAATCAAATTGAGCCAATTAGCAATCCAATTACTAATTGATCCTCCTGCAACACTTGCACTAGGTTAAACATTAATTGTATTGATTGTTTAATTTTAGAATGATTCTTAATCATTGATCAACCATCCGATCAGATCATAAGCTCTAATATGTGTGACCTCATAGATCTAAACCTAGGTCGGTAGCATAGAAATAAATTTTTATATCAATCAAAGTGACTATCTAGCAAAGATACCTGATGGTCAGATAGGTCGAAGGTGTAGAACACCATCCTTAGAATCCATGCGGATATAGTTTCCATATAATTCATCCCCTTGACCACAATGCTCATAGGATACATCATAATTCAACTATCAACTTTGATCGGGTTGTCCATATTGTATTTTAAAATACCAAATCCATCTGATGGGTTATCCTAGCCAAGGTTTTGCTATATTGAAATACAGTGATACATTCTTCTCCAACTCTTGGAGTGGTCAATTTCATCTTGATCATACTCCAACTTTGTAAGTACTTGACTATGCCTAGAAGCCTTCTATTACTAAATTAGAAATTTAGTTAGTCCGGTACCAAAGCATAGTGAGTTGCTTGCAAGTCACTGAGGTGATCTCAAGTCTAAGAGATACTTACACCTATATCCCATCAGAGACATTCTCGATAGTAGAATGCTCTAAAGTTGTCACGTTCAATGATGATGTACTCATACATCTCACCTATATGCCATATCAATATCTCCACATACCTTGGTTAAGAGGACAATCAATCTATATAGCATATACCAACCTATGCTCGATAGATGCTGTCATCCTAATTAACAGCCTATTATTTGATCGTGAATAAATTTAAGGACTAATCGATAAATCCTCTCTTTATCAAAACTAAATTATCCTAAGAACTTCATCACAATAATGTTCATTAGAAGATGTAAACTTATTATAAAAAAAGATGCCAAAATATTTTTTATTAATTAATAAATTAATTATAATATCTCAACCATCAATAGGCTGATGATTAGCTTTGGGACATAATTTTCAATATGAATATCATAAATTCTGCATTCGAGGATGTTTTCTATTCTAGGATGTCATAAATTTAATATACAATATTATAATCTTGAACTAAGTTCTCATAATCGTTCCTTTTGGGATGTCAAAATTCCAAGTTCATGGAAGTTTCTTTGACAAACATCATAATTTTAAGATATAATATTATAATTTTAAGATACAATATCATTATATTGACATAAAATATCATAATTCTATATTTGGAGATATTTTTATGTAAGAATGTCATAATTTTGAAACTTAAATAAAAATATTTTGACACAAGATATCATAATTCTTCGTTCGGATTGCCAAGATATCATATTTTGACATGAAATGTCAGATTTTTGACATAAGATATTATAATTCTATGTTTAGGGATGTTTCTATCAATGGGTATCATAATTTTGATCCTTAATCATAATTTTGATACAGGATATCATAATTCTACATTCAAAGATGTTTCTATTAATGGATATCATAATTTTGATCCTTAATATCATAATTTTGATACATGATATCATAATTCTGCATTAGAGGATATTTCTATCAATGGGTGTCATAATTTTAATCTTTAATGTCATAATTTTAATGCAAGATATTATAATTTTTCATTCGAGGATGTTTTCTCTATCGAGATGTCATAATTTTGATCCTTAATATCATTATTTTGATATAGAATGTCATAATTCTTCATTTGAATTGATTTTGACACACGATGTCACATTTCTGCATTTAGGTAAGTTTTCTCAACATCGATGTCATAATTTTAAATAAGATGAGTTTGATGCTTACATGTGCAGTCAAATAATATAATAGAGAGAAAATAATTAAGATGATATAATATTAGCGTAGATCTTCTGGTGCACCACACCATGCTTAGGTCCTGTATAAATAGAAGTTAGGGCTGCCAGCTATGTGCAAAAGAAGATCTTATCGACCTTCACTTTAGATGAAGATGCCATAACCACGATGCTACTGCTCAATGGAGGGTTTGTCCCTCCATCCTCTGGATTAATGCCGAGAGCTCAAGAGGGATGTTTTATCCAACATTCACCTTGGATTGGAAGGTATTAAAAATCATCGTGCCTCCACGTAGCCTCAGACCCTGCATGACTCATCAGATTTGAGCCAGGGCTAGAATCGATAGGAGCCGGTGCCAAAAAATGCAGAGTTGGCAATGTGCGAGGAGTGTAGGAGCAATGAGGGAGGAGAGGGCTAAGGAGGAATATATTATAAATTTATTACTGTTTATCATAATTTATAAAATGGGTGATTATATTTCATCAAACTATGAAATATATTATAAATATATTATAAATAATAAAATATCTTTTTTAATTTTAAAATATATTGCTTGCACAGATCATAATTATGTGATAATTTTGCTTCAAAAAACTTATTTGCAAATGAAGACATAATTTTTATACAAGATCTTATATTTATGTAACTACTGCATTTAAGAATATTTTCTGTTATATTATGCCATAATTTTAACCTAAAAGATGGATACTTTTGACATAGGATATCATAATTCTACATTCAAAGATATTTTCTATATCGGAATGTCATAAATTTAATATACAATATCATAATTTTTAACTAAGTTCTAATAATCCTTCCTTCAGAGATATTAACTATAATTGAATATCATAATTTTAACCTACATTGTCATAATTTTGATCAAGATATCATAAACCAACATTCGAAAATATTTCTTTGACTGGATGTCATAAATTTAAGATACAATATCATAATTTTGATACAGAATATCATAATTTTACATTTAGAATGTTCATTGTGATATAATATCATAAATTTAACATACAATATCATAATTTTGAATTAAGTTCTCATAATCCTTCCTTCGAGGATGTTAACTATGATTGGATGTCATAATTTTAATCTATATTATCATAATTTTGATCAGGATGTCATAAACCAACATTCAGAAATATTTTTTTGACTGGATATCATAAATTTAAGATATAATATCATAATTTTGATATAGGATATCATAATTCTACATTCAAAAAAAAATTTATGCCAAGATATCATAAATTTAACATACAATATCATAATTTTTAACTAAGTTCTCATAATCCTTCCTTCGAAGATGTTAACTATGATTGGATGTCATAATTTTAACCTACATTATTATAATTTTGATCAGGTTATTATAAACCAGCATCCAAAAATATTTCTTTTACTAGATGTCATAAATTTAAGATACAATATCATAATTTTGACATAGAATATCATAAATTAAGCATTTGGAGATGTTTCCTATGTTGGAATGTCATAAATTTAATATACAATATCATAATTTTTAATTAAGTTCTCATAATCTTTTCTTCGAGGATGTTAACTATGACTGGATGTCATAATTTTAATCTATATTATCATAATTTTGATTAGGATGTCATAAACTAGCATTCGAGGATGTTTCTTTGATAGGATATCATAAATTAAAATTGAAATATCATAATTTTGATATAGGATATCATAATTCTGCATTCACTGTGCTAGGATGTCATAAATTTAACATACAATATCATAATTTCAATCTTTGATGATATAATTTTAACATCTTGTTTTAAAATATTGACATTTTGTAGTCAAGATGATAAATAACACTCTGATTACCTGTATTCAGTGTTAACAAAAAAATGATCAAACATAAAATTTTAAAAGAAAATTAAAGTAGAATTTGCTTTTTTCATAACTATACAGTTTGACATCCTATATTCAGTATCATACAAAGAGTTGACTCTCTTAAAATGATAAATTTAGTGTCATACAAAGAATTCACTCTCTTACAATGATAGTTTCAACTATAAATCAGCAAAATATGTTTAAAGATAGAAATTGAATTTGTTCTATCAGGAGGCTCCAACTTTATCGATGATAGCAGTCACTCTCTATTCGAGCCCTTTCTTTATTATTTTTATAGCAATTTCTCTCAGTATTGAAGGATGTCAGCTTGTGTGAAATTTTATTTATCTAATTTGTCCTTGTGAGCAAGAAAGTTTATATACTTCAAGCAGTATAGACCACAATCTAGAGATCCTGGAGGCTAGAAAGGGCAATCTTCATCTTCTTCCATATTCCATTCACTCACTTTTGCATTGTCACAAGATACGTGGAACATGGCTCGTAGGATCTTATGCCATTTCCTGGCATTAGCCTTATATTTGGCACTATGCTTGATGAAGTTTAGATGAATAATTTTTTTTTGGACCATATCCATAACCACCAAGTGCCAATGGACGTTTTTTATGTTGATGATGCAGAAAAGAAGCCTAAATTCCTTCTTCTTATCATCACTAACTCCACTAAAAATAAATTCTCCTGCCATGCTAGCTAGCTCATGATGTATTGCTATCGATTGAACATACATACGGGCTATCATTACAGGGGCAATGATGTACTTATGGAATAAATCTGGTCATTCACTCATTTTTTTGCAAAGAAAGTCCTGCCCAGCATCAATTATCTGTTCATACAAAGCATTATGTTATGATGCAAAAAAAAATATAAGCTATATTAATACACATGATGTCTAGAACAAAAAAATGAGAATTAAAAACTAAAAAAAGTTGAATCCTTATATCATGAATTATCATCCTCGCAAATAGGAGGTCATAAATATTGGACCTCATGATGCTTTCTCCTTCAGCATTGTTGAAAATAATCTCACTATAATGAAAAATACAAGGATATCTTAAATCAACAGTGGGTACTACCATATAAAGGAGGTCATGGATGTCATAAATTACTTACGAGGTAATTCTTTCAGACTAGAATATTTTGATGATGGCATCATCCTCCTCAGATAATAGGCCTTTGCCTTGATATTCTCATGAATGCTCAATGAATTCCTGTGTTAAAAGATCAGGTTAAAAAATTTAACGTAGTATGATGATCTCATAATATTGATGAAAAAAAATGAATGTCTACCTCTTCTTCATTTTGTTATTCGCTTGATATATTTGTGAGGTCCATAAGTGATACTTCTTTGGATTTAGAAATTGTTTTATACTTTTTGTTGGTAGACAGGTCTCTTAATTTATATATACTGTCAGACGGGAGGCCTTGCATACCCAATGTTTTTTTTTACCCTTCTTTCGAGTGAATTGTTAGTGTCTTTGGCTTATCCCCAACATCAATCTTCTTGTTCTGCTCCCTTCTCTTCCTCTCATCCTCATGCTTCCTCTTCTCTCTTCCCCCTCCTTATCATCCTCTCTCTTATTTTTCTCCTCCTTCTCCACCTCCACCTTCTTCTCCTCCATTTTTCTTTCTTCCTCCTCCTCCACCTTCTTCTCCTTCTTCATTTTTCTTTCTTCCTCCTTCCTCTTCTTCTCCTCCATCTTCTTCTTCTCCTCTTCCACATTCTTCTCCTCCTCCTCTCTTTTTCTTTCTTCCTCCTCCCGATTCTTCTCCTCCTTCTTCTTCTCCTCTTCCACGTTCTTCCCCTCCTCCTCTCTTTTTCTTTCTTCATCCTCCCAATTCTTCTCCTCCTTCTTCTTCTCCTCTTGCACCTTCTTCTCCTCCTTTATTTTTCTTTCTTCCTCCTCCCTCTTTTTCTTCTCCTTCTTCTTCTCCTCTTCCACCTTCTTCTCCTCCTCCTTTCTTTCTTTTTCTTTCTTCCTCCTCCCTATTCTTCTCCTCCTTCTTCTTCTCCTCTTGCACCTTCTTCTTCTCTCCTCCTTCCTTTTCCTCTTCTCCTCCTCCTCCTCCTTCTGATCCTCCTCCTCCTTCCTTTCTCTTTCTTCCTCCTCCCTCTTCTTCTTCTTCTTCTTCTTCTTCTTCTTCTTCTTCTTTTCCTCCACTTTTTTCTTCTTTTCCTCCTTCCTATTCTCCTCCTTCATTTTTCTTTTTTCCTCTTCCTTCTTCTTCTTGTCCTCCATTTTTTTCTTTCTTTCTCCTCTTTCTTCCTCTTCTTCTCCTCCTCTTCCTTCTCCTTTCTCCTTTTGAGACTTTTTCTTTCCTCCTCCTTCTACTCCTCTTCGTCATCATATTCTTCATCATCTTGCTCCTCTTTAATCTCATTTTCTTCTTTCTCCTTCTTTCATTTTTTATCCTTGATCTCCTTTCTAATCAAGAAATTCAATAGCCTATTATGAATGAGGACCTTTTTTTCTAAGATCCTTAATTTCAATCCTTAGCTGTGCATACATGGCACAGCCAACCAAAATAGGCTCCTCCAATTTTGCATCATCAGTACTATGAGTGCTCTCTTTTTTTTTCTCAAAAGAACTGAGAAGCCAGTGTTCCTGTGGAGCAGGTTGAATAGCATCTTCAACCTAATAATATAAAAGAAGCAAAAATCAGAAAATATCATAACTTTAAAGAATATATTTCGGATATGCTTTTTCAACACGATGTCATTATTTTATCTAACATGTCATAACTTTGACATAGAATGTAATAATGATATCAAAAATCATATTCTGAAGGAAATTTCAATATAAACGTCATAATTTTTATCTAAAATATCATAATTATAACATACGATATGTCTAAAACTTTAATCCAAAATAATTTTACATATAGAAAGGCATAATTTAAATCTTAAATATCATAATTATAACACTAGATGTCATAATTTTTTTTAAAAATATCTTTCAAAGATGTTTTGATAATACGATGTCATAATTTCACCTGAAATATCATCATTTTGATAATGAATGTCATAATAATGTCAAAAAAATAAATTTAAAAGATAATTTTTCTACAAAATATCATAATTTTTATATGAAATATCATAATATTGATATAGAATGTTATAATAATATCTAAAACTTTTTTTGAAAGAATTTTATATAAAAAAATCATAATTTTAATCTTAAATATCATAATTTTGACACAGAATGTCATTTTTTTTAAAAAATATTTTTCACAGTTATTTTGATAATATGATGTCATAATTTTATCTAAAATATTATCATTTTGATAATGAATATCATAATAATATCAAAAAAATATATTTGGAAAGTATCATATGATAGCTAAAAAATATATGATATCCTATGACATTCTATGATGGCTTATTATTGTTAGTTTACCTCGTAGGGATGGATATCAAAATTTTGATTGTGACTCCTTTTTTTGCAGTCATGCCACCTCAACAACCTTAAAAATATTAAAGGGTCGGATGGGGCTCTAATATTTGTGTGCTCTAGGAAGCATACCTGCACATGAGCATTTTGTCAAAACAAACTATAGAAGAATTAAAAAATAAAAAAGACTACACTCTGAAAATATATTGATTTAACTTTACCATGAGGACTGCCGAATAGCAAAGGAGAGTGGGCTGCCTCCTTCTCTTGTCAACCCTCTTTGCTTTGCATAGCTCTCCTGACCACAGATAGTCAGCAATATCTGGGAGGACCTCAACCACCAGGTTCTTAATAAAAATGGCCCACGCAAAAGATCCTAATTGAGATAAGTCATCTAAAAATGGGATCACATCTCTTAGATATGTCTGGTTTGACTTTGGAGCCAAGAAAAATGTAAACATGTAGGCTATCCAAAGCCTGACCGTATCCTCAATATCCTCTTTTCTTTTTAACGATTTTAGCTGATCAATCAAAGTCTCCAACCCTTTATATTGTAGCTTCAAACTCTTTTCAAATCTGTCAAACAGCCTCTCCTTCTTCTTTGGATATTTTCTGATGACTGAGATTTTCATCTCGTGATATGGAAGATCCACAATTAGTATCACTTTCTTGGCATTGAATATTATTACTTTTCCAGCAATAATGAATTGATGTCTTTCAATGTAATATTTTATTATGTCCAAAAGGAGTACCCCATCTGCAACAAAGGGCTCCATGTCAACAAAGATGTCGAACAGAGTCTTCTGGATAAGCTCTATGTGAGCAGGAGATAAATCAATATTTTAGATATTTTGAATATAGACTCTAGGTTTACAGGAGTTCTCAAACATTGAAGTCCTTCATTGAAATATCTGAAAGAGAACTTGACTTGACACTATAAGAAATAATTGGATTGTCAACAACAGAAAGTCTAAGTAATAAACAGCATGTCATAATTTTAATCTAGAATATTATAATTTTAAAATAGAACGTAATAATTTTTTTTAAAGAATGTCTTACGAAAGTATTTTGCCAACATGATGTCATAATTTTAAGTAAAACATTATAATTTTACCTAATATATCATAACTTTGAGATGTCATGTTATAATAATGTCAAAAACTATATTTGGATGAAAATATGACTAGTGGATGTCATAATTTTTATATGAAATATCATAATTTTGATATAAAATATCATAATAATATCTAAAATATTTATTCGAAAGAATTTTACATACAGAAAGTCATAATTTTAACCTATAATATCATAATTTTAATACAGGATGTCATAAATTTTATGAAAGAATATCTTATGAAGGTGTTTTGCAAGCACGATATCATAATTTTAATTAAAATATCATATTTCATCTAAGATATCATAACTTTGAGATAAAATATCATAATAATGTCAAAAATCATATGCGAGTGGAAATATGACTAGTGGATATCATAATTTTTACATAAAATATCATAATTTTGATACAGAATATCATAATAATATCTAAAACTTTCATCCAAAAAAATTTTGTATATAGAAAGTCATAATATTAATATACAAGATCATAATTTTGACATAAGATAACATAATATTTATGAAAAAATATCTTATGGAGGTATTTTGCCAACATGATGTCATAATTTTAACTAAAATATCATAATTTCACCTAAGATGTCATAACTTTGAGATACAATATCATAATAATGTCAAAAACCATATTCGGATAAAAATATGACTAGTGGATATCATAATTTTTTATGAAATATAATAATTTTGATATAAAATATTAAATAATGACTAAAATGTTCATTCGAAAGAATTTTGCATATAGAAAGTTATCATTTTAACCTAGAATATCATGATTTTGATACAAGATATCATAATTTTTATTAAAAAATATCTTACAGAGCTGTTTTGCCAACACAATGTCATGATTTTAAGTAAAATATCATAATTTCACCAAAAATATTTTAACTTTGATATAGAATGTCATAATAATATCAAAAATCATATTTAGGTAAAAATATGACTAGTGGATATCATAATTTTATATAAAATATTATAATTTTGATACAGGATATCATAATAATGTCTAAAACTTTCATCTAAAAAAATTTTGAATCATAATTAATCTATAATATCATAATTTTGATACAGGATGTCATAATTTTTATAAAAAAATATCTTACGAAGGTATTTTATTAACACAATGTCATAATTTTAACTAAAATATCATAATTTCACCTAAGTGTCATAACTTTGAGATACAATGTCATAATAATATCAAAAATGATATTCGGATGGAAATATGACTAGTGGATATCATAATTTTTATATGAAATATCAAAATTTTGACACAATATTATAATAATATCTAAAACATTCATCCGAATAAATTTTATATATAGAAATCATAATTTTAATCTAGAATATCATAATTTTAATACAGAATGTCATAATTTTTATTAAAGAACGTCTTATGGAGGTGTTTTGCCAACTCGATATCATAATTTTAAGTAAAATATCATAATTTCATCGAAGATGTCATAACTTTTACATAGAATATCATAATAATATCAAAAATTATATTCGAATGAAAATATGACTAGTAGATATCATAATTTTTACATGAAATATAATAATTTTGACATAGAATGTCATAATAATATCTAAAACGTTCATCCAAAAGAATTTTGCATATAGAAAGTCATAATTTTAATCTAGAATATTATAATTTTTATTAAAAAATATCTTACAGAGGTATTTTGCCAATATGATATCATAATTTTATCTAAAATATCATAATTTTAACATAAAATATCATAATAATGTCAAAAATCATATTCAAAAAGTAATTTAACTACATGATTTTATAATTTTTACCTGATATGTCTAAATTTGGATATTTTTATGACATCCTGAGTCATAATTATGATATTATAGGTTAAATGATGACATTCTATTGGTAAAAATCCTTTCGAAGATACTTTTGACAATATTATGATATTGTCGGTTAAAATTATGATATTATGGATTAGTATTATGATATTCTATAGGTAAAATACATTCCAAGTAAAATTTTTATCATTTTTATGATATCCTAGATTAGATTTATAAAATTCTATGTTAATATTATGATATCTTGTAGGTAAAACAACTTTCGAAGATAGTTTTAGATCCTGAAGGTTATAATTTTGATACACGATGTCATAAACTTGGTTCAGTGTGATATTTATTGCTACAAGATGTCATAATTTTCACCTACTAATCATATGTTTGTTAATGGAAGGAGGTTATACTTGGTTAATGTAAAATCTAAAAGTAAACTGCTCTAGAACGAATTGAGAAAGTAAACAATTTTTAATGGATGCCCTTAACCTTGAAAGGAGTGCCCTAAACCTTAAAAGGAGTTTATCTTCTTCTCTTCTCTATTTCATGTCTCAAGGAGGTTATAGGGGCATCCTCTTTTTTGTAAATAATTATTGTTGTACTCTCTTTGATCATATCATCTTCTTCGTTGCCTTCTCCTCGCCACCTTCTAAACTCAAATTTTTTAGGGGCCATAACTGAATAAAATGCTCATCATAGTGGTTATCTGAAAATGCTCTCTCACCCAATAGAATATCTTCCGTAGTATGTTGAAATACTCACCGCAGAAATGGGCCAGTCATGATGCTCCGCTTCTCTAAAAAAAAATGAGAAAAATGCTGATCGTCGAAGTGGAGGAAAAACGAAAAGGCATTTTGGGAGAGAAGACGAAGAAATTTCAATCGGATTTTGGCCTCTTTTCTTTAGTAAGCAACAGGGGCAAAAACATCTTAAAATTAATTATTTGCTACGCAATGGAGGCAAAAGCGACTTTTCATGTATTTAAAAAGACTGAAATTAATGACGCTATAGAGCACGCTGCCCCCGTCTGTAGAAAAGCGACTTGCGTCACGTTGCATCACGAGGGCTCTATATGGACCAATCGAATGAGGCAATGTGCTCCACGTCTGAATTTTTACACCGCATGCAGTGTAGAAAAAATTACCCAAAGAAAAGTAAAAAGAGAAAAAGAAACTCTATAACTAGAATCTTGATTTTCTCAAAAGTATAAGTCCTTCAGCAATATTGATCAGGACAAAAGCCAAGTGTCTCTCTCTCTCTACCTCCCTTCCTCCTTGTTGTTCTTGCATTTAACCTTCTCGATCTCGTTCTCTTAAGAGATTTAACAATCCAAATGACCAACTTTCAAATATAAGAATATGACCTTGGTTATATATTTATTATATATATTGAGTTAAAGACTCAAAAAGTACTTTACTTTCAAAATTCATCTCATATACCGTGTAATGCAGTTATCTTACACTGTTTAATTATGTGAACAATATGGAAGACAAATTTATCGAGCATGTGTGGAGGATTGGTGTGGTTCATTAGGGTAGGGTCATTCATGGTATAGCAGTAGCAAATCAAATAGGTAACCAAGCATATATATACATATATAAGTACATCAAGATGCGTGTGCACATACACATGTATGTATCATTACATCCATCTTGCAAAAAGAAAAATTCATGGCACCAATATTTATTTCTTTTTGCTAACCTACCAGAAGGTAAAAGAGTTTTGAGGAGCGGTTGCAGAGAGTGAGAGTAAAAGGGATCACGGAGAGGGCTTCAGCCCATAAAAGGAGAAGAGAGGAGGAGAGCAGATGATCACATGAGGGACCAATTGGAAGAGTGAAGAGAGGTGTGTCTTTGGCACCCTCCAGCCCAATAAAAAAAACAAGTTTTTCTGATAACACAAAAAAAAAAGCAGCCAACAAAGAAATACTCACTTCCCGTAACGACGCCCTGTTGAATGGTCGCAACGCTTCTTTTGTTACGATACAGAAATGAGAATATAGATAAAGAAGAGAATTAAATGAACTTTAATATCGACGAGTTATGGAAGAAAAGCAACTGATAAACTAATCACAAATTTTCAAGAGCATCACCCTGCTATGACGAGTATGACGTGATGCTTATTTTTAATCATCCCTTCAAGGCAAAAGCATACGTGGTTCCTCAAGCTAACTTTATCTTCCAGAACTTTTGCATGCCAAATGCAACAATTACAATGCTCAGGTTTCGGCCTATCAAGCATCAATTGCATCTTGAAACCTAATTTGTAATTTTGTGGGGACATTTCAAACAAAAATCCTTAACATGAGGCTGCAAATACAACTGCTGGCATACACCACCAAACTCTACTCAGCATTCCATGACAAGTCTGTAAAAGTTGAGTCCGCAAGATCGAGGGCTCTGGCAAGAACTGCAGCCTTATCATTCTCACCTTCATGTTTCCTATTTGACAACCTTGCTGTAAAGTGTGATACCGATTTCATTCTCACTAAAATTATACAGAGGCGTGCTTTCCAAGCCGGACAAGGACTGGATCACTTTTTCCCAGCTTGTAATATTCTTTTGTGCCATCAGATAAGGAAAACGCCCATCATAGCGGATCTGCATGTCACATTTATCCATATGTCCACAACAGCGAAATTAATAAAACCCACGTACCAAGTTACTGCAATTTAGCATAGATTGATTTTGGTGAAAGATGAAGCTTATCTAAGAAATTCATCCACCAGTAAAATCCCCGCTGACAATGTGACGACATACCAAATCATTCAGCTCAATACCATAACATTATCCATGTCCATAAGAAAAGCAACACAAAAGCAGAGAAGAATGAGTATCAAAAAGGTTTATTGGTCACAGAGATTATCCTTGTGAAAGCATCCGTTTGACTACACACTGAAAGCAATAACACCTATGGTATAATGAACAGAACTGAAGATTCATAACTTGGTTGATGTTATAGATAGCGGGGAAAAAAAAAACATGGATGCTTCCCTCCAATTTAGCAACACAAATGTCTATTCAATAAATTAAACCTTCACATGACAGTCTCCTCCCGCCCCACCAAACAACTCAGAACGACACCCACCAACAAAGAAAAAAGAATCATAACAGAAGCATAATCCATCATAAAGGATGAATGGTCAAATCCTTAGGATAAGTGCCTAGAAAAGCAGGGGAAAAGTTTAATATGGATTATCTTCATGTACCCAAATAAAGCAGACAACATTTATCGCCATAGCCTGCTGAAAATGCCTTTCTTGTCTTTCTTCATTCTGTTCTCAAGAGATGGGAACTCAATTGAGTTGTAGGCAATGTCCAGAACGATAGGATTGCAGGGTACCGCTTGGAAAGGAGGAGGAAAACACTCGATATGAGGAACAGCTTTTGTATTTAAATTGCCTATTGCCGATTCATAACCATCAAGCATTTCCAGAAGGAACTTCTCTTCCTGCAATGAATAGGCCACAGCTGTTGCTATATATTCATGTAAAATAGCATTAAATTTGTAATGACTTAAATCTAAATAAAATTATGTTAGTACTTTCAGTATCTCACAATGAAAAAAGAGATGGAATGTAAAATACGGGCTCAACTTGCAGCTCCTCAGTTCAATGGGGACTTCAATAGCACTTATGGGCTGCAAGTTAGTCACCACAGCAGTAAAAACTGAGGAAAACCCCAGTTTCAGGTCCACTGATTGACAGTGTAGTCCTGGCACAGCAATTTATGTTTAATCCCTTGCACACAGTCAGGCCTTTTTCTGTATGGAGCTGTACCTGTTCTGTACATACATATGCACAGGCCACGGATTAAACATAAAGTGGTAATCAGCCAGGGTGGATCTCAATTTCCCTAAGTATGTTTTCCTAAATTTGTTGTGCATATCCTGCAAATATACCTTCTTTTCATGTCCTGTTAATGATATGGTAGAGACTCCTTTAGAAAGCTTTTCAGGAATCCTCTCCTCCTCCATAATCCCTGCTGCATGTTCAATGCAATTGTTTGATCTACAGTTGTCAGACAGGACCTTCAGATCCTTGGTCAAAGTCTGTCAAAAGTAAATGTCAGAAAGCAGTTTCGCATATATCATGTGAAGAACAAGAGATTAACATATCTCAAGATAATCCTTGTTTTCATTTTATTAGATTCTCCCATCCTACCTCTCAAAAAAAAAAAATATTATAAATAAAGATCTGTATAAAATACAATTTAAAATAATAAATAAAATACAGTACAATATTACATAGTGCAGTATGTTGAAGGCTAGCATCCCACTACTAGGATATCATCGCCTTATCTTCTATAATGCAAATGAAGACATGTTCAGCAACTTAATATCCCAAACTTGGGTTTACGATCTGAAACAGCTAAAATGCTTATCAAACGAAAAACCAAGCCTTTTGGCTTGTTTCTTGATTGTGCATCCAATGATCAAGAAAGGTTTGCACTAAAAAGAAAAATACTTTGATTAGATTAACAGATGGGAAGCAACATAAAACAATGAAATTATCTCCATGTTTAAGATAGTTAGAACATGATCAACAAGTGATAACAATTTACATGTGCCACTATGCATTTTTCACACCATTTATCTGCTGGTACAAAGGTTCTATGAGTGTTCCAATAGGAAGGCATCTTAAAACTGTATCCAGACTTGAGGCACGATCCTACCACTAGAATTTATCCCCAAATCCTAATGATGCAGATAACATGATAAGCCCCTTGAGAAGCAGAAGTAAATATAGATGTCGCACAATACATTCTGTAATACCAGCTCAACTATCTGTTGGACTTGCTTGAAAATATTACATACCGTAAGCAAGATTAGAATAGACAGCATGGACAAAAATAATTAAACCTATCATGTTAAAATAGTTCTACCTGTAAATCCAACAACAATTAAAAGTGCTCTCATTTTACAAATTTATATAATTTTTTTGGAGAGAGAGTCCTCAAAGGAATGCCTCGTGCAAAGGAGAACACCATCTAGTTAAATGCCAGAACACCATCAATGATTGCATAATATCACCAATGTTTTCATATATCCACCTAAAGCAAGGATAGGTGGCTATTTCCTTTTAATAATGTCAACATCCTTACCTAGTATAACTTAGTGTGGTGTTTTCTTTACCAACAAGAGCAAAAGAAGCTCTACTATCCCTTTATAGTGAAAAAACTGTGTAAGAAAGGGACATTATATGAAACCTGTAAGTACGATTACTTGGGGGAGCCTAATTGGGCACACAATTTAAGCTCTTACAACAAGGGAACAGCCTTCTAAAGTTTTTTCAGCATGGAAGGGGAGTGGATATGTGAGAAAGCAAGGTTTCATATAAGGAATGTCATTCATCTCCAAGCCCAAAGCAAATATCATTAGCCAGAGATAAACTGAAACATAAGGTCCCCAGATTGAAAGATCAATAGAACTAAACCCTGTTCCTAACCATGATGCCCCTTTCTTAGTCAAACCACTTAAGCTTCATCCTCTCCAACTCCACTAGTTCCCCATTATTTTAACCTCAGCTAAATTAAAGCGCCCATTAGACAAAGTCAATTTTGTCATGTCCTTCCTCATTCTCATAATTTCCAGATGAAAAACATCTATTTAATAAAAAATTGATGACAATTTCCTAACATGGCAGAAGAAATATTAATAGTAAAACTCTAAAATGAATCTAGCCAGCTATAGTCTACATTACAAGAATTCTGGCAGACTAAGCCACATCAATTATTTGCCTCTTAGTATTGACCAGTAGCACTTCCAACATTAAAATCTTTCATTGTCGCTAGAGCTCTACATACATACAATGCACATAAGCCATAAAGTGGGATGAAGTGAAAATGAAAAAGCAAATGAAAATAAGTGGAGTTGCACCAGCCTGGGGTCCATGGGTTGGAAAGGACAGGTCAGAATTTACAAAAATGAAGCTTCTCGGGAATGGACTCACATGTGATGCACGTGATGAGTAGAAAGGAGAATAAGCATAAATCATGGGTGCATTGACAAAAGACCACTCATGTAAAATGCATTTTGTTCTAAAGCTCCATTAGGAATCCCATTTTAATATTTAAAAAAGAAGATTACATAATCAATGGCTATGATTTAGCAAGGGAAAAAAGAAAAATATATTATTTAATTGAGCATTGTGACCGGGGTTGCAAGGGTCATGCTTGGGAGTCACTGATTATCATGACGCGGTAAAAGAAAGAAAAAGATCACCCTTTGATGGGAGCCATGGTGGATCTCAATTTTGGGGGTGTGCCCCTAGAATTGCATTATATATAGGGAGATAGTTCATACACAAAAATAACACCCAGTAATATACTTGCAGAACTATTTTAGTTATCGAAAATGCATTATTCCTCAACTAAAACAAAGTGAGCAACTAACAAGGCAATTGAAAGTAAGCACTATATATTGTGATCGTGAACACAAAATATTATCATGCATCAGGTGGTGAAAAGCTAAACAGAAAAATTAGCATGACTTAACTGAGACTCTATAACATAAGGAACAAATTCTAGCATTTACATCTCAGTAATTTCTTATCCACCCTACCCTTGAGACACAAGCTTTAAAAGTTGCAATTGTAGATGACCTTATTTATTTAAGAAAGAAGTACATGGATTGATTTGATAGCTTAAAACTCGCTATATATAAAAGCTATAGGCTCGACCCACAACAAAGTGACAGCTTTTAAGGAATTAGATAAGAATTGTCTGCAGACACATTTTTTCTGCCACCAGCATTTCTTGGATTCATGTCTGAGGAAAAAGTCTCAAGTTCTTCAAAACTAGAAAAGGCAAGTAAATAAGTAGAATGCCCAACAATTAGGATGTGCAGAACTTCTTACTGGTTTTGCAGTCATTTCTCTATCCATAACACATTGTGAACTTTATTTTGCACTTTCATTTCATGTATTGCCTTTCTTCCCATTCCAACATTTTGAAAACTATGACCTTGACTGGATTACCTTTTTATTCTTGCAGCAAGGCCATATACTAAAAAAATTAACATCTGTAACAAAATGTCAATAGTTTACACAAGCGACGCACCTTGTCTGGATTATTTATCATTTGAAGTTTTTGCAAAGCAGTATCTGCAAGAGAGCGAGCATGGCAAAATAACACAAATGCTTCCATTCTTTTACTAGCTGAACTGTAGGATTTAGCTAAATAGAAGCACCTGCAACATTTTTAAAAAGAAATGTCCAAAATGAGATGGAGAAATGAACTTATCATGGATGAGGGCCACAAGTACAACATAAATGAGATAGGTCAAGATTGACAAGGCATCCAAAAGGTGCATCAGCAACAACAATCACTTCCATTTTTATTTAAATATAAGGCTTAAATGAATCCATCTTGTTTCAAACCTTTGTTGAAAGTTAACTACCTGCAAAGAATAACCCATTCCAAATCAACAATGTAGAGATTATCATTTAAAAGTAGAATGAATTTTTCAAACAGAGAGCAGATAATTCTATTGTGATAATTGAAGGATATAGTTCTAGCCCCAACTAAATTGATATATATGCATAACAATCATTTGTAAGCGATGCTTGACTGAGCTCATTTAATCAAAGATTCACCAAACAGGTACCAGAGATGGTGCCAAACTAGGGTGTGCTGAAAACAAGGAGGAAAGGGAGAGAGAGAGGGAGGGAAGGAGGGAGGGGGAGGGCTAAGGGTTAAACCCTAACCCTAACCCTCACAAAGCGCACGTGAGAGAGAGGAGAGGGAGGAAGGGGGGAGGGTTAAGGGAACCCTAAGCCTAGCACAGAGAGAGAGAGAGAGAGAGAGAGAGAGAGAAGGGGGGACACTTAATGGAGACAATAGGGTTTAGGCTGCTAATGAACAATTTGCTCGAGATTGGTTAGAGTGTAAAGGCACTAGTTTCAAGGTACTGAAAGGAAAAAACATGCACCCAACAAACCCAAGTCCATGTAAAATACACCATATTTTCGGGATTCATTTCCTAAATTAAACTAGCTAGCTAACCAATAGATACAAGTCCATATCAGTCTTCAAGCCCTTTGATCAGCCTTTAATGTGCTTCGGGCCAGGCGGAAGCTAGGTCCAGGGCACATGCATTCGTATCCCTGAATTACATATAGATTGTTTAACTTTAAACCTCTGATGGGCACCTGTACAGTCCAACATCATGGCGTAGTGGAAGATTTAAAATTGGATCATTCTTTTTTTAAATAAATCACCAAGAAAGCATAGATTACATGCAAAGCAAGATAAATTTATACCTATACAGAAGATGTGAAAACAATAGAAGATGCAAGCAGATGGAGAAAGACTTTTCTAGGCACCACCACAAAAAATGTGTACCCAGCAGGCCCTTCAAGAATTACTTGAACGTCTCCTCCAAGTCTCTTTCTTCCTTCTCTCTATCTCTCTTTTTGTAGGCAACAACCTAGAGGTCTCTTACTTTCAAGTCTCAAGGGTTTCTGGGCACTCAACCACCACACAACCACACACCTCCTCTCTCCAATTTATAATAAGAGGGGCTGGCTTGAGGAGGAAAAAATCTAGGCCTTCATGGCACCTAGGAAGGTAAGAGGCAGCCACCTAGGGTAAATCCTATGGTTTGACTACCTTAATAAGAAGCCATAAATTACATGTACAACAAGATAGGCTTATAACTCTAGAGAAGATGTGAGTACAATATAAGATGCAGGAAGATAGGTAAAGACTTTTCTAGGGACCATGTAGAGTACTCACACCTGGTAGGCCCTTCAAGAATTACTCCAAAGTCACCTCCTCCTCTCTTTCTTCCTTTCTTTGACTTTCTCTTTTCTGTAGATGGCAACCTAAAGGTCTTTTGCTTGAGATATCTAAGGTTTCTTTGCACTCATGTACTGCCATGCCCCAAATCTCACACCCCTTATCCTGTTTACAATAAGAGAGGGGCAGACCTAGGGAAATCCTAGGCCATTGCGGTACCAACCTAGAGAACACTAGCTTAGTGGCGGCCACCTAGGGAGAACCTAGCAGTCAACTAATAAGTGAAATCCTAATCTAGAATTTAGGTGCAGACTGTAAGACCAGCCCATTATCGTTTGCCATCCCACATGAACCAATCCAAGCGTCTTGTCCATCTGCTTAATCAGATTAAGCCCAAGTTTAGAGAAGACTTCGAGTAATTGAAAGAAAGACTAAGGATGATGGATAAGTATGGGACTTCGACATCAACTTGGGTTTTCCAATCAAACATGTCCCATCTTACTCAATGGATGTGTCACAATTACAATACAGCAAGGTGGACCAACCTCCCTATTCAATTACATGTAATCGTGCTAATTCTTGGTAGATAAAATAGGCAGAAAAGTCTCCCTTCATGTATTATTGTTCCTGCAATTCAATTCCTCCACCTTCTTTTACCCTAGATTGACCACTGAAAAATTTATGCACTGTCAAACCCATAGCAAATCGATTTCAAGGCCCATCAAATCCCCAGATCACATGTCAAATGCAATCGAAAGCTAACGAGCAAGCAAAACCAATTTGGAATACACTTTTCGACCAATTCAAAATATATAATACTTTTAATATGAAAACAATTTTGATCAAAACAAATTACGCCTTAGATGCATAAGTCATGTGTCTTATGTCTCTATTTTGATATGGATAGACTGCCATAGGTGCATTCTTTGCAGGATAATCCTTACCCTTGCTCGTGACAAGGCACGATAAACCAATGTGCTCCCTAGCAAAGATAAACCTAGGGTCCCAAAATCGATGCACAGGTGAAGCTCCCATTTTGTGAACTAGTATCTCAGTGTATAGTCATGACCACAAGTTAAATGAGCACTTAAATGTTATAGGTACAAGATCGTCTGCAACTCCAAAAATAACCTCCAAGAGATGGTCTTGTCTTGTTGATTTTTCAGTATGATGCGTACCTATATGCTAGTACAAAATCAACTAGTTTGATGACTACAAGAAGCCATTCCAATCTATTGTTGGAGATTATACACAACGGCAATCATATGAGTGCAAGGCCGAAACTTACCCATAGCTATTAATCATTTCAAGTGTCTAGAGTGATCCAACTCTTCCCATGGAATACATAACTATCAACCTTATCATTCCACCCATAAAACAATACTTATGGACTCCTGCAGCACAGACCTATGTGTCATGCAAACCTCTAACTATTTATGATTATGTATAGCAGAGAATAGAGATACCTATGAATATCTCCAAACACCCTGTTCAATGTGCCGAATGACTTTTAGGGCATACCCTACTTCCAACACACTTATCATAATTTTTCTCCTTGTTACTTTTGGCCTCTCATATGAACACCATTTTTTTCACCACCTTTCATCTTTGGCCATTTTTAGGCTGTCTAGTTATGCACTTTAATTCTTACTCTGTCATTTACAAACTTATACAATATGGAACCATCAGTGAGTTATGTATTTATGATATTCTAGAAGCTAAATGAAAAAAATATATATAAATGTTTGTTCTTAGAAAATTTTGAAAACCTACAACTTCATCTCTAAGTAGAATCTACTTGCACGGTTGAGGCAAACCCAACAGAAATTAGGTTGTGTCAAAATTCAACATAAACTGGGTTTTTCTTGGGCTAAAAGATGGAAAATTTTAAGTAGAACAGATTGTTTGTTTCCTGGTTGAAGGCTTGAGCAATCCAATCCAATGCAACCCAAATTCATACAGAGAGGCTATCAATCTGATAAAACTTGAATATAACCTATTTTCCTATAATACCAACTCAACCTACTCAGTTATAATATACATTCATGACAAAATCCTATTAAGATATTATCCAACCTGATCCAACCTAACCAATTGAATTTCAATAAAATACAATTATATAAATAACTGAGTCAGTTCTAGGCTTCGGAAGTTGGATCCATTCTAAAGCTAGGTTGGGTTAGGATGCCAGTTGGGTTTACCTAGGTTGGTGGCTTGGTGGTTAACCCAACCCTATGTGGCCTAGTTGCAAATCTATCTACTTAGGATCCATTTTTTTGGTAGCATGTAAGTGGAAATAGAAAGGCATATGCAAACAGCCTACTTCTAAGCATTTTGTTTGTAGCTTAGGCCATGCAAAGCATGTAGATATTTGCCCCATTGTTTCAAGAATAAAACAAAATTCAAGTGACATACTAAGAAAATGTACTTTGTCGAGACTATTGTCACATTATTTGACCATGGTTTACCATTGTTCACATTTATGCACAGTTGGCCAGGTTTGCCAATGTCGCATTCATCACTTTAAAAAACTTACATTTTGGGGTGCCAAATTCATAAAACCACAACATTCCTTTAAGGGACTCACTTCCCTTGCACTTACCTCCATAACTTTGGAGATTTAACACATAATTGAAATGATGCTTAATTCAAGTTGTAACGATAATAAACTAGCTGACATCTTAACAAGTATTTGAGAAGGCTTGACATGGTTTGCCATTTTTGTTAACTGAAAGATTTTGGGTTAAGCAATCTCTTCAATGTATTAAGCAACACAATAAGCCAACAGTCTTCAAATAAAACTAACAAGAAGTACTCAAAGTACAGAATTGATTAAATGTTATCAAGAACATATAGTATGATATCCTAAATATTATTAAAAATCTTAGCCATATATTATAGCATCCTAACCAATTTATGTTATAAGACTTTCAGCTGTGTCATATTCGGTTTCAATACCTGGACCAATCCTTAGATTCTATGTTTTAGAAGATCACAAGGAAAACTAGAGAATATCTTTCTTTTTACTGATATGCATGAATATTTCAAAAAAAAAAAAGGTAAGCAGGTACGCTCTTTTTAAGATTTTTCAAAATTATAGAAACAATGAGATTGATATCAACACAATTAAGCTTATTTTGTAACAAATTTAAGTACCCTTTCATAGATGTGTCTAGGAAATTAAGCTGTGGTAAAAATTAAAAGCCAGCCATCATAAGGCAAAATTTCAAACAAAATCAAATGGTATAAGAGAGGACAAAGACATACCTCTCTGCTCGAAATATCAACCCCTTAAGCACATATTCTTCAGCAAACACGGCTTCCTCTGGGTTCCTATCCCTTCCAGAACTAACTAAATCAGATAAATCTGTTGCATTCTGTTCACATAGAAGCATCAATTTTACTTTAGCATCGAACAAATTATCAGAAAAAACAATTAGTCGAATATCACATCTAATCACAAAGAGATCACCTTAACAAAGAACACAAAAAAATTGCCTACCTGTATTAACAGATCATATAGTCGGACAAGTTCTTCTGGTTTTGTGATTTTCTCACCCTTGTCATCTCGATACCTGGTAAATTTACTCTTAGCAATGGTGACCAGCAACAGATTACGCTCTATTGTGCGTTGTCCTAGTACAGCACTAACTGCCTTATCAAGGCCGTTCAAGTCATCTTTTACATTCTCGGCATTGCCTGCGGTAGCCTAAATTTAGAAATACTGTTAGGAACTGTCACTCATACATGAAGAGAAGAAAGATGAATGTATTAACCCATCAGGTTTTAATATGGGAGTTTTCTGATTTATACCAAGTCATTCCGAATGCAGCTTCTAGCATCATGATATGCCGAAAATATTTTGTCAAACATGGCAAGCTTTTTCTCTGCTGGGACTAAATCCGTAGCTGAGCCATGTAGATCTTTCTCCAGCTCCTGAGCTGATAAATTTCTCATGCAAGAAAAAAGTTTTAATAAAAATTAAGAAAACCCTTAAGTGCATACCATGTCCAAAGATGGAGTAATGTAAATGCATGCTACAAGGTATCATATGTATGTATATACCCGTATAAGCATGCACATGAGCAAACAAAACAAATACATAAAAACATGTTCACTAATCACTAATGAGATACATAGCATGCATCATGCTCACATGCAAGCATAGATAAATAACATTTGAAAGATGCTAACTTACAAGAACAGAAACCCTGATATTCAATAAGCTTATTTCATCATTTGACATTAAACTTAATGAATCATACCTTGATTTGTACTTTGCATCTCTTCTTAAAAATGTATCTTTCTGGTATTCATGTGTTCATATATGTAGATAATGATACAAAAGAACCACTAAATTAAAACTATGATGGAAATTCCACGCGGCCAATAATTAATTGAGTTCGTTAAGGGAATCGATAGAAAACTTCAAAAATTACTTCTATCTTTCGAGTGTTAAAATAATTTGGTTAAATGAATAACTTCAGACAATTCTAGTCACAAGAAAAAAGCAAGAAAAACCACAAACATTTTTGCAATTTTGTGAACATTCAATACAATATCAAAATGAAATCAATTTCATAAAGACTAAAATACAAAACCATGAACCAAAAGCATATCCAACTACTATCTCTGATGCATTAATAACCATCAAAGATTCAGAGATGAATTTGAAAGGTAGCAGAATAAATGTCAACTTTTTTCTCTTCAGTAATAACTCCATTAGATAAAAGCATCACCATGAACCTTTCAGAATGGACACCCGAGTCTTAGCATTATTGATGGGAAATCTGTGACCAAGCAAGTGGAACTCTGTCATGGATGCTGCCTGTTGTGATCTTGCCTCAGCCATAACAGCCTGAAGAATACAATGAATGAAGAGCATTCAAAAAAAAATCATGATGTTGTGATTTGTGAACATATTGATCAAATGGTAGCCGATTAATTAGAATTTGGTCCACACCTTGAGAAGAAGCAAAATCAAATGTAAGTTAATTGAAGTGAATGAACTAGAGTAGAAAAAGGCAGTACATTAGTATCTCTTTACAAATTGGTTTAAGAAATTAAGTAGTTTCTTAGAAGTTAGAAAATGAATAGAAAAGAACACAAAAAAAAGGTTATTTTTTTATAAGAGCAGGCAAGTTTCTTATTTTAAATTCAACAATCCACCAAACATCATTAAAACAAAAAATTTAATATCGACCAAACTCAAGGTAATCATAAATTTTCACATTCCAAGACAGGATTATAAGCATGTCTTAAAAAGAATGTCAAACCAGATATATCTCCACCCTTCTAATTCTAGTACCACTAGAGTGTGACATGAGCACTGCACATGCTTTTAAAAAACAATAAATAATAAATAATGAATGTAAAAGGGTGTGTTTGAACCCTCAACCACATGGTTCATAGCCACATGCTCCAACCAACTTTGCTAGCATCGTGCAGGATTGAGAAACACATGGTGTGGGAAAAACATGATATGTGAAAGGATGTTTCAGAAACTGACTGGAGTCGCACAAACTGGAGCCCCACCAATAGAGGCAGTGGGGGAGTTTCAATGTAATAGTCAAACAGATGTGTCATGATAGAATCAATCATCCCATTCACTTAACTAAAGTATGCTAAAAGAAAAAATACACTTACCCTAATAGTTTCTATATATCAAATTTTTGAGGAAAATTATTTTTTTTGAATAAAATATACACTCATCCTTCTGAAGAGGTAAAACTGCCAAAAAATATAGGCCAGACTATGCTAATAGCTTACGACCATACTTCAGTAAGCTACATATTATCAAGTTGCTGCATGGTTAAAAATCAGAACAAGCTCTTAAAATAAGCGATGTTATATAATTTTCTTAGATCATAATGTGCAGATATAGAAGCAGGTTGAAGAGTTAAATATCACTTATGACAAAAGCTTCGGGTGGAAAAATTAAAAAACAAAAAAAATGAAAGCTTATGCATCAAGGAAACAAACCTTACCTCTAATTTTGCTTTGAAAAGGTCCAAGGCAGGCCCCTCCATTTTACCAATGTCTAGAAGTTCAGAAGTTTGCAAGCTTGATTCTCCTACTTTGTGTAAACAGTACCTGATGCTTGGTTCCAACTCTTCAACACGCTCATGGCACAGAACTTGATTTTCTACATCGCCATATTTCCCAAGCTCTTCATAGACAGCCCTGTAAAGTAACCATATGTTAGCCAAACATGACTTCCATTAGTCAAAAACTGCAGCAAGAAAGCAGAACAATAGCACATGAGGATGAAAACTTTGTATTGGGAAACATTACTTTTTTCCAGAGGAACTAAAACAAATAGCAAGATCGAATTGAAGCATGCAAGTTTATTTGGGAAATTAGCATACTCCCAGTACTGCAAAAGCATTAAGATGGCTATATATCTAGTATGGCAAAAGAAGCAGGAACTAGTTCTTGTAGCAACAAATTAGTACCTGGCATTCTTGAAATTCATCAATGCAGTTTCCCAATTCTTATCTTGTTCAAACAACAAAGTCCCTTTCATATAAGAGGCATATGCCTGCACATCAAAAATAGTGTTATGTTTATAAGGCGAAAATTCTCACTGCTGCTTGGTACAGCAATAAAAATTAACCAAGTAAGAATTCTGCATAGATTAAAACTTATAATAATTGATAACTCAAATGAATTTATGATCAAGAAGAATTGTACACAGAAACATGAGAATGCTTGTACAAACCAACAATAGAATATATTTGAGATGGATACCTATAGGCATTCCTATCATTTCCTACATGGAAAACACCATCCACGATGTTTAATTAAAAAATAGAAAGAGAGAGCAATACTACTTTATGGTGAAACTAGTCGAAGACCCGCGTATTACGCAGGACAGATAATTACGGTCTATAATTATTAAAAATTTTTAATAATAAATATTCATAAAAAATATTTTTAATTTTTTAATATTTTATTTGATTTTATTTTATTTATTGTATATATTATATATTTTTTATTATTTTATAAAATAATATTTTTCCTTTTTTGTCCTGTTTTCATACTTTCTACGCACTTGCCGATGCCGCCACACCCCTCTATCATCCCACCATGGCTCCCTTTTTTTTCCAACAAACACCGATCTCGATCGCACCCCCGCCCCCTCTTCTTCTTCTTATACCTTCTCCATGCCCGCCAGTGCCACCGCTCCTCTTTCGGCAAACACCGATCCCGATCGCACTCCCCGGCGCTCGCTGTCGGTACCACCGTCGCTGGTGCTACCACTGAAGAAAAAGAGAAACTCTCCCTTATTTTCTTTTCTTTTTTCTTCTCTTCTTTTTTCTTTCTTTTTATAAAATAATACTTTATTATTATTTTTTCTTCTTTCTTCTTGTCCTCATGCCTTCTTCGTGCTCGCTAGTGCCACTCCACCCCACCACGGCTCTCCTTTCTCAGCAAACGCTGATCCCTATCGCACCCCCGCCTTCTCACTTCTTCTCATGCCTTCTTTAAATTTTCGAAGACTATTAAATATAGAGATTTAGCTTTCAAATTGGAGTCCTGTGCTCTATTTGAGGATAATTTATTAGGTTTAATCTAATCTGATCCAATGAATCGATTTAAATCTCAAAATATATTATTTTTAAAAAATAATAAAAATATTATTTTTAAAAAAATAGTATGTTATTATTTTTAAAATTAGAAAAAGATATGTTATCTTTTAAAATATAAAAAAATTAATATTTTTTTAAAAATATTATTATTATTTTATAATATTTTATTTTTATTAAAAAATATTTTTTGACCCTTATCCCTCTCCTACTTTTATTTTTGAAATATTTTTTTTTATTTTTTAAATATTATATTATTGTTTAAAAATAATATTTTGATTCCACATGATACAACTAAAGTCATATGAGACACCGAGGTTTGCCAACTCAGCAAGTCAAAATCCTCCCAACATGTCACGTGTCAAAAAAAAATAATAATAAAATATTATTTTATAAAATAATAAATAAATATAATATATAATAAATAAATTAAATAAAATAAAATAAGAGAAAGCTAAAAAATATTTATTATGAACATTTATTATTAGAAATTTTAATATTTTATTTTTTAAAAAAATATTTTTCATCTTTTATCTCTCCCTTATTTTTAATTTTAAAATATTATTTTTAAAAAAATTTTAAATACTATTTTATTATTATTTAAAAATAATATTTTAGTTTCATGTGGCATAACTAAAGTCATCTGGGATGCTGAGGTGGCAATACCGCAATATTTCTTCACAGAGTATTGTTTTATATGTATATATATAATAAATTAGGTTTAGGATCGACTAGAGAACATAATAATTTGCAAAACCTAATTTAATTATAGCCACTAATAACAGGTCAACCTAATTTCCTATATAATAGAATCTTTTAAAAAAAAAAATCTTGGCAAAGAGATCAGTTACACACACATACAAATACATATATAAACTAGTCGGAGACCAACGCTTCGCGCGGAATAGATAATTATAGTTTGTAATTATTAAAATTTTTTAATAATAAATATTTATAATAAATATTTTTTAACTTTTTTAATATTTTATTTTATTTTATTTATTATATATTTTTTATTATTTTATAAAATAATATTTTATTATTTTTTCATCTTTCTTGTTTTCATACCTTCTACACGCCTGCCGGTGCCGCTGCACCCACCTGTTGCCCCCCACGGCTCTCTTTTCTCGGCAAACATCGATCCCGATTGCACCCTTGTCTCCTTTCTTCTTCTCATACCTTCTCCGCGCCCGCCGATGCCACCCCACCCCATGTCGCCCCACCACCGCTCCCCTTCTCTCTCGACAAACGCCGATCCCGATCACACCCCCCGGCGCCTCTATCGATACCACCATCGCCGGTGCAACCACTGAAGGAAGAGAGAAACTCTCTTTTATTTTCTTTATTTTACAAAATAATACTTTAATATTTTTTTCTTCCTTCCTGTTCTCATACCTTCTTCATGCCTGCCGGTGCCGTCCACCATAGCTCTTCTTCTCTCTCAGCAAACACTGATCTCAATCGCATCCCTCTCACTTCTTATACCTTTTCCAAACTTTTGGAGGCTATTAAATGCAGAGATTTGGCTTTCAAATCGATAGAATACCATACTCTATTTGCGGATAATTTATTGGCTTAATCTAATCTGATCCAATGGATCAATTCAGATCTCGAAACATATTATTTTTTAAAAAAATAATAAAAATATTATTTTTTTAAAAAATAAATTAATATATTATTATTTTAAAATTAAAAAATGATATATAATTTTTTAAAAAAATAATAAATTTATAGTTTTAAAAATTATAATTATTTTTATAATATTTTATTTTTTAAAAAAAATAATATTTTTAAAAAAAATCTGTTCTTATCCCTCTCCTACTTTTATTTTTAAAATATTATTTTTTAATTTTTAAAATACTACTCTATTATTATTTAAAAATAATATTTTGATTCCATATGGTACAACTAAAGTCATCTAAGATGCCGAGGTGGCAAAACCATAATACTCCATAAAGTATTATTATTATTATTATTATATATATGATATTTTATTTTTTAAAATAGTATTATTTTTTAAAATATTTTCATCTCTTATCCCTCCCCTACTTGTATTTTTAAAATATTATTTTTTAATTTTTTAATAAAAATATTATTTTTAGAATAATAAATTAGTATGTTATTATTTTAAAATTAAAAAATGATACGTTATCTTTTTAAAATAATAATAAATTAGCATTTTTAAAAAAAATTATTATTATTATTATATTTTTATTTTTAAAAAATATTTTTTAAAAAAATATTTTGTCTCTTATCCCTCCTCTATTTTTATTTTTAAAATATTATTTTTCAATTTTTTTAAAATATTATTTTATTATTATTTAAAAATAATATTTCGATTCCACGTAGCACAACTAAAGTCATCTTAGACGTTGAGATGGCAACACCACAATACTCCTCCATAAAGTATTGTTTTATATACATATAATAGATTTTCTTTAAAATAATATTTTTTAAAAAAAATATTTTTCATCTCTTATCTCTTTTCTATTTTTATTTTTAAAATATTATTTTTTAAATTTTTTAAAATATTATTTTATTATTATTTAAAAATAATATTTTGGTTCCATGTGGTATAATTAAAGTCATGTGGTATAATATTTAAAAACAATACTCCACATAGTATTGTTTTATATATATATAATAGATATATACACAACATAATAGTTTTTCTTAATCTCAACTAATATAAACTATGGCATCAGTTGATACATCATTGACATATCGGCTAAGATTTTTGTCTTTTTTTCTCTTATTAAGATTTCTTAATTGCAATACTTAAAAACAATGCCTAAGATCATAGCCAATCATATTTCTAATGTATTAGACAATATTTCATTACAAGATTTTCAGTTTCGATACTAGTGCCCATTCTGGCTGGCCAGCGGCACGGTCCAGTATGGATCCATATCAGATCGGACCGACGTGAACCGAAACAAGAAAATTGAGCGGAAAAGAGAGAGAAATGGATAAAGAGGAAGGAAGAAAGTGAACTGTCATGGGCTTGTCTGCAGGCTTATCATAGGGGGTGCCGGCATGGGCGTGGCACGGTGTTGCGAAGGGTTTTGGCTTCGCTGGGTTGCCATAAAAATGCAATGCCGCTCGATACTTTAGAACCCTCGGGGTGGAGATTGGGCAGATGCCTTCCTGGGGTATTGAGAGGGGAAATGGTTAGCCAAGGTGCGGCATGACTGTGGCATGATATTCGGAGGCTCGAGACGCGTGATATTGGCATGGCGGTGGACCGCCAGGATACTTATGGATACTCGAGGATTCCTCTTGGTTTGAGGAGGGGCGCAGAGATTTGGTCGCGTTCCCGACTCCCCCATGGCCTGTAGGAGATGGGTTCGCTATGGCACGATTGCGGGGCAATGGTGGTGCCACGCCCGGATGGTCTGGTGTGCAGGCATTTAGCGCAATGCTGGTCGAACGAGCTGGCCACATTATGCAAGATGGGGATTTCTGAGAGGTCCTATCCTTAAGTTGTCCAAGCTACTCTATACGTTTTTTATCTCTATGGTGGAGCGAAGAGGCGATAGGAGACCAGTCGAACAAGAATGTGGCCTACCCAAACAGGCAAGTCTCATGAGCATCGCGAGCGAGATGTCTTATGGGGATCCACGAGAATTGGTCGGTCGTGGAGTTCAAGCATGGCTTATGGAATATCAGTTGGATACGTCCCTTAAAGCTAGGCCAAGGATCAAGAATGGCCAAGAGGGTCATGCCGAGGAGAGGGCAGCTTTGATGCAAGGATTGCTGGTCGGATATATTTACTTGATGGGCAGATTTGAATGCTAGTATTATAGCAGTGCACTAGGTGCGAGCAGGCCGTGGACAGAAGGTGTTGGACAGTATGGTCATGAATCCTTGGGATCGTGGCAGTGCGTAGTGATGTGCGAGCAGGCCGAGAACACTGTCATGTGGTATGGCCAGAGATGGAAAGGCATATCAAGGATGCAAGACCGGGATTGTGGCATAGGAGCTTATAGGGAACTTGGATAAAAGAATCTGAGAAGGCTCAAATGTGCACGATCAATTGTAGCTTCGAGGAGCTACAGGGCATGTCGGCTTCGCAAGTTTAGCTGGGCGGCATTGGAGATGGATTGCCTAAGCTTATGCATTGCAGTGGCATTGCATGGTCGTATTATGAGGATTTGGTCTGTGTTGTACTGAAGGATAACTTGGTGGGTTGTACATCAGTGGCACAATGGTTTGTCATGGCACGAAAGTACGCTGAGGATAGGGACATCTTAGGTCAGCAGTACTTGGCTTGTGGGGCAAAGCCTGAGGTTGGAACAGAGGTGCCGAGCTGTGGAGCACTCTTGGGAAGAGTCTATATTCAGGCACGGAGGTGCGTATGAGTATTGCAGTCGACTCGAGAGGTCGGGATGCTTGCAGGCACTTGAGGGTGTCGCATGTGTTCAATGCAACAAAGTTGCCAGGCAGAGGATAGAGGGATATGCTTGGCTTATGTGGCTGGACTATTGCGTACTTATTGGCATGTCCGAGGAAAAGACTCAAGAGGGCTGGCCTTGGTGTGTGGAATATTGGGGCGCCGCACGGATGTTTGGGTAAGAAAACACACCCCGTGACAGTTGGTATCAAAGCCAATGGTTGGCTAAGTCGAAGGTCGACGTTATTGTTGTTGGTTTCTGATACGTGTGGTATCAGATTGTTAGCATTTAGCTGTAGATATGGGGGTATCCAAAGCAGTGAAGTGACCTAAAGAAATTGAAGTCCAGTTTAGGAAGAGCTGGATGTCTGAGTCTATTGTGAGTGTCAACGACTCAGTGGGGGAGCATGTTGTAGGACAACGTGCTCAGTGCTGAATGATTAAGATTGCTCATTGGCTGCACAAGTGAACGGGAGTCTATTGAAGTGAAGGTCTACCAGTTTGTAGCTGAAGAAAGGAATTCAGGGTGAAGAGTACTCATAAATGCTGAACCACTTGAGCTGTATGTAAAAGTTACAAGGCAGAGTATCTTGAAGGATTAGAATCTCCAAAGAAGCAAAAGCTGGATAAGTAGATTGAGGTACGAAGGTGTGTCTACAGTGCAGGAAAAGATGTGGCATCCGAATTTTAAAGTGCAGGTTGAGGAGAAGACTTAGAGAGTCGAGGGACTCAGGTGCACAAAGATGTGGGAAATATTGGAAAAAGTCATCTCTTGTGTGGATGATTGTGGAGCTTAAGCACTTGAATGGCAGAAATAAAATAATCAAACTCAATGGAACTGCTCTCAGAGTGAAGGTATTGGAAAGCCGAGGTACTAGAGGAAGATATTTAGCCAAAGGTGCTTACTCGTTGTGGAGACGTGCGAGGTTACAAAAGATGAAGCACATCGGTTGTTCAGTGTTGGCCAGGTTGGCTATGAGGTAAAATGGATCGGTCATGCTATGAGGCACCATAAAGCTCAGATGTCTGATGCAAGAGGGTGTCGAGGTACAGGAGTCCCAGGAGTGAGGTAGGCCAGGGGGCAGCCTTGCATTGGTACTGTAGACTCAGAGTGAAGACACAAAGGTAGTTAGAATGGGCTGAGGGTTATAGAAAATAGCATGAGCAATTGATTCTGCAGAAGCAGATTGGTGGTGCTCAGAGTGAAGACTGTTATGCTGAGGTACTCAAGCAAAATGGGAAGTAACTTTGATCGGATATCAGGATCCTGCTTGGTAGTATCTATGGTTTGCGTTGGTATGGGACGGCGCAGATTTATGGAGGCAACTTGTTCATACTTGGCATCGGTGTGGTGTGGTAGAGTCCGAAGGCATGATGCTGCAAAGAAAAGTGGAAATACTACAAGGCTGCAGAGTGGGTATGAAGCAAGGTCAGGCGTTTGGAGGTGAGTAGTCAGAAGGGACTCATGTGGTGGGCCGCTCCAAGATCCGGATAGATAGGAGTTAAGCCTTGGAGGTAATCCAAGGAGAGCTGTTTGGTATTGCTGGCAAGTGGATCACACTTTGGTGGAAGAAGTGGCCGCTCTTAGATTGGAGAATCAGGAGTAAAGCCTTAGAAGGATCCGAGTGCCACAAAGTCTAGTAGGAGTTAATGGTCTGAGGACTGCAGTGCTTAGAGGATGCAGTGGCCGCTATCAGATGCAAGTCGGGAGTCAAGCCTTGGAGGGTTTCGAGGAGTGCCGTGCAGTTGATGGTCAAAGGACCGCAGTGCTTAGAGGATGCAGTGGCCGCCTTAGATAGAAATCGGGAATCAAGCCTTGGATGGTTTCGAGGAGTGCCGTGCAGTTAGAAGGTCAGATAACCAGAGGTGGATGACAGAAGCAGAAGCTGATGTCAGGGATGAAAATGATCGAGTTCTATGGAAGAGTCAGTATGATGTGGACAATGGATTTTCAGTGGCGGAGAAAGGATCGAGGACATCAAGGAACCGTGGTTGCAATGGAAGCTTGGTCATGGCGACCATTGGTCCAGAAGTAGTTTGGACGTCGACGAGGAAGTCGACAGCTTGAGTGGGGGAGACTTGTCACGGGCTTGTCTGCAGGCTCGTCGCAGGGGGTGCCGGCATGGGCGTGGTATGGTGCTGAGAAGGGTTTTGGCTTCGCTGGGTTGCCATAAAAATGCAATGCCACTCAATACTTTGGAACCCCCAGGGTGGAGATTGGGCAAATGCCTTCCTGAGGTATTGAGAGGGGCAATGGTTAGCCAAGGTGCGGCATGGCCATGGCATGATATCCAGAGGCTCGGGATGCGTGATATTGGCATGGAAGTGGACCGCCAGGATACTTGTGGATACTCGAGGATTCTTCTTGGTTTGAGGGCGCGGAGTTTTGGTCGCATTCCCGACTCCCCCATGGCCCGTAGGAGACGGGTCCGCCGTGGCACGATCGTGGGGCAATGGTGGTGCCACGCCCGGATGGTCTGGTATGCAGGCATTCGAGACAATGCTGGTTAGACGAGCTGGCCACATTATGCGGGATGGGGATGTTCGAGAGGTCCTATCCTCGAGAAGTTGTCCAGGCTACTCTATACGTTCTTGATCTCTGTGGTGGAGCGAAGAGACAATAGAAGACCAGTCGGACAAAGGTGTGGCCTACCCAAACAGGCAAGTCTCGTGAGCATCGCGTGCGAGATGTCTTGCGGGGATCCACGGAAATCGGTCGATCGTGGAGTTTAAGCGTGGCTTATGGAATATCGGTCAGATACGTGCCTTGGAGCTGGGCCAAGGATCAAGGATGGCCAAGAGGGTCATGTCGAGGAGAGGGCAACTTTGATGCGAGGATTGCCGATCAGATACCAGACTTGGATGCCAGTATCATGGCAGTGCACTAGGTGCGAGCAGGCCATGGACAGAAGGTGTTGGACGGTATGGTCATGAATCCTTGGGATTGTAGCAGTGCACAATGATGTGCAAGCAGGCCGAGAACATTGCCATGCGGTATGGCCAGAGATGGAAAGACATATTAAGGATGCAAGACCGGGATCATGGCACAGGAGCTTATAGGGAACTTGGATAAAGGCAACTGAGTGGGCTCGGATATGCACGATCGGCTGTAGCTTCGAGGAGCTGCAGTGCATGTCGGCTTGGCAAGTTTAGCTGGACGGCATTGGAGATGGATTGCTTGAGCCTCATGCATTGCAGTGGCATTGCATGATCGTGCTGTAGGAATTTGGTTTGTATTGTACTGAAGGACAACTTGGTGGGTTGTAGATCAGTGGCACAGTGGTTTGTCATGGCACGAAAGTATGCTAAGGATAGGGACATCTTGGGTGAGCAGTACTTAGCTTGTGAGGCAAAGCCTGAGGTTGGAATAGAGGTGCCGAGCTACGGAGCACTCTTGGAAAAAGTCTATATTCAGGCACAGAGATGCATATGAGTATTGCAGTCGACTTGAGGGGTCGGATTGCTTGCAAGCACTTAAGGGCGTCGCATGTGTTCAGTGCAACAGAGTTGCTAAAGAGAGGCACAGAGGGGTATGCTTGGTTTATGTGGCTGGACTGCTGCATACTTATTGGCATGTTCAAGGAAAGGACTCGGGAGGGTTGGCCTTGGTGTGTGGAATACTGGGGCACCGCACGGATGTTTAAGTAAGAAAACACTCACCCCATGACAAAACGGCGCGTCCAGGCGGACAGCGCCGCAGGCATGAAACAATGGAAGAGAGAAATAGAGAGGGAGGAAGAAAGAAAAGAGAGGGGAAGGAGTCAAAGGGCCCATCGGACAGCGCAGTCCACGCGCGCGGCGCCACAAGCATGAAACAGGGGCAACGAGTATTTTTAAAAAATAAAAATTTAAGTGAAGCCGACAAATGGTTTGCCGACTTCATTGTTTAATAGATTTTTTTAAACAAATTTAAAAATGAATCCGGCACCTAATTTTAATTTTTTTTAAAAAAATCATTTAAACAATGAAACTGGCAAACCATTTGCGGCTTTACTGTTAATCTCCGTTTTTAAAAAAAAGGACAACAGCCCTTGTTCCGTGACCGCGACGCCGTTTCCGCCTAGTGGCCACGGCGGCCACCTAGAGTCCTCCGGCGGCCTCTCCGCCATCCAGTCCTCCCATCTCCGGTGGCCTCCTCCCTCTCTTTCTCACTCGTTGTGGCAGCCTCATCGAGCCACGACGGCTTCTGCCTCCAACGGCCGCAGAGAGCCACCGCCGGCTTCCGACGGCATCCTCCTCTCTCTCTCTGCCTCTGTTTTCCTCTCTTTCTTCCTCGGCACCGGCATGTGTAGTTTTCCACACCGAAACCATCCTAGTTTGGCACCCCCAAACCGCCTAGTTCGAAATGATTCTGAGAATGCTATTTCATTATATTGGTCATTAAATATCAATTAACATGCCAGAATATCTCAATCCATCTAACCAAGATATACAGATATCTCAAGTTAATCTTAATATTGGTTTCACACTGTGGTAGCCAAGATATCAAAACATATTCCAAACTCCCAAAATTGACAAGAAACAACACAGCATTCTAAAAAGGCATGGGTTCCTTATCGACATAAACTTACCATTTCTAAAACTATTTCCAAGAGTGCAGGCATCTTTTTACGGTTAAAAAATCCAGATACATACTCGAGGTTTCCTTTTTTCATTTTCATTTTTGGAAAGGAAAAGCATTTATCCATGCTCTCATAGAGAGAAGTCTTAGGGTTTGTTTGGATGTTGGCCTGAAAATTCTATAGAATTTGCGGTTGAGCCAATACAACCAGCAAAATCATAAGATTGCGGGCTAGGCTAATAGGCTTATATTCATAAATCCCCGGGAGTAGCTTTGAAGTGGACCGCTTGAATCCCATAGGGAGAAAAAAATTGCTCCCTAAGTCAGTCTAGAATCCCAATCTAACTGGAAATATCAATAATTTCAAACACAAAGTAATCTAAAAACCAAATATTAGAACACACATAGATACAGCAAGGATAGAATTAATAGGAATTTTTGATGAGTTAGGATTTATAGGGTTGAGTTAAAATGAATATGGGTTATGGTTTTGCAGTAAAAAATCAGCTAGCAGAATACACACATCTAGCAAGTACAGAATTAACAGGGATCATTGATGAGTTAGGATTATAAAGTTGACCAAAAATAGTTGGAATTTGGGTTACGGTAATGCAGTACAGCACGAGAAGCTTCAGTGTTCAAAGTCTTGACACCATGATATTCAGCTGACCACATGTTCTGAGAAACATTAGAAGCATCATGCTCAAGTATGACTATCAAACAAGTGAACCATTAATAAGTAGTTTGAATTTGCTGGTAAGAGGTTAACTTGTCAATTATATCTAATATTGTTTAGGATTTAGTTGCAACCATGACCAATGCATTCAACTCAGAAACATGGACATGGGAAAGCCCTCACTTCCCTCCTTTCATACTTGGCCACTTTCTCCTCATCTAGGCAGCATAGTTTTCTCCAATAAAGACAACATTTACATATTATTCTGTTAACATGGCATCACTGCACCACAACCAAACAAAATCGAAAGGCAAAACTTCAAATCATTTACTTGAGGAAGATTTTATACATAAGAAGACTTCTCATGCGGCACCCTTCTTGGAGAACTCATGAACTTGTCTGAATTTCGTGGCTCTCTTTATGGTAAAATCGCCCGATAAGTTTGATGTTTAATCCCAGCTCAAGCATGATTGGTGTCAACTAGAAACATATTGCTCTATGTTATGCTACGATAACCCCCAGACACTTATGGCTGGCTTGATTGAAATATAATTGCATCAGTAATCAGATTACATAATCTCTACTATTATAACACAAGTAACTTAGCCTTCATCCATGATCCCTGTGCCTCCATAGATCTTGCCTTTGTCCCTTTCTTTTTTCATCTTTTACCTTCTAAAAACCATGAATGTCCCTTTTATTTGAGAAATAAAACAATATTGTTACAGCCTGTAGGTCCTACAAAGTTGAATTTCTCTAGGTTGCCCAACCATGAGGTACAACTGAGATATCCGTTCACCCTAATACTAGTCCTCTATTTTTATCCAAGCCAGTAGAGTCAATCTTGGCTGTCCATTTACTAAGTTCCATCTAAGTAGCCTATTTACTCTCCAAGCCATCCATGCTTCCATCAAGTGCATCGCACATGCCCAGCACTAGCATTCATAATAGGATTACAATGCATATAGAAATTGACCCTTTTAGACATGCCCTACATCATCATGCGTATGTCAATTATAACAATGGTGACATCAATCTTGTTATTCACCGTTCAATTTAACCTTTCACATGCCATAGTGATATAAATGATATTTTGAGTTCATGAACTCAAAGATGAAGTCAACTAGAAATATCATATTGTATTATATTTTTATAAGTTGGGTTTGAGCTGGTTATGAACTTATTATTTGAGCAAAACAAACAACTAAGATAGAATACATACCTCTGCTTCTAGAGAAGTTCTAGAGTCTCCTTTCACGGCACATAGCTGTGAAAAAAGTATTGCCCACTTCACCGCCTTCCTTAATCTACCAAGCAAGTAAATTCGTTGACGACCATTTGGTCCATCAGGTAATTGTCGCTTCTCCATTGCATGGCTCCAAGCCCTTTCAGCCATATAAAGAACCATATGGAGAAACCTATATCGAAAATATGCAAAGTCACATATCTTTCATGCAATTTCTTCTCAAGATAAAAATATCAGTTGGTATGTTTACATCATGCAAATAATGTCAACCTATTGATACTTGCTTTTATTAATAAATAAATAATGCCTCCTAAATATGACAAGAATTTTATTTAAGCTAACAAGTCATGACCCATTTCTTTTGGACAACTATAATAGATAGGTCACTTGATGATATTTATGAAACATATGCACTAATGCACAACAGCAAATTAGTTCTCAGCAAATAACCCATACTAAGCCTTCACATAGATGGTATTCTTGAAAAATATACTCATAAGGGATAACCTGAAGGGGAAGTAACGGACAGAGGATCTATCTTTTATTGCACAAAAGGTGAGGAAATTACCTTCTCTTTGAGGACAAAAGGGATAAGATGGGGTAATTATCAATTGCCATTTCATTGTAGCTTTACATGAACTATTTCACGTCAATAACCGGCATACAACTTCCAGTGAAACGGATGTATCAACTGTATTTGGAAGCTCGGAACTATGACTACTAAAAAGAAGTGTCTGTGGTACAAGGTTTCAAATATCGTTAGAATGGGATGTTAGTACTGTCCTGTTCTGATGGAACACCAACACCAATATGGGCCTTGAGACACCGAAACCAATTGGAGTGGTACATACCGACTGTACAGGTCCATATCAGCCTGTACTGGTCGATATCGACAGTACTATACGAACCTAACCAGTCAGTACCAGTTGCTTTTCGTTCATTTTGGTTCTCTCAACCTTGTACATACCAATCATACTAGTGCCTTACCAACATTGTACTGTTCCAATGGAAAACAAGTATGAGGTTTACTAGCAGTATTTAAAACCTAGCTATGGTGTGTGACTAGTGTGACCGTGTTAAAGTACCACATGACGCACTAGTGCAAGTCCAAGGCTAGCAAGATAAAGTATGGAACCTTGCCATGGTGTTTTCACTACATGCAAAGGCTGATGAAATTAAATCATTTCTGCTGGTCCTTAACAATCCATTTCAATTCGCCCCAACAAGCACAAAGTGATATGCAAGATATAGAGATGCTTACCTCTGTTCAGTGTCTTTATTCTTGCCTACATGGAACCTGTTGCAATGACATAGGCCAACATGACACAATACCTGAATCGATAGGTGCATCACAGCACATGCTATGAGTTGGGAAATCTGAAAAGAAGATTCCTAGCAGATTTTTCCCATAAATGGTGCTAGGTTGGAAGTTGAAGGATTTCAGCAGGAAAAAAAAAAAAGCAGCACGTTTGCTTCTGAACAAGAAGACCTCAGACATTTTGCCTCTTAAATCTATGTTTTCAAGTTCATGAATGGCTGGCTCACATTTTCAATAAACTTTTTAGTTTCTTAACCAAGGTTCTCAATTCCGGTACCGGCGGCCATTTCGGTCGGCCGACGGCACGGTCTAGAACAGTTCCATACCGGATCGAATCAACACAAACCGACAGAGGGAGGAGAAAAAGAGAGAGAGAGAGAGAGAGGAACAGAGAGAAAAAAAAAGAGAGAAGGGGGTTTGCCGAAGAGGCCGCCGGAGGGCCTTCGGCTGGCCACCATGGCCGTTTACGCCGCCTACGGCTCCGCGGCGTGAAAGAAGGGCAATCGCCCCTGTTTCACGGATGTTTTTAAAAAACAAAAAAAAAATGAGGTTTGCCCACTTAGTGAAGCTGGCAAACCGCTATTCATTGGCTTTTTAAAAAAACCGACAAAGTAGGGGTGGTCACCCCTGTTCTACAGCCACGGCTCCGCCACCCTCCGATGGCTGCAAAGGACCACCGCCATCCTCCAGCAGCCGCAGAAGGCCACCGCCGGCTTCTGGTGGCCTCTCCCTCTCCTCCTCTCTCTCTACCTCTATTTCCCTCTCTTTCTTTCCTGGCACCGGCATGTGCCATTTTCTCCGCCGAAACGATCCCAATTCCCCACCGGTCCAGTTCGGCACACCCCGAACCGCCCGGGTCAAGACGGTTCTAAGAACACTGTTCTTAACTATTTTTTAATACTCCATTAATTTGTTTTCTTAATCAAAAAAAAAAACTATCCTTTTATGGATAATTTTGTCTACAATTGCAAACAAAATTCTCCCTTTGATTGAAAAAGACTCAACCATAGGAACAATTCTAGAAGAGACATTTAATCCTAGATAATGATAGTTATAATCTATGTTACATTAAAATCAACTAACTGATCTTTCTATTATCCAATGTGTACATTTGATTTTTCTTGCTCAAAACAACAATTTTTGCTAAGGGACCTAACACATCTAACAAGGCATCAATTAAAGGATTCCAATAGAAAACAATTTGCAGAAAATCTTAAGGAACTAGGAATCAAAACACAATATATCATCTATACCATAACTTCCCTAAGAAACCTATACCCACAATAATAAACAAAAGTTCAATGAATATATCAAATATGTTTAGCTCTAAGCAACAAATAGCTAAGGGGGGCACATTAGATATCCAACCAGATCCATTCTTCAAGAGCATGGTATATTGTTTTTATGTTTTTTATTTGATTTCCTTCAAGTTGGCAGCAAAATGCTGGCTAGTAGATATATTATAACATGAGGTACTTTAAACTATAATAGCTTTCTTATAATATTCCAACATAGGTTGGAGACGTGCAACTTAGACTCATTTTTGGATGTGCAGACTAGATTTGATATACTCAATAAAATATTTTTGGATATATTCTACATAAATTTGAAACAATTTAAGCAACCAAGCAATAGAAGCAATTAAAGAAATGGCAAGAAGGCACGAATTCAGAGCACATTGGACGCCATTTAACAGTCAAATTACCATGTGTTAATGGCATACCGGCCAGGCACTGTACATACCACGCCATACTATTCTATGTCAATGCTTTCGCACACAAATGCCAAGCACCAGTATGGATCAATACCATCTCACTGTCATGTGTCAACAAGGCACGAGTATGGTATGTATCATGCCAAGTCAAGTTGATCAGCAATTAAAACTAAGATGTTGGTTTTGAAAGAAATACTCAACCCCCTAACAAACAAAGTTTAAGTGACCTCGAAGATGTGACAATCAAGCCTTGCTACCACTCCTTCACGGTGCATAGCACAAAAAAGCCAATGAATTGATCCTTCAATAAGTGGAGGAAAAAAAAAAGAGTAGAATAATAGGGTTTAAGTACTTAAAAGTGTGATGCAAGAGTGGTGGTTCAAGCCATTCTGGAGTACCCCGTATTTTATTTTAAGCAAAAGTCTAGTCAAATAGTATTTATTAGGTATTAATAGTTCGTTGGTTTTATGCTTTAATTATGTTGATAAACATGGATGTCTTTTAGAGTTTCTAGAAAGGTTTCAAAAGCCGGTAAAGTAGGACAGTACCACTAGGATCTTATTTTTCCGACAGCAAAATGGTATCAAGATGGAACCTCATATGTCAAAATTGGTCTGTATCAATCGTAAAGTGGCGTACTAATTGCTTTTTGTTCTTACTGAATCTTACAGTCCTGATCAATCACAACTATGCCAGTACAAATCCTATACAAGGTTTAATACTAGCATTGAACAAGGTTCACTGTAGCAATGCATATCATCTTGTATTGGGCATTCTGTACCATGGAACGCCGAACCATCCCAAATTAAACGATTTAGGCCATGCTGAACCATACCAGCGGGAAACTAGTCCGGTTCCAGCGTACAAAATGGCACAGCAGCCATCTCGGAGGGAGGGAGAAGAAAGAGAGGAATCGAGAGAGAGGGGTGGAGGAGAGGAGGGAGAGAAAGAGTGGGCATCCGACAACCACTAAAGGCCATCCAAGCTCTTGCCGAGCTTGCTAAGGGCAGAGGGAGGGAAGGAGAGAGAGAGGGAGAGATCCTCCTCTGAGTGTTCGAAGGCCATCAAAAGCCTTCGAACGGACGATAATGCCGTCGTGACATCTCCGACAGCAAGCGAGCCAACACCGAGGGACCTAAGAGTGGCTGGAGGCCCTCCTCAAGTGCAAAACAGGGGTTTGCCCTTGTTTCGCTTTTTTTTTGGGAGGGGGCTTATCGTGCGAAGTGGGCAACGCAGTTGCCGACTTCGCCGTATTTTATTTTATTTTTAATAATTTTGGTTGAAGTCGACAATATAAAATCCTAAAAAAAACATGAATCCCTGTTTCGCACTGGAGGAGGGCCTTCGCCCTCCTCCGATCTCGACCCCCCTTAGGTCCCTCGGCGCTGGCTCGCCGACCATCAAAGACATTGCAGTGGCATCGCCGTCCGTCCGGAGGCCTCTAACCATCCGAAGGAGGATCTCCCCCTCTCTCCTTCTCTCCTTCTGCCCCTTACCGAGCTTGGCAAGAGCTCGGATGGCCTCCGTTGGCCTTCGACAGCTATCAGAGGCCCTCTCTTCCCCTCTTTCTCTCTCTCCCTCTCTTTCTTCTCCCTCTCCCATTCTCTACCCGTCGGTTCGGCCCGGCACAGACTGGTATGGACTCATACTGAACCGGACCACCAGCCAACCTGCACGGGTCCGATTACGATTCAACGGTCCTTATTCTATATGGTACCAATACGAACCGAGACTCGATATAGGTGTGTACCGAGTCTCGCTATGATAAATAGGCTAGCATATTGGACATATTGACACTGTACTAACATGGTACCAATATAGGATCCTATACCGAGATAAAGAACTGTTGGGGGTAAAATAGCTCCCGCCGAAGTCCAACCGAATGTCCGATCTTGATATAATGCCAGCTAGAGTTGTAACGGCCAATTCCGAACTTCAACCAAGTTAGTCTCCTGATTCAGACGAATTCTTGAAGATCGGCCTCCAAAGATGACTAAGCTCAGAGCTTCATTCAAGAGCGGCTCATCTTGAGGACGACAGTAATCCCTATCAATGTTTGATCTTATGCGCAAGTCGACCTTCTTAGCAACAATCCTCCCAACTTTCTCCCGACAACTGCAGACCTTCCCAAAACTACACTATGGACTCCGGCCAAACAAAGTTGACATTTGACTGATTTCGATCTCCAGCTTAAAATAGATCGCAGCCATCCCACAAATATGGGACCCCAGCGCCGCCCGATTTCGACTAATGGCCAACCTTGAAGACGGCCGAATTCCTCTATTTCACCCTACAGACAGCAGATCTTGGCACTTCTACACCAAGGACCTCGACTGGACGAACTTGAGTCAACAAGAGGACCTCGCTACCAATATGAGTCCGATCTTCAATCTGGAATAAGCAGTGATCACTTTGCAAGCAATGAACCTTGGTACTCCTCCATCCCATCTTCGAGTCGACCTTGGACATTCGCCGAATTTCCTCAAGAGAGCATGGCCGCAGTCCTAATTGAAGGACCCACCATCCTTTTTTACCTCCAGCCCTCCAAATCAGAGCATTTGCACCCACCCTCGGCCGACCTTGAAGGCGGCTGAGCTCCCAAAAGCAGTCAAGACCGCACTAGTAGGATCCAAATTCAGAACCCAGTTGTGAGCCCGTCATCCACCCTTAAAAGCTGACCTTCAAGCTCAGTTAGCCCGATTTCGAGTTCTGACGACCTACTTTCAGCATGAATAGCACACTACCAAGCTCATTAGTCTCCAACCCTCCATCTGAACTTTAGCAAATGAAACCTAACCGACTAACAAGTCACGATAAAGGACAGCCCACTCTCCATAACAAACTTCGAGTAGTCCGAATGGCCTTCTGACATTCTGTTATGGTTATTACTGTCAATCTATTACAAGCTCCACCTATATAAGAGATCCTTCAGATACGTTATTCTCTCTAAGCTCTCCTCTCTATTCTAATTCTCCTATGTATTCCATTCTTACTGGTCAGAAAACTAACTTGACCATCGGAGGATCCACACCGAAGCCACCCACCTCCGACTAGGATTTCGTCTTGCAGGAATCCTCGGCGAGATCGTCCCCACCAACTCCAATGAACTCCAACGGCCATCAGATTTTTGTACCAATAGGATTGGCACTGAAGAAAGGATCTCTGAGCCTTTGTTCTAAAATAAGTACCCAGTCAAGTTCTTCTTCCTCTCTTCTTCCACTCCTTTTCCTTTGATCTTTTTTTTGCTCTTGCAAGATGCCATCCAGGAAAGCTCCTTCCCAACAATCCATCGCCTCTACCGCTAGATCCAACCCAGAACTAGCTGATCCACCCGTTTCAGCCCCTTCGCCAGTACCTCAACCATCTCCACCAACAATGATAGTGGATATGGAGCAGTTCAACCTGCTGCTATGGCAGGTGAGAGGCCTCATAAAAGCAGTGCAAGCGCCAGCACCATCGGAGAGGCCGTCGCCAGAGCATCGAGATCTAGAGCAGGGAAGGCCCACCTAGAGAAGTCAACCAGTAAACCCTGAAAAGGGAAAATAGAAAGTAGAAAGCCCCTGTTCCGAACATAATTTTACCCCCGGAAGATCTCTGCCTCCATTCAGCCAACCTCACTTTGAGATCCGTGATCGAAATGATGGCTTCAATCAGAAACTCCAGAAAATGAACCAGATTGAGGAACTCCGCCATGCTGCCCTAGTCCGTAATGATGATATCTACACTGATCCGTCCTTCACCGCTCAGATTATGCAAGAGCCCATCCCATTGAACTTCAAGCTCCTCCAATTTGAAAGTTATGACGGAACCTCGGACCCAATCGACCACCTCGAAATCTTCTGAACTATGATGCTGCTCCATGGCACGTCGGACGCCATTCTATGCCGAGCTTTTCCCTCCATCCTAAAGGGAGCGGCAAGAAATTGGTACTTGGGCCTCAAATCGGGTACCATCTACTCCTTTGATTAGCTAAGCCACCAGCTCGCGACTCACTTTGTTAGCAGCCGGCATCAGAGACGAGGTTCGGACTCCCTTATCAATATTAAGCATAAGGAAAAAATTCTATCCGAGCTTATGTTAGCCGCTTCAACACCGCTGCTCTTGAGGTCCGCAATTTGGACCAATCAGTTGCTGTGACCGCTCTAAAGGACGGCCTTCAGAAGAATAATCTTCTTTTCTCCTTAGAGAAGTACCCCCGAGAATTCGCCGACATGTTGGCTCGGGCCCGAGCTGAAGAAGCTTTTAAGCTTTGTGATGATGAGGCTGCAGGAGAGCGGTAGGCGGGAGAATCCAGTAAACCCACACCTGAAGAAAAGCTAAGCGAAGCTCGACCACATTCTAGGACCTCTCCTGAGCACAGACGAGCTCAAACTCCCCCTCAAGCCCATCAATCAAGATGCCCGAACCTAAGGACGCGGCGAAGTCCTCCCCTAGAAGATTTCATAACTATTTCCCCCTCAATGCTCCGAAGACTCGAGTGCTGATGGAGATCAAGAAGCAACTTCCGAGATCAGACAAAATGCGGTCTCATCCAAGCAAGCACAACCCAAGCAAGTACTGTCTGTACCATCATGACCACAGTCATGATACTAAGGAATACATCCAGCTCCAGGACGAGATCGAGAAGCTGATCAGACGAGACCGACTGGACCGATTCCTGCGACGTCGGCCAGAAAGAAGAAAGATCGACCAAGAGTCCTACCGCAACTAGAACCACCTCGGAGGGATAAACCATAAGAAGATCGGCCCCCACTCAATATCATCAACACAATTGCTAAGGAACATCGGCATTAAGAGGCTAGCAGATCAGTAAAGTCGGCAAAAAGGTGGAAGACTGACGAACCCATTGCTTTCACCAAAGAAGATGCACAAGGGATTCAATTTCCGCATAATGACCCGGTTGTAGTTATTTTAAACATTGCCAATTATAATGTACGCCGTGTCTTAGTTGATAATAGAAGTTTTACCGATGTCTTGTTTTATAATGCCTTCTCTAAAATATCTATACCTGATAGTTGTATAGGACCAATAAGCTTCCCATTGGTGGGGTTCACTGATGATGTACCAATCGAAGGAATAATCACTTTATTGGTTGTAGCAGGTCGGTATCCAAAGCAATCCAAAGCTCATATCGATTTCTTAGTGGTGACAGCTCCTGCTTACAACACAATTCTTAGCCGACCTAAGTTGAATGCACTTCAAGCTGTGGTATCAACCTACTATTTGAAAATGAAGTTTCCAACAGAGCATAGAGTTGGAGATGTCAGGAGAGACCAAGCTCTGACACGTCATTGCTACACAATTGCTCTGCAAGGAGGAAAGCAGCCAGAACTTTGTCCAATGGACGGACTTGATGCCCATGATGACCTAACCGAAGAATGGGAAGAACCAATTGATGACCTTGTTATAGTTTCTTTGAATGACGGGAATTGAGGACCATACAATACACATCGGCTCAAATTTGCAAGAAGTTAAAAAGCAGCTCGTCGCCTTTCTGTGAAGAAATGCCGACGTTTTCGCATGGATTCCTGCGAACATGCTTGGGACAAATGCCAAAGTAATGGAACATCACCTGGGTATAGATCACAAGCGTCGACCCATGAAGCAAAAGAAGTGCAGCTTTGCGCCAAAGTGATAGAAGACGATCGTCGATGAGGTAGACAAGCTCCTCAAAGCCAAATTCATCCAGAAGGTATCCTATCTAAATTGGATCTCAAGAAAGCAAATGACAAATGAAGGATGTACATAGACTTCACAAATCTAAACAAGGCCTATCCGAAGGACAGCTACCCTTTACCCAAAATTGATCAACTGGTGGATGCAACCTTGGGCCATGAGCTCCTCACTTTCATGGATGCCTTCTCTGACTATAACCAGATCCAGATGGCACCAGAAGATAAGAAGAAAACTGCTTTTATTACTAACCGTGGTCTTTATTATTATATGATTTATATCCTTTGGACTCAAAAATGCAGGTGCAACCTACCAGCGCCTGGTGAACAAAATTTTCAAGGAGCAGATCGGCCACAACATGAAGGTCTATATGGATGACATGCTTGTCAAAAGCCGATTTTCAAGAAATCACATTGCCGACCTGAAAGAGACATTCAACACTATCTGAAAGTACAAAATGAAGATGAATCCAACCAAATGTACTTTCAGGATGACTTCGAAGAAGTTTCTAGGATTCATGGTGTCAAGACGCGGCATCGAGGCAAACCCAAAGAAGATCCGAGCCATTCAGGAGCAGAATATGAAGCTCTGATTGCAGGATTGAGGATAGCCAGGTAACTAGGGATGGACCATGTGAAAGGCTTCAATGACTTGCAATTGGTGGTAGGGCAGATCAATGGCAGCTATGAAGCTCGGGAGAAAAGTATGAAAAAGTACTGGGATAAAGTAAAAAATCTAACCTCGGCCTTCAACAATTTTGACATTCAGTAGATCCCAGGAGCGGAGAATTCTAGGGCCGACCTTCTATCCAAGCTGGCTACTTTAGCTCCGAATAAGTTGCCTAAGGAGGTTTTCTTTAAAGTTCTTCAGCACCCAAATTCAGAGGAATCTCAGGTCGTAATGCAAGTGGATCATGAGCCCAGCTAGATCGACCCATTAATTCTATATCTTAAAGATGGCATCCTCCCTAGAGATCTTAAAGAAGCTTGGAAATTGAGAAATCAGGCCTTCCGCTGTCTTATATGAGGACAAGTTGTACAAGAGGTCTTATTCCCTGCCGCTCAAATGTCTTCGACCATCTGAAGCCGATTATGCAAGTTCATGAACGAGTATGTGGAAACCATCTCGGAGCTAGATCATTATCCTACAAGCTGCTTCGATAGGGATATTATTGGCCGACCATGCAACACGATGCAGTCAATTATGTAAAAAAATATGATCGATGCCTAAGAAATGCAAATATTCAAAGACAACCGACCTTCTTACTTGCACCCTTGAGCGCTCCATGACCATTTGCACAATAGAAAATGGACATACTTAGATCATTTCCCCCAGCATCTGGACAACAAAAATTTCTCCTGATAGTGGTAAACTACTTTACTAAGTGGGTTGAAGCCAAACTCCTGGCAAAAATTACTGAAGTTAAAGTGCAAGACTTCATCTAGAAGTCAATAGTATGCCAGTTTGACCAACCACGAACTCTGATTACTGATAATGGGTGCCAGTTTGCAGGAGCAAAGTTTGCCAAATTCTATGAAGACTTGAATATCTCTCATCATTTCATATCTGTAGCCCACCCCCAAGCGAATGACGAAGCTGAAGTGACAAACAAAACCCTGCCACAAGGAATAAAAGCAAAACTTGAGCAAGTGAAAGGAACATGGGTGGATGAGCTTTATCCTTTGCTTTGGGCCTATAGAACCACCTAGAGGTTGCCTACTGGAGAAACTCCATTTGCCCTAGCTTTTGGGACTGAAGCAGTCATCCCGATTGAGCTTGGACTTTCCTCGGCACAAGTTGAAAGTTTCGATGAACAAAGCAATTCGCAGGATTTCAGGGCAAACATTGATCTGTTGGAAGAAAAGCGTGAAAAAGCACAAATCCAAATAGCGGCTTACAGGCAAAAAGTGGTTCGATATTATAATTCCAAAGTCAGGAGCAAAGCATTCAAGGTCGGAGATCTAGTGCTACATCGAGTAGAAATTTCTCAACCCCAAAATCAAGATAAGCTTGCTCCAAATTGGAAAGGCCCCTACAAAGCGAGGAATTCGTCCGATCGAAAACTTACTACATAAAGAAGCTTGGAGGAGCTACACTCCCACGACCCTGAAATTCAGAAAACCTACGAATGTACTTTTAATAACCTCATTTCAATAAAGAGTTTCTTATTTTAACACTTCTATCTTTGGTGCAAATTGAGTTATGTCAAGGAATTATTCGACCGAACTTCATTCTTAGACGAAGTAGAAGGCCTTCGGTTCTTAAACAGGAGGTCAACCTCGTCTTAATGAGGGTGAAGGCCTCCGGTTCTTAAACAGAAGATCAACCTCGTCTTAATGAGGGTGAAGGCCTCCGGTTCTTAAACAGAAGATCAACCTCGTCTTAATGAGGGTGCAGGCCTCCGAGCCCCAGGGGAGAGGCCCCTGCAACCATCCTTTTGTGCCCCTGGGGAGAGACCCTTTCAACGGCCTACAAGGAAAGGCCTACTCAACGGCTCTTTTATATTCCGACAATCTTGTTAGGAACAGAAGGTGGACCTCATCCTAACAAGGATAAAAGCCACCTTAAAGGCCTCCGATTCTTAAACAGGAGGTAAACCGCATGAGGAACAGGAGGTTCTCGTCCTGACGTGGGTAAAGACCCTTACGAGGGATATGAAAGCCTTTGATTCTTAAACAAAAGGTTAACCACATTGGAAACATGAGGTGGACCTCATCCTGACGAACGCAAAGACTAGGGGTGGCAAAATATGACCGAACCCATCAACCCGACCCGCGTTCGACTCGTCTTAAACAGGTTTGGGTTTGGCTTAAACGGGTTCAGGTTGTAAACGGGTCAACCTGTTTAACCCATTTATTAAATGGGTCGGGTTTGGATTTATTTTTCAACCTATTCAACACGTTTATCAATTTTATTTAAAATATTTGGACCAGGCCCATAGATGACAAAATTTGAACGGCCCGCCTTCCGTCCATGAAAAATTTTAGTGACTTTTTCCTTTTTTTTTTGGGCCGGTCGCCTTTTCACCGACACTGCCTTCCACCCATGGTTTAAGTTTTCGACTTTTTCTCTTCTTCCCAAAAAACCCTAGACACCGCTCATCGTCCATCGCCTCCCTCTTCCACGCCAGCACACCACCCGCTCCGCCGCTCGCACCAATCGTGAGTTCCTCCACGCCACCCGCTTTGCCGCTCGCACTAGTCAATGCCGCTAGATCGAGGTCTTCTGCCTATTCCTTCTCTCGAGGTTGTCCTCCTCCCACGGCACCCTCCTCCACATGTTCCTCTCGAGGTGGTACTTCTGGTCTCCTTTTGGCCATCGACGGCGGAGATTCGAGTGACACTGTGGAGGTTCAAATCGCTTGATCCAGGAGATTGGGAACCTCAAAGCCTTCGGCGGCTATGATGGCCCTCCTCCGCCTGTTCCTCCTTGCAGTTGCGCTTTTGGCCTCCTGGCTGTCGGTGGTGGAGATCCGGATGACGGAGGTCCGAACTGCTTTGGTAAGCAGTGACGATGGTCGGTTGAGTGGAGCAAGAGGCAGCACCGTGGTGGAGAGCATGAGCGGAGAGTGCGGATGGAGATGGTGGAGAGTGCGGCGGAGAATGGTGGATGGAGGTGACGCCAGAGAGCGCAGACGGAGGCAGCGGAGAGCACGGATGGAGGCATCAGGTGAGCAATTTTTTTTAATTTTAAAAACGGTTCATTAAATGGTTTGTATTTTTTTTTAATGGATTATAAATAGGTTAAACGGGTCGGACCAGATAACTTGTTTATTAAATGGATCAGGTTCAGATTTTAATATCTGACTTGTTTAATAAACAGGTCGGGTTTAGGTTTGGATATTTTTGACCCGACCCGTTATGATTCGACCCGACCCATTTATGATTCGACCCGACCCAATTGCCACCCCTAGCGAAGACCCTTGCAAAGGGTATGAAAACTCATGGTTTCTAAACAGGGAAATATGCTAACTTCTAAACAAGTTCAGAAGACCCTTGTTCGTAAACAAGGGGGATAGTCCTACGAGTTTTCGAACCGGAATTATCACTTCAAATCGACACCAGCATCGGACATGATAAGGAACCACAAGCTTCAATTCCAAATAGAACACAGGGAAACGATTCGAAGGAATATGATTTCATTAAGTCGAAGTCTATTACAAAGACCTCCAGGACAATTACAAAAAAAAAAGAGAGAAGAAAAGAACAAGCACGAAGTCCTACCCAAACTTCGGACTATCGGCCCCAACCATCACGAGAGAGAGCTTCAAATCGTTTACTTTGCTCTCGAGCTCTTTCCTCGCCTCTAAACTCTCGCCAAGCAATTTTCGAGCTCTTCTCGCATCCACCTCAGCCTCCCTCAACCTCTTCCGCAAAACTGCAAACTCAGCCTCAACATCCTTCACTGCATTTTCCTAGTAGGTCATATGGATTCTGAGTTGAAAGAGCTCGTTCTTGTTCTTCTCATATGTCTCAGTGATCTCCCAGAGTACTCTTCAGAGTAGCAACTTCGTTTGGATTTGCACTCGAACCAGCTAGAGCCCTATCCGCTAATCGCTTCCAAAGCCGAGCTGCTTCCTCCTCAACCATCTGAAGTTTCCATTTGAGTTCAGCAACTTAATCACACCAGCCGAGCCTATATGTGTTGTATGAATCCTCGGCCGTGCGCAATTGACTTTGAAGCTCAGAGAATCTCTTTGACCAATCTCAGCTATACTCCTCTCGATCGGTGGACCAAGACAATCCTCTCCAGTTGCCGAATTTTCTCTTTCGCTGCTCTAAGCGGTCAAGGTCCATGATTTCTCGCTGGCATATTGCTTAGTCTGCTCGAGCTCTTCGGTCAAATGGTACTTCTTGGCAGTATATTCTTTAAAAACTGTTTGGACACTTAGCAAAGGCGATTGATTTCGACCGCGGCCTCCGCATAATTTTTCTTCAATTTTTGAAACTTGTCTTCTGTCTTCTTGTTGATACAACGAATGTCCTTCCTCAAATTCTTAATGCGGGCCTTCAAGGGAATGCCCTGAGGTAGTGGTGCCGCTTCGGCCGGAGATTGTGCTCGATGGCAGTATTTGCAAGTAAAGCTCTAACGTATAGACATATCACAACACACATAGGTATGACAAAAGAGAAAATTTGATTTCATTAACTGAAATGTTTAAGTACATGGAGTAAAAAAGAAAAAGTACAATCAGTGGAGGTTGCTGCCCTCTGGAGGTGGAGCAGCGAAAGAGCTTGGCGTGGCCCCAGCAAGCGCGGGGGCAGGTTCAACAATGTCGGGGGTAAAGTAGCTCCCGTCGAAGTCCAGTAGGATTTCCAACCTTAATATAGTGTTGACTAGAGTTGTGACGATCGAACCTCAACCAAGTTGATCCTCTAGCTTAGCGAATCCTTGAAGAACGGACTCCAAAGATCACTGGGTTTAAAACTTCGTTCAAGAATAACTCATGAGTGCTCGACCCCATGTACAGGCCGATATCCTCAACGGAAGTCCTCCCAGCTCCTTCTTGATGGCGGCCGACCTTGAAGGCGGCCGAATTCCTCTACTCCACTACAGATAACGAGATCTCACCAACTTCACATCAACGACCTCGGCCAAACAAACTTGAGTTAGCTAGAGGACTTCGCCATCAACACAAGTCCGATCTTCAACCTGGAATAAGCAGTGGTCACTTGAGAAGCAACGATTCTCAGTACTCACCCATCCCAGCTTCAAGTCAATCTTGGATCTCTGTTGTCCCGATCGAACTTCCTTAAGAAAATCTGGCCGCAATCCTCATTGAAGAGCCTACCATCCCTCCTCTGGCCTCCCGTCCGAATGTTCACACCTGCTCTTGGCCGACCTGAAGGCGACTGAGCTCCTGAAAGCTGTCAAAGGCAGCACCAACAGTATCCAAGCTTAGAACCCAATTGCAAGTCCAACATCCGCTACTTAGAAGCCGACCTTCAAATTCGGCCAGTTCGACTTCGAGTTCTCCATCCCAACATGGATAGCTTGCTATCAGGCACAGAAGTCTTCAACCATCCATCCGAACTTCGGCAAATAAAATCTAACCGCCAGCAAGTTGCGACAAACGATAGCCTACTCTCCGTAACAAACTCCAAGTAGCCCTAATGGCCTTCTGACATTCTATTATGGCTGTCACTATCATTTGGTTACAGGCTCCGCCTATATAAGAGACCCTCCAGATACGTCTTCCTTTCTTAAGCTCTCCTCTCTGCTCTAATTCTTCTGTATACTCTATTCTTGTTAGCTAGGAAACTAACTTGACCATCAGAGGATCCTACTGCCCTGGCCAGAACTTCATCTTGCAAGTCTCATCGGCGACCTCGTCTTCATCAGCCCCAACGAACTCCGGCGTCCGTCCGTTTTCTGCACCATCAAGATTGGCGCAAGAGAAAGGATCGTTGAGCCCTTGTTCTATCCAGATGACAGCCTATAGGCAAAAAGTGGCTCGATATTATAAGTCCAAAGTCAAGAGCAAAACATTCAAGATCGGAGATTAGTGCTACATCAAGCAGAAATTTCTCAACCCCAAAATCAAGGCAAGCTTGCTCCAAACTAGGAAGGCCCCTACGAAGTCGAGGAAGTCGTCCGACCAGAAACTTACTACATAAAGGAACTTAGAGGAGCTACACTCCCACGACCCTAGAATTCGGAAAACCTATGAATGAATTATTAATAACCTCATTTCAATAAAAAGTTTCTTATTTTAACAGTCCTATCTTTGGTGCAAATTGAGTTATGACAAGGAATTATTCGACCAAATTTCATTCTTAGATAAAGTAGGCCTTCGGTTCTTAAACAGAAGGTTAACCTCGTCTTAATGAGGATGAAGGCCTCCGGTTCTTAAACAAAAGGTTAACCTCGTCTTAACGAGGGTGAAGGCCCCCTTGCCTCAGAAGAAAGGGCCTGCAACGGCCCTTTTATGCCCCTAGGGAGAGAACCTTGCAACGGCCCATAAGAAGAGTTCCACTCAATGGACCTTTTGCATCCCGACAATTTTGTTAGGAACAGAAGGTGGACCTCGTCCTAACAAGAATAAAAGCTACCTTGAAGGCCTCCGATTCTTAAACAGGAGGTTAACTGCATCAGGAACAGGAGGAGAATCTCATCCTGATGTGGTGAAGACCCTTACGAGGGATATGAAGGCCTCTAGTTCTTAAACAAAAAATTGACCACATTAGAAACAGGAGGTGGACCTCGTCCTGACGAAGGTGAAGACCCTTGCAAAGGGCATGAAAACTCATGATTTCTAAATAGGAAAATATGCTAACTTCTAAACAAGTTCGGAAGATCCTTGTTCATAAACAAGGGGGACAGACCTACGAGTTTTCAGACTAGAATTATTGCTTCAAATTGACACCAACATCGAACACGACACCGCACCACAAGCTTCAATTCCAAACAGAACATAGGAAACGATTAGAAGGAATATGATTTCGTTAAGTCAAAATCTATTACAAGGGTCTCCAAGACCAATTACAAAAAAAAAGAGAGAGAGAGAAGAAAAGAACAAGCATGAAATCCTATTCAGACTTTGAACTGCCGACCCCGACCATCACGAGAGAGAGCTTCAAATCGTTTACTTTGCTCTCGAGCTCTTTCCTCGCCTCCAAACTCTCGCCAAGTAGTTTTCAAGCTCTTCTCGCATCCACCTCAGCCTCCCTCAACCTCTTCCGTAAAACTACAAACTCGGCCTCAGCATCCTTCACTGTATTTTCCTGGTAGGTCATATAGATTCTGAGTTGAAGGAGCTCATTCTTGTTCTTCTCGTATGTCTCAGTGAGATCTCCCAAAGTACTCTTCAGAGTAGCAACTTTGTTCGGATTTGCACTCGGGCCAACTTGAGCCCTATCCACTAATTGCGTCCAAAGTCGAGCTTCCTCCTCAGCCATCTGAAGTTTCCATTTGAGTTCAGCAACTGAATCACACCAGCCGAGCCTATACGTATTGTATGAATCCTTGGCCGCGCGCAATTGCATTTGAAGCTCGAAGAATCTCTTTGACCAATCCTAACTATACTCCTCTCGATCGGTGGACCAGGACAAGCTCCTCTCCAGTTGCCGAATTTTCTCTTTCATTGCTCTAAGCTTGACCTCAAGAGAGCTGAACTTAGCGGTCAAGGTCCATGATTTCTCGTTGGCACGTTGCTTAGTCTGCTCGAGCTCTTCAGTCAAATGGTACTTCTTGGTAGTATATTCTTTAAAAGTCTGTTTAGATGCTTAGCGAAGGCAATTGATTTCAACCGTGGCCTCCGCATAATTATTCTTCGATTTTTGAAGCTCGCCTGTCTTCTTCTTGTTGACATGACGAACTTCCTCAAATTCTTAATGTGGGCCTTCAAGAGAATGCCCTGAGGTAGTGGTGCCGCTTTGGCCAGAGATTATGCTCAATGGCAGTATTTGCAAGTAGAGCTCTGATGTATAGACATATCATAACATACACAAGTATGACAAAAAAGGAAATCTGATTTCATTAACTGAAATGTTTAAGTACATGGAGTGAAAAAGAAAAAGTACAATCAGTGGAGGTCACCGACATCTAGTGGAGCAGCGGAAGAGCTTGGCGTGGCCTCAGCGGGTGCCGGCTCCTCAGCAGGTGCGGGGGCAGGTTCAGCAGTGTTGGGGGTAAAGTAGCTCCCATCGAAGTCTAGCAGATGTCCGACCTTAATATAGCGTTGACTAGAGTTATGACGATCGAACCCGAACCTCAACCAAGTCAACCCTCTAGTCTTGGCGAATCCTTGAAGATCAGACTCCAAAGATCACTGGGTTCAGAACTTCATTCAAGAATAATTCATGAGTATCCAACCCCATGTACAGGCCGATATCCTCAACGAAAGTCCTCCCAGCTCCTTCCTAATGGTGGCCGACCTTGAAGACGGTCGAATTCCTCTACTTCACTGCAGATAACGAGATCTCACCAACTTCACATCAACGACCTCGGCCAGACAAACTTGAGTCAACTAGAGGAATTCGCCATCAACACAAGTCCGATCTTCAACCTAGAATAAGCACTGGTCACTTGAGAAGCAACGATTCTCAGTACTCACCCATCCCAGCTTCAAGTCAATCTCGGATCTTTACTGTCCCGGCCGAACTCTCTTAAGAAAACCTAGCCGCAGTCCTCATTGAAGAGTGTACCGTCCCTCCTCTGGCCTCCCGTCCGAATGTTCACACCCGCTCTCGGCCAACCCTGAAAGCGGCTGAGCTCCTGAAAGCTGTCAAAGGTAGCATCAGCAGGATCCAAGCTTAGAACCCAATCGCAAGTCCGCCATCCACTACTTAAAAGCCGACCTTTAAGTTCGGTCAATCCGACTTCGAGTTCCCCATCCCAACATGAACAGCTTGCTATCAAGCATAGAAGTCTTCAACTATCCATCCGAACTTCGGCAAATAAAATCTAACCGCCAGCAAGTTGTGACAAACGACAGCCCACTCTCCGTAACAAACTCCAAGTAGCCCGAATGGCCTTCTGACATTCTGTTATGGCAGTCACTGTCATTCGGTTACAGGCTCCGCCTATATAAGGAACCCTCCAGATACGTCTTCCTCTCTTAAGCTCTCCTCTCTACTCTAATTCTCCTGTGTACTCCATTCTTGTTGGCTAAGAAACTAACTTGACCGTCGAAGAATCCTACCAGAGCCAACTCCGGCCAGGACTTCACCATACAGGTCTCGTTGGCGACCTCATCTTCTCCAGCTCCAACGAACTCCGACATCCATCCGTTTTCTGCACCACCAAGATTGACGCTAAAGGAAGGTGTTGCTGAGCCCTTGTTTTAAAAGTACTCGGTCGAGAGCGATCATCTTCTTCTTCCTGTCTTCTTTCATTCCTTTTCAACTAATTTTTCTTTTGCTCTAGCAAGATGCCGCCCAGGAAAATTTCCTCTTGGCAATCCACCTCTACTACCAAATCCAATCCGAAACCAGCAGATCCACTTGTTCCAGTTCCCTCGCCTACACCTCAACCTCCTCCACCAGCAGTAGCGGTGGATCTGGAGCAGTTCAACCTGCTGATGCAGTAGGTTAGAGGCCTCACTAAAACAGTGCATGCCATGCAGCAAACTCCGACACCAGCACCACCAGAGAGACCATCGCCGGAACACTAGGATCCAGCATCAAGAAGGCCCACTCGAGTGAGTCAACCAGTGATCCCTAGAAAGCAAAAACAGAAAGCGGAGAGCCCATATTCTGAGCATGATTCTACCCCCAAAAAATCTCTGCCTCCGTTCAGCTAACCACCCTTTGAGATCTGTGATCGAGATGATGTTCTCAATCAGAAACTTCAGAAAATGAATCAGCGGATCGAAGAGCTCCGCCATGCTACTCCAATCCGCAATGACGACATCTACACCGACCTTCCATTCTCTGTCCAGATCATGGAGCTTGTCCCACCGAACTTCAAGCTTCCCTAGTTTGAGAGTTACGATAGGACCTTGGACCCAGTCGATCACTTCGAAGCCTTTCAGATCATGATGCTGCTCCATGGCGCACCGGACGCCATTTTGTGCCAAGCTTTTCCTTCCACCTTAAAGAGAGCAGCAAAAAATTGGTACTCGGATCTCAAACCAGGTACCATCTACTCTTTTGACCAGTTGAGCCATCAATTCGCGGCTTATTTTGTCAGCAACCAGTGTCAGAGACGAGGTTCGAACTCCCTCGTCAATATCAAGCAGAAAGAAAGAGAGTCCATCCAAGCTTATGTCAGCCGTTTTAACACTGCTACCCTAAAGGTCCGCAAGCTGGACCAGTCTGTTACTATGGCCGCGCTGAAGGGCGGCCTTTTAAAGAATGATCTCCTTTTCTCCCTAAAGAAGAAGTATCCCCGGGACTTCACCAATATGCTGGCACAGAGAGGGCTATGCCCGGGCAGAAGAAGCTTTCAAGCATCGTGATGAGGCCGCAAGAAAGTGACAGGCGGGAGAATCTAGTAAGCCCGCACTTGAAGAGAAGCTGAGTGAAGCTCAGCCACGCTCTAGAATCTCTCCAAAGTGCAGACGAGCCTGAACTCCACTCGAGCTCGTCGACCAAGAAGTCCGGACCAGAGGATGTGGCAAAATTCTCCTCCCATAAGATTCCATAACTATTCTCCCCTGAATGCTTCAAAGACTCAAGTACTAATAAAGATAAAGGATAAATACCAAGATCGGAAAAGATGTGGTCTCACCTAAACAAGCGCAACCCCAACAAATACTATTTGTACCATCGTGACCACGGTCACGATATTGAGGAGTGCATCCAGCTTCAAAACGAGATTGAGCTGATCAGGCGAGGTCGATTGGATCGATTTTTGCGACGTCGGCCTGAAAGGAAAGATTGGCCAAGAGCCCTGACGCAACCAGAGCCACCTCGAAGGGATAAATCGCAAGGAGATTGGCCCCCACTTAGAATCATCAACATGGTCGCTAGGGGACATCGGCAAGGGGAGGCCAGTGGATCGACAAGGTCAGCAAAGAAGCAAATAACTGAGGAACCCATCGCTTTCACTAAAGAAGATGGACAAGGAATTTAGTTTCCGCATAATAACATGATTGTAGTCACTTTGAATATTGATGATTATGATGTACGCCACGTTTTGATTGATAATAGAAGCTCTGCTGATATTTTGTTTTACGATGCTTTCTCCAAAATGTCTATACCTAATAGTCGCTTGGAACCTATGAACTCTCCATTAGTAGGATTCACCTGTGATACTGTACCGGTTGAAAGAATAATTACTTTACTAGTCATGATAGGTTGGTACCCAAAGCAATCCAAAGCTCAAGTTGATTTTCTGATGGTTAAGGCTCCCTCTGCCTACAATGTGATTCTTAGTCGACCTGATTTGAATGTACTTCAGGCTGTGGTCTCTACCTATTATTTGAAAATGAAGTTCCCGCTAGGACATGGAGTCGGAGAGATCAAAGGAGATCAAGCCTTGGCACGTCATTGTTACATAATCGCTTTGCATGGGGAAAAGCAACCAGACATTTGTCCGATGGATAGACTTGATGCTTGTGATGACTTGATTGAAGAACGGGGGGAACCGATCAACAACCTTATTGCAGTTCCTTTGAATGATGGAAATGAGAATCATACAGTTCAGATTGGCTCTAATCTGCAAGAAGTTAAAAAGCAGCTCGTCACCTTCTTGCGAAAAAATGCTGATGTCTTTACTTGGATTCCTGCAGATATGCCTAGGATAGATGCTGAAGTAATGGAACCCGCCTGGATGTAGATCTCAAATGCCGACCCGTGAAGCAGAAAAAGCACAGCTTGGCACCCGAGCGGCAAAAGGCGATTGTGGACGAGGTTGATAAGCTCCTCAAGGCCAAGTTCATCCGAAAAGTTTCTTACCCAAATTGGATCGCCAATGTGGTTCTCGTCAAAAAAGCAAATGGAAAGTGGAAGATGTGCATAGACTTCATAAATTTAAACAAAGCTTGCCCAAAGGACAGCTACCCCATGCCCAAAATTGATCAACTGATGGATGCAACCTCGGGCCATGAGCTTCTCACTTTTATGGATGCCTTTTCCGACTACAATCAAATCCGGATGGCATCAAAAGATGAGAAAAAAACTGGTTTTATTACAGACCATGGTCCTTATTATTACAGGGTTATACCTTTTGGGCTAAAAATTGCAGGTGCGACCTACCAGTGCTTGGTGAACAAAATCTTCAAGAAGCAGATCAACCGCAACATGGAGGTTTACGCGAATAACATGCTTGTCAAGAGTCGATCTTCAATAAACCACATCGCTGATCTTGAGGAGACATTCAATACACTTCAGAAGTACAAAATAAAGCTGAATCCAACCAAATGTACTTTCAGAGTAACTTTGGAGAAGTTCTGGGGATTCATGATGTCGAGGTGCGGTATTGAAGCAAATCCAGAAAAGATCCGAGCCATCCAGGAAATGACCGCCCCGAAGACAATAAAAAAGGTTCAATGCCTGACGGAAAAGATTGCAACTCTAAATCGTTTTGTTTCGAGATCGACGGAACGATGCATGCCCTTCTTTCAAGTACTTAAACAACTGAAGAACTTCTGTTGGACCCTTGAATGTTGCAGGCATTTGAAGAATTAAAGAACTACCTCATCTCGCTTCCCCTCCTTGCCAAGCCCGAATCTAGCGAAGAGTTATTCTTGTATCTAACAGTATCACCTGCAACCATCGGAGTTGTCCTAGTCAGAGAAGAAGCAAAGTTTAGAAGCCGATCTACTACATGAGCCGAATTCTGAGAGACGCAGACAAGGTTTACTAAATTAAAAAAACTGACCTGTCTTATTGATTGCAGCTAGAAAACTCTGACCCTACTTTCAAGGGCATACGGTGACGCTCCTCACATATCAGCCTATAAAGGCAGTTCTTCACCAGCCAGACACTTCTGGAAGAATAGCTAAGCAAGCAATTGAGTTCACTAAATTCGACATTAATTTCCAACCTAGGCCATCTATCAAAGCCCAAATACTTGCTGATTTCATGGTGGAGTGCACTATTTCAGACCTGGCAGAGCATAATCAACAAGAAGTCTGCGCCTCCAGTTTGCAGCCAAACTCTCCTGAAGAAAAAGCAGACCTTCTAAGGATTCCTAGGCCTTATATGTTGATGGCTCGTCCAATGATTTTGGAGCGGGCGCAAGCTTGATTCTCATCAATCCGGAAGAAATTATTGCCGAATATGCATTGCACTTCAAGTTCCCCGCGACTAACAACGGAGCGGAATATGAAGCTCCGATTACGGGACTAAGAATAGCCAAAGAATTAGGGGCGGACCATGTGAAGGTCTACAGTGATTTACGACTAATGGTGGGACAAGCCAATGGTAGCTACGAAGCCCGAGAAGAAAGTATGAGAAAATACTTGGACAAAGTAAGAAGCTTGACTTTGGCCTTCAATAGTTTTGACATCCAGCAAATCCCAAGAGCAGAGAATTCTAGGGGTGACCTCCTATCCAAGTTGACTACTTTGGCCCCGAATGAATTGTCAAAGGAGATTTTCTTTGAAGTTCTTCAACAACCAAGTTCGGAGGAGTCTCAAATAGTAATGCAGATAGATCCTGAGCCCAATTGGATCGACCCATTAATCTTATACCTCAAAAATTGGCATCCTTTCCTGAGATCCTAAAGAAGCCCGAAAGTTAAGAAATCAGGCATCCCGCTACATTTTATATAAGAATAAGTTATATAAGAGGTCCTACTCCTTACCACTCAAATACCTTCGACTGTCTGAAGCTGGTTATGCGCTGAAGGAAGTTCACGAAGGAGTATGCAGAAACCACCATGGAGCAGATCACCGTCTTACAAACTGCTCCGATAAGAATATTACTAGCCGACCATGCAGCAAGACGCAAGTAACTATGTAAGAAAATGCGATCGATGCCAAAAAAATGCCAATATTCAAAGACAGCCGACTTCCAGCTCACACCCTTAAGTGCTCCATGGTCGTTCGCACCATGGAGATGGATATACTTAGGCCATTTCCTATTGCATCTGGACAGTGGAAATTTCTTCTGATGGCGGTGAATTACTTCACGAAGTGGGTCGAGATTTAAACTTTAGAAATCAAGAAAAATCTTTCTTTTTTTTTCGATATTGAAATTTTGGAGATCTAAACTTTAAAATTATTTCTTTTAAAAAAAAAAAGTTTAGAAATCTAAACTTTAAAAATCTTTTTTTTCCATCTCTTTTTTTACTTCTTTGATCCTTCCCTTAAGATTGGTGTCTCTAATCTACAAAGTGTCAGATAATAATTAATTAATACTACCCAAAAAATTATGGTTTGTAATTAATCCTGTTATATATTGTTACCATGTAGGATAACTATCTTTCATTTTTCAGCTAACAGATCTCAATCATTGGTTTTGGGTTCCATGTTTAACTACCAAGTCTCAATGAGTCACCCAAACAAAAAAAAAAACTAAGAAGTCTCAACAGTAGAACCCACAATAATCAAGGATATTCATTGTTATCCTCTTTTTTAGAATAATCAAGGATCTCGTGAAATCCTTCTTTTCTATTTTTTTTCCCTTCGTTTTTCTTTTTCTCTTTTCTTTTTTTCTTTTTTTCCTTTCTTTTTCTTTCTTCCTTCTTGTTCACAACAATCAAGGATCTTCATTGTTATCCTCTTTTTTAGAATAATCAAGGATCACGTGAAATCCTTTTTTCCTTCTTTTTCTTTCTCTTTTCTCTTTTTCTTTATCTTTTCTTTCTTTTTCTTGCTTCCTTCTTCTTCACAATAATCAAGGATCTTCATTGTTATCCTTCTTTTTAGAATAATAAAGAACCTCATAAAATCCTTCTTTTCTTTTTTTCCTTCTTTTCTTTCTCCTCTCTTTTTTCTTTCTTCCTTCTTCCTCGCTTCTTTCACAGAATAGAGGATCCATCGCCCCTCTTATTTCGAAGCAGGAGAAGGTCCCCCGATCGGTGGCACCCGTGGCCGGAAGAGCATACCACGGCAACATGTCCAAGGGACTCCGATCCAGTGATCCGCGGCAAGGACAACGCCCAAAAAGATCAATAAAATCATGAAAAATAAGGGAATTTCAAAGACAGTTTTTCAAGAAAATCCGATGATTGCTGGTGGAATCAATGGTCTATGGGCTAAGAATGGTAGAGAGAGATTAGTAAAGCAATCAAAGGTTATTTACCTTGTTTCCAGCGAGATTTCGCCCCAACTTCCGATGAACACAATGACGGTAAGCATGGAAAATAAAAAGGAAAATAGAGTCCGACGATGCTCGATGGCGGAAAATCAAGAACCGGTGAGAGGAGGGGAATTTAGGACGAATAGGCTTAAAATCGGAGTTTAGAAGTTCTATTTGCAACCAAATCCCTCTCAAACTCGATCTACCGAAGAGGAAGATGAGTCCCGATTGGACTCATCCTTCTTCCATCATCTTTTTTCCGAAATAAGGATTTTGTTGTACCATTGCCATAAGGAATTTTCACCCAAAATCCCTCACAAACTTGATCTACTGAGGAAGATGAGTCCCGATCGGACTCATCCTTCTTCCACCATATTTTTTTTCAAAAATAAGGATTTTGTTATATTGTCTCTGTGAGGCTTATATGTGTCAAACAGAGGCTATGCTAACGCAGAAGCCTCCGCTTTAATATATATACATGTGTGTGTGTGTTAGGGCCAATTTGGATGTTGGGCTAGATTACCCGAGCATAACTTTAATGATTGAAAGGAAATTAATAAAGAAAGAGGCAAAATTTTGAACACAAGCAAAGTTTTAGGAATCAGGAGCAACTGAAAATATAGTCCCGAAAAATCTAGATTATTTGTTCCTATAATGCTAGGCATAACGATATCCCGACCTTCGATCTTTCAACCATCCTCAATTTCATGTAGCTTCCTCTCAATCTCCCCCTCTAAAGCATAAAATGTTGGAGAAGATGACTCCTAGCATCCAAACAAAGTCTTAATGCCATAGATATTCTCCAAATCTACTAGCTCTAATCAAGAAGCATCATGTAGCAATATTTAGCAAGAAAACATTAATTGATAGTTTTCTTTGTTAAATCTAGAGTGAAATTTTTATCTATAAAATGTCAAATTCAAATGGGTGTTTGTCCACTTCTTTTCAAATGCTTATGTGAAAAGCAAAATGCAAGGTTATTGCTCCATGTAGAGCATAAAATAAGATTCATGAGATTGTTCAAGATAGCAATTTATGATCCTACCACAAAACTAAATTCAAAAAGCAAACTATTATAGGGTTATGGCACCTCGACCATTGTCCTCGAGACTCCTCCGCGGACACTGGCCACCAGCTGCCGACCCCCGAGTTAGAATCCCACACATTAGCCATCGACTGGCTCTCTGACTGCCGACCTCCGTGATCTACGGTCATCGTATCAGATGTCGATCCCCCTTGGGCTGCTGACTCAGCATGATTGACCCCTGTCTCCGAGTGTGTCAGCTTGCCGGCCTACACATCGACCGTTGCTCTCGCCTTCGGGGGGACCTCCAAGCATCGGACTATGACCCAAAGCTCAAGATCCAACCCCCGCATTAGCCTCTATGCATCTACTACCAATCTTTACTTCTAATTGCGCACATGGTGAGCCACCGGGTTGCATTCTCTCCAACTCCTACTGTAGTCGCCATACCTAGAGGGATTGACAGAAAATCTTCGTACGACCCCATCAAATCATTCCATTAATGGAGACGGCTGGCTGCACATCAACTGTGGTCATATCAACCATCAAATCCCAGAAAACCAAACTAGAATCATTAATGGAAATGGCTAACCACCCACTAGCTAGAGTGGCGTCAGCCACCAAGCTCCAGGAAGTCAAAGCAAGACTCTCGGAGTGATATGACCAGGAGATGGGAAGATCTCCCACCACTCTTCCCCGTTATGGCTCCTACTTTGGCCTATAAATTGGAAAAATCAAGGGACCCCCTAGGAGGTACGCCACCATTCCATCTCTCTCATCTATTCTACAGATTTCTAACTTGAGCATCGGAGGATCTCTACCAGAGCCAACTCCGGTGAGGGATTTTGCTTTGCAGGTTCAATTCCAGCCGCTTACCGCGCATCCCCGGCCGCTCCAGCCCAAGCCGAAAATTTGCAGCAATAGATTGGCGCTGGAAGGAGGGTCTCCCAACAACCCTACCGGAGAGAGGATGCCCCGACGGAACCACTCCGCCACCTCCCACCGGCAGACCACTCGATGGAGCCCAGGCGGCACTACTTAGCCGTCCGCCTCCCATGGGCCTGCAGAACCGACACAGCCACCCATGACGGCGAATCCCAGCAGTTTAACGACTTCGTCCGCTAAGTGCAGGCATTGATCAACGCCATTCAGCACCTGTAGCAAGTGGCAAAGCAGCAGCAGCCCCCTCAGCCCACTTCCCAGGCAACGGCACCGCCGCCACGACCAGTCTCCGATCCTAGAGAATCCCTCTCGGGCAACGCATCAATTGACCTCAGCCGATCGGTGACTGCCATCCCATCATGGATCCGCCCACGACAGGTGATATCGGCGATCCCTTGCTTCCTCCAGTGAAGATTCGACACCAAGTTACTCCCCCTAGCCTGAATGGTCTTGCTAGGAGGACGATCTTGAGCATAAGGTCCACGAGATCGAGCAGCGACTGGCTGAGGTCCGGACGGGCGATGGAAGGAACGTGAGGCCCTTGGCTTTAGTTCCCAGCCACCCTTCACCTACTCCATCCTCCAAGAACTATCTCGAGTCGATTCAAGATGCCGACAATAGAGCCATATGATGGCTCCACCGATCCTCTAGATCACCTAGAGGGCTACAAGACCCTCATGATGCTTTAGAGCGCTTTGAACGCCCTCCTTTGCCTAGCCTTCCCAACAACTTTGAAGAAGACCGCATGGATTTGGTACTCCGGACTCCAGCTAGGTCCTTTGCTTCTTTTGAGCAACTCGAACACTAGTTCACTGCTCATTTTGGCAATAGCCGGATCCAACCAAGGACTCCGGACAACCTCTTCTCCCTCCACTAATAAGAGGAAGATCCTCTGCACAACTACGTGATGCATTTCAATGCAGCCGCACTGGAGGTGCGCAACCTGGATGAGGCCGTCGCTATGTCAGCTCTGAAGTGAGCTCTCTACAACGAGCGGCTCATCTTCTCCCTCGACAAAAAGTATCCGAGGAACTATGTTGACCTCCTGGCCCACACCCGCAAGTACATGCAGGCCGAAGAGGGCCGGATAGGGCCTCGGCAGGAAGAGGGTTAAGCCCTCAATCAAAAGAAGCATGCACAAGGGGATGCGCCAAAACCAAGCAGAGAACCAACAAAGGCCCCTAGGTAGAAGAGTCCGCCTTGGCACTACAGTAGCTATGCCCCGCTGACCGCTCCTCGATCCCAGATTCTTATGAAGATCGAAGGCAAGGAGTACCTCCACCGATCTCCACTAATGAAGATCCCATCAACCCGACGAGACAGATGGAAATACTACCACTTCCATCGTGACCACGGTCATGACACCGAAAAATGCCTCCAACTAAAAGTCGAGATCGAGGGTCTCATCCGATGAGGCTACCTCGGAAAGTATGTCCGAAAATGGCAGAATCGAAGTTCAAAGAATAGCCGCGGCAACAACATAGCGAGGACAACAGCGGCAGACTGATAGCTGGAGTCATCAACATAATCTTGGGCCTCAGAAGCAACAGCAGGGGCAGAGAGTCAAGTCGGAAGCCCAAAGAGGCGGGAGACGGCAGAGAGTCAAGTCGGAAGCCCAAAGAGGCAGGAGACAGCAAACTTGATTTCTTTTTCTAATAATGTCAAACTCCTCATAATGACATTGTCGTCATTTCAAAAACAATAATAAACTATGGTGTAAAAAGAATCTTTGTAAATAATGGAAGCTCTATAGATGTCTTAGTGATGCTTTCCGATGAATGAAGTTGTCAATTGACCGACCGAGGCGAGTGAACGCTCTCTTAGCCGGACTCTCAAAAAACTATGATAATGGAAGGAGAAACTATCCTCTAGAGACCGTCGGGGCGGGGCCATGGCAGCGGACCAAGTGGCTAACCTTCCCTACTGACCGAATGCCTTCTGCTTTTGATACAATCCTTAGACGACCAAGACTTAATACATTTCGAGCTATCGTCTCCCCAATCAAGCTCCCGACCTATTTGGGAGGGGGCAAGAACGTCCCGAGAAGAGCCAACCGAGGAGCTCATTATCATTTCCTTCACAGACGAACATATTCGTAACCGGCAAAGGTTTGTATCATTATAAAATGTTGACTTTCAGTTTGAAAAATGTAGATGCAACATACCGACGCCTCGTTGGCAAGGTACTTGAGCACCTTCAAAGGGCTCAAGCACTATCTCAAATCCCCTCCACTTCCCCCAAGCCCAAGGAAGTGATCATCCTCGCCGATCAGCCTTTGAAGGCAATCCTTCAAAGGACTAACATCCTAGGGCGCATGGCAAGAGTGCAACGACGGCTTTCAACCCTCGCCTGCGATAAGGGCCCGAGCGTTGGCTAACTTCCTCGCGAAATGCACCATCTAGGATGAAGAAAAATCCTTGACAAGATCCAAGGATGCAAAGCCGACCTTGACAAGATCCGAGGTCACAGGAAAATCCTTGACAAAATCCAAGGATAAGAAGCCAACCTTGACAAGATCCGAGGTCGCAGGAAAATCCTTGACAAGATCTAAGGATGCAAAGCCGACCTTGACAAGATCCGAGGTCGCAAGAAAATTCTTGACAAGATTCGAGGATGATTGAGAAGCCAACCTTGACAGGATCTGAGGTCATAGAAAAATCCTTGACAAGATCCAAGGATGCGAAGCCGGCCTTGTCAAGATCCGAGGTCGCAGAAAATCCTTGACAAGATCCAAGGATGCGAAGCCGACCTTGACAAGATCCGAGGTTGCAAGAAATCCTTGACAAGATCCAAGGATGATTGAAAAGTCGACCTTGATAAGATCCGAGGTCATAGAAAAATCCTTGACAAAATTCAAGGATGCAAAGCCGACCTTGACAAGATCTAAGGTCATAAGAAAATCCTTGACAAGATCAATGATTGAGAAGCAGACCTTGACAAGATCCAAGGTCACAGAAAAGTCCTTGACAAGATCCAAGGATGCGGAGCCGACCTCGGCAAGATCCAGGTTCGTCAAAAAATTTCCGCAATGAATCCCGCACATCGACAGGACCACGAATGCACAAGGACGTGAAACCAGCCTCATCTTTGCCAGCCCGAATGAGGTCGCAACAAAAGGGGTTACCCCTTCTAGGACCCCATACGGCCATCTGGCGCTCCTCATCCATGATGAGTTGAGCAAGGGCCTATAGAAACCAACTTCGGACAAACCCTTGGTAGAGACCTGAGACAAATACGATGACAACACAACAATGATAATATATCAACATCAGATTGGCAAAATGAAGAACCTTTCATTCAAGAGGGCACGTACAAGTTTGTTACAAGACGACATCAATTGGATAAAGTCCGTTACAACAAAAGCGACACAATCCCCAACGACCAGTTGCAGAACTCCCCATTCGAAGATGTCAATGGCATGGCCCCTCCACCCTCAAAAGCACGATCGCCTTCACGATGCACCTCCAAGGAGGTCCAGAAAGCTAGGACTGCCGGGGGCAGAACTGCCCTCTAGAAAGGTCTAAGACCCCTCCATGGAGTATGGTGCAAAGGCGGCCTATGGTTCTTGCCGCTCCAACTCCATCACTGGTGCGGTGGTTTTTTTCGATGCCTCCCAAGCCAACTGGATCTCTCGACATCTTGCCCTCCGGAAGCGTCCTCTGACCAATTGAGGGCGGGCAGGGATCCGCACAAGCGCAGGAAAGCACCGACGATCTCACGGCAACGAACAAGGTGGCACCACTACTGCATTACAAGAGGTTGACAAGTACCATCCCCATGCAGCAGGGCCCCATTTATAGGAAATTCGAGCCTAGCCACCAACTACCTCCTTTGATGGCACAATAGGTGTCGCTATAAGAAAGGCCTCGCTGACCGCGCCCCTGGAAACTAGGAAGATGGTCCTCTCCCCCCATAGACCGTCACCATCGAGAAGGATAGGCATTAGATGCCCTGGGGAACACAATCCTTCGACGCACGAACTTCTAGAGATCTCTAATAGCATGATCGTCCAAACACCAAGTATGATTTCGAGATATTCAAACAATTGTCTGAACCCCATCGACTAGATCGGAGAACTGATCCCTCGAAGATATCTTGGCCCAAGCTGAGACCTTCAAAAAAAAGTCAGCAAGGCACCGACAATGAGAGTTATCTAGACTCTCCTAGGGCCCCAATTTCTTTGGAGATATCTCAGCCACGACTAAGACCTCCAAAACGACTAATCAGCATGGCGCCAAGTACTAGGGGATATCCTAACCCAAGTTAGGGCCCCCATAAGTGGACATCTTAGGAATAGCTCAAACACGAATTCCGGGGTTGAAGGTCAACCGATAGATGACTTGGTCGAGTCAGCTCAAAAGTCAATTTAGAAGGCCTTGGAAACCATCGAACAAAATGCAACATGGGAATCACCTGCACACTTCGATCTTTCCAACAACAGTTGATCGTATTCGGACTAAGCCCGAAGTTGGGGGCTAGGCCAAATCCCAGCGCCTAAATACGACCACGGACAAGTCAATAAACATCGACACACCATAATGCATTCAGACACAATGAATATAAAAGTGAATTTTATTCATTAAAGCTTTGTATTTACAAAGGAGGTGCCAAGAGAAAGGCACCGAATACAAAGATAAAGATGAGGCCTCAATCCTCATCTGATGAAAATGCCCCAACTTCATCATCGTTGTTGCTGGGGCGGAGGGGCCGAAGGTCTAGCTTTGAAACCATACATCTCAAGCGGGCCTTGCAATCCTCAAAGCCCTAGATATAGGTGGAGGTGGAGGCATCGACAATTTTCTCGTTAAGGGATGCCGAAGACTTGAACTCTCCGATGCATCGCTCCCGAACCTCAGTCAGGATCCAAAAAGAAGAGCCAAAAGAACCCCCGCTGCCCCTGAGCAGGGATGGGTTCATTCCAAATCCGATAGGAGCCAAACCCCAACCTGACGACGGCGGAGCTTGAGGCAGCTCCGGGACACAAACGGCGGGCTCCGGCTCTAGCTCAGAATCTCTAGCCCTCTTTGAAGAGGACTCGCTGCGGGCCACAACCATCTTCTTAACTACACGCTTGATGGATTTCGACTTCATAGCTGCTAGGTAGCAGGAAGGAGGATCCACTCTAACAACAAGACCCCACTCAAAGTATGATCTATTTATAGATATCCCGAATGGTGTGGATCCGACCATCAAATCACCAGATCATGCCACTTGGCCAACCCCGAAATGGTGATCCTTGAGACTCTCCGCCCATTCTTTGACCATTCCAGTCCAAGCAACAATTCACAAACAATGCCTCAAAACCCACCACGAACTACCACGTGGCAAGCCCGGACAGGATCAAAAGGCAACTTCTAACCTTATCCTATAGGAAATACCATCCTACAACCCTCCCACCTCCCCTCCTAGTAAAGGCGACCCAAATCGCGAGACGACAATGGTTCCCAAGAGATTTATGTGCCTAGAGCCACCCATACCTCGCAAGCACTTCACAAATCGACGGGGAGCCAAATCTTCAAGGGGATGATTTGCGAAATAAACTATCGAAGCCGAAAGACCATGAAGCGATGTGGCATTTCGCCCGAAGATCAAAGGGTTCGGGTCCACCAACTCGGCCATGTTTCGAGGGCCATCCCCAAAGAGCACAACCACCTTCATCCAAGTCAAAATGCCTTGGACTTGGAAGTAGGGGGCAAGTGTTACAGGATGATGATACCATGATCCTCAGGGCTCCTCCGTAGACACTGGCCATCGACCACTGACCCCCGAGTCAAAATCCTATGCATCGACCATCGACTGGCTCTCCGACCGCCGACCTCTGTTATCTACGATCATCATATCAAATGTTGATCCACCCTTGCGTCATCGACCTTAACATCGACGGCCGACCCCTATCTCTAAGTGTGTCAGACTGCCAACCTGCACGTCGATCGTTGCTCTCACCTAAGTGTGTCAGACTGCCAACCTGCACGTCGATCGTTGCTCTCACCTCCAAGGTGACCTCCAAGCATCGAACTACGACCTGGAGCTTAGGATCCGACCCCCCATCGGCCCCAATCTGTGCATCTACTATTGGTCTTTACTTCTAATTGCGCAGCACACGGTAAGCCACCAGGTTGCTTTCTCTTCGATTCCTATTATAGTCACCATACCTAGAGTAATTAATAGAAAACCTCCGTACAACCCCATCAAATCATTCCCTTAGGGCTCGTTCTTTTATGGGTAAATGTCATGGGAAAGTTGGTCTAATTTCCCATTGACCAACTTACCCATGTTCTCATATTTTTCAAGATGGGAAAATTACTTTTCCATGGGTAGCATTTACCCATGAAATGGGGGAAAAGTTTTACCCACCTAGGAGGTGGCTAAATCATTTTCCCATGAGCCAGTAAAGTAGGCATTTAATTTTATACCTAAAACATCCCATCCCCATTTCCAATATTCCCATCATTTAATGCTTAATAACTCAACTATCCACTTTTTTCAAATCTAAAAAGCATAAGAGATATTATGGAAAATATGAATAAATTTTAACAACTTACCTAGAAAAATAATAATGTAAAAGAACATGGATAACAGATTTCAGAGCAACTTACCCATGCATAAAAGAACATAGGTAAATTATTTTTCTGTCTAAATATTACCTAGAAAATATTTACCTAGGAAAATGTAGTTTTCCAGGTAAATGTTTTACTTGTAAAAAAACGACCCCCTAATAGAGACAACAAGCTGCATGCTAGCTGTGGTCATATCAACCATCAAATCCTAAGAAACCAAGCTAGAATCATTAATGGATATGGCTGACCACCCACTGAATATAATGGTGCCAGCATCCAAGATCCAGAAAATCAAAATAGGACTCCCGGAGTGATATGACCGGGAGATGGGAAGATCTCCCACTGATCTTCCCCCTTGTGGCTCCAACTTTGGCCTATAAATAGAAAAAATCAAGGGACTCCCCAGGAGGTACGCCACCATTCCGTCTCTCTCTCTCACCTATTCTATAGATTTTTGACTTGAACGTCAGATGGTCCCTGCCGGAGCCAAATCCGACGAAGGACTTGCTTTGTAGGTTCGGTTCCAATGCATCCTCGATCACTCCAGCCCAAACCGGAAATCTACAGCAACACTAACAATTATCTATCATTTTAATGGATAATAAGATAGTTAGCTACCAAGCATAAAATAGATATTATAAACTCAATGATCTACCAAGCATAAAATAGATATTATAAACTCAATGATCTCAATACTTCATTATGACCAATAAGGACTTAAAAGTGGTGCAAATCTCCACTTTTAGATGAAAGCATCTAGATCATGCACTAGCAATTTTGAATGTTATAATTGCAAGTGAAACCTTTCTGCATGACTTATTTGCCTTTCTAAACTGACAAAACTAAGTTGTCAATAGGGTGATGCACGTACACCATTACCCACTTTGAAGGTTCCTTCAATAAAAAAGCATTACATATACCACCCCAAAACACCATTTGTAAGAGCAAATATTGTTGCAAACTTTTAAGTCATTAACCTAGAACAATGGTCAACGGACCTTTAGGGATTTTCATTGCAACCAAAGGCACCCAATGTTGTATTTTGTCCCCTTTGTTAGCAATGAATTATCTTTCTTTAACAAATCTTCTAGTTTTAGAAAGACAACACCAAAATGTAGAATGGACTAAGTTGGGTAAATAGATATCAAGTTTCTAGTTTCCCAAAATTAGTGACTAAAGTCATATTTCGGCAACTTATATTCAATAATGAAGGGCTAAAGTTAGGTTGAAGAACAGTTCAAGTTGCTTTCATGAAAAAGGTATTGTTGGATTAGCAAAACTAGCACACGCATCATTACTTTTGGGCTTCAAGTACATTTTAGTAACTGACGTCCAAGAACCAACTTTATAAGACAGTAAACAAGATGGCAAATTGAGGGGTAGATAAGTGAGAATTCACCATGATAAGTTGAGAAATCAATTTTTCTAATTCCTGGTTAGTCATAAAATTGAATCTCTCTTTAGTGGTTTTCTAGTGTCTCACCAATAATACTCTTACAAAGATGGATGATTTCCCATTATAAAATATCCCTCTTTTTATACATGTCTCTTCCTTGCATGCGAAGACGAGTGAGCAAGACAAATGATATATGTATTTTAGGGAACTTCAAGGATAAGAAAACAATCTTCATTAAGGATAGAAAATCCATGTAAAAATCATATTTCTAGGATCCCCATATAGCAAGTTTAAAAAGTTCTAGAACTTTAAATTATGAGAGGGCTGGGTGAAATTGAATCAAAATATTATAAGAATACAGCTCTTCTTTAAAAATTTAACTAATATTAAACATTACTAATATAAGGAAAGCATAGCATGGCCATTAAATATATATTCTGACATTACAAGAAGATATTATTGTGCAACAAGTTTGTAAGGTAAAGAACTATAGCAATGGCTTACATGGCAGCATAGAAAGGTTCATTCTTGTGAATGACAACCCCATCCAACTCACCCTCCAGCAAATTGCTTTAAACTAATAAAGTCAAGAAAACCTACATAATCTACATATCTTGGATATAAAAGGATTCTATGATATATTAATAATCTTAAAAAAATATGACAAAATAAAGGAAATATCCTCATTTATGACATCACTTTAAGCATATGCTAGAACAAATCAAACACAAAGATCATAAAGCAAATATTTACAATATATCAAATGAAGCAATATAAATACAAGAATGAGAACAATAAAAATAATAACATTAGATAACATAATTAGTTTCTTCAATCTCTTTGTTTAAAATAATAAAACTTACATATGTGTTAGTTTGGTTACCTATATTCATAAATTAGTACTAGATAATTTCCTAAATTCAGAAGATCTTTGAATTAGGGAACACATCATGGAACATGATATTGAAGCAGCATAAGCATCATATTTTGCATTCCATTGAACTGTCAGATGCAGGGTAGCTCCCAAAATAATTGGCAATCCACTAAGACCCAACACATTTTCGATGTGAACCAAACTACATTACTACTTTGAAAAAAAAAAAAGAGCGCAGGATAGTGATGATGGAAGGTGCTCATACAGCAAGTTAGCATAATAAACTTTCTTGGCTACGCTACGTGCGATACCTCACTTCTGTGACAGTTGTCTCAGTTAAGGCCCTCCGTGTAAATCTGCCACGACCATGTGTAAACTTCAATGACTTGTATAGTCTTCTCAAGCGTGCAGTACAATATCTCCTGAAAAAGAAAGGTTGATTATCAAAATATTGTATATTTGGGGACAAGATAAAAGAAACATAAATCTTTAGAATAAAGAAAATCAGGTTTCACAAAGGCCATCGAATCAAGGACATAAAGGAAGATCTTACAGAAGACAAAACCAAAAGTTGAGCAGCCTACAATTGTAACCACAAAAATATAGAAGTTAAATAGTATAAGATGGCTAGAGCTTTAGTGGGTCAAAGAAGGTAGTTTTATGCCTTGCAACTCTTTCTTCCAGCAAAAGTGATGTTTATGAAAGTATGGGAACAGAACAACAAGAATGACAAGATTGTTTAAATGAAAGTCTCTCACAATATGTCAGGCATCAAGGCAGTTAGGCAAAATGGTGGTGATAAAGCTCTACAATTACACAGCCTTCCACAAATGTTCCAATCACGTCAGTGAGGACTAGTTGGAAATGTGAAACAAAGTGTTGTAAATTGTAATAACATGTCAACCAGTATGTTACAGTTGAAACATACTAGACCCAAACTAGAAAAAATATAATACACTAAATTTCTTTTTCTTGCTCATGTTTGTTTAATTTATGTTCCAGAGCTTCAGTTAATAGAAGAATGTTTGTTAGAATTAACAATGCATATATAGGAGCAATGGTACAGTATCATTATTAAAAGTAGGCACTATCATATATTGGTGTATGTTAGGATGGATCACTTGCAAGGCTGCATACCCTTTCATATGAATGCCTGCCAATACATGTAACATGGCACAGAAAAACAAGGTGCATGTTATTTTGTAATATAATACCAGAACAGTATATGATCTAAGTGAAATACAAAAGTTTTTGCTGGCACTATTTTTATGTTAATACTAGTTTCAATCTGGGGCTGTTAGAATCATTATCACCTTCACAAGTTGCCATATAACTAGTCCTATTAGGAGAACAATAGAAATTCTATATGGACCTCAAAGCCATATTACAAAAGGTTGGAGTTACAGGCATAAGCTAGAACCATATTATGATGAATTTCGATTAATTTAAGAGGAAATCTCTCAAAAGGTTTCACTCTTTTTCCTCCCTCTCATTACTCTCCCTTCTTCTCTCCCTTTTATTTTCCTTCTCGTTTCTTTTTCTTCTTTTTTCCTTCCCACTTTAACTTCCCATTCTTGTTTTTATATTAAACATCATGCATCCAAGTCAGAGAATTTCCCTCCTTTTCTCTTTTCTTGTTTTTCACATTAATAAACCTCTCCCCCTTTGATTATTCAATTTCCCTTCTTTCATATTATAAACTTGTATTTCATCACGAGAATTTGCTAAAATGATGGTTCACATCCCCTACATTATTCTATCAGAAATTTTAAATCATATTACAATTATTAAGACAATCATAATTATGATCTAGGTTATCTTGTTGAATCTCGAAAGTAGAAGTTTTTCCACCACTTTTGTCCTTGTACCATTATTTGTTTTGATGTAAGGAGGAGAACTTACTGTTGCACTTCTAATGAGATGGCACATAACAAAGATTCTCATACTTGCATTGCAATTTTCTGAGGAAACCTTTAGCTTCCATAGGAACTACTTTAAAAATCTAGAAGACAAACTGACAATCAAACCTTATTAGAAACTCAACATCAACTACCAACCAGTCAATAAGTACTTCGACTTAGGCTTATTAAACCATGGTTAGGTGATATAATATGGTCCATGTAAGGGAACCTATTGGGTTTTAGGATGATAGGGGTGTAATAATGGTTTGCCAGGATTTTGGTTTAGGACTGGATTTTCAATAAAATTGAACGAGAAAGTTCACATAAATAAAGGAAAAAGGTTAAAAATTATTATTACCAAAATAGGGCTAAAACTGTTTCTAAAAGGTCTATGCATTTGAATATTCAAAATCAAGCTCGTTGATTTTGTTTTGGAAAACTAGGACATACCACCACTATACCTCAGATGGAGGGTTCAAAGATCTCAAACACAAGAGAACAAAAAGATGTACTTTGAAAACATTCTTAATCAAGCATTTGATATAAAAAGAGAATAATGAAAAAAACATGACTAAGCCCTACTTACAGACTTAAAGAGCTGGAGGTTACACAGGAGAATTTAAACAAAAAAAGGAGGTAAAAATAGAATTAATCAGTGCCTCACATAACTTAAGGTGATGGGTAGCCGGGATTTGCTTGTGAGCACCATAAAGTGACCAGCCTACTTTATTTCTTTTATATTCTTCCCATGATGATGAGGATGCTTCAAAAGCCAGATAGACTGAAAAAAAATATCACATTTCTGTTTTTCCAATTGGCAACAGAAGAACTAACTTCTAAGTCCAATCCTCCTTTATCCAATCCAAATGAGGACTCATGACTATATTAATTGGTTATTGCCTTGGAATAGTCCTTTGATTTCCATACCATATAAAACTCGCACAATAACATGAACAATAACCATGCCCTTCTTTCACTACTGTTTTTCTTTTCTTCCATCTTTCTTTATTCCACCTTCTTCTTCAATCATTTATCTAGGATTCCATGCACTCATTAAATAAATGACGGACAAAAGAAGACATACATCCCCTACTCAAAAATGGGCTGCTTCATTCCTCTTGCATCAAGTGCACGAAGAATATTAGTTATATCTTCCTTTTTCTACTTAATTCTACGTATGATTCAGAGTTTTAAGGATATTTGAAAAGGTACATGTAGTAAAAATGAGATTTTTGGATCCTATGATAATTCTCTCTAATGAGAGGAGCTGGTGTGGATCTTGAAAGGAGTCTACCACCCTACTCACATATCTGCAAAAATATTGATGGGTAAGTGAGACACAAGAAAAATCTACATTTGACAATCTTATAACCAGCGGGTTCACTTGCAAGGTGGGTTTCTTGCATCAGGGAATGAAATCTTGAGTTTTTTTTCCCTAAATCGCACAACCTAACAAGAGATGTGGACCGTCTTGGAGTAACCACATTGTCTCATAGATTATGCCAGAGCAGTTTGAACTGGTTTTCCTGCTAGCACAGTCTGTTTCAATTCTAGAAATTAAAGGAAGATAAGGGTGTTGATCACATTTCCTTTAAAAAGGGAACATTTAGGGCATGTTGGCGTGCTGTTTTGATGTTTTAGTTTCTCTACAAATAAGTGAAATACCACATGGAGCCTGATGTGGAAGATAGCGTTTGCATGAAACTTCTAATATTCCTTGCTTCTAATTTCACTCATTTTTGAAAGCAGCCAAAAAAACAAAAGAAAGAACGCTTCCAAGCAAAAGATTTTTATCATAGATGCTGTTAAGTCTAGTTAATTGTTTTCTTATTGGCTTCTTGAAAACAAAAACCAAAAAAAAAAAAAAGCAATACCACATGGACCGTTAAATAACATAAATTATAAATTGGACTTGGTTCGTTAAGGGTAACTAAACAGATCCATCAGGATCAACCAAGTTCCTTAGAGACATGCAATCAAAAATAAGAAACATTTTCTCTACGTCTAGCTACAAAGAATTAAACAGAACCTACCGATATCGAGTGTAATCTCGATGCCTCAACCCATGCTGCATCTGAGCTGATTTGAGAAGCTGCAACACTGTAAATTACAACCAAAAACAAAGGAAAAATCAAATCCGACCACCAGAATAAACGACGAAATCCTAAGAAACAACCATTGGAACGGTATCAATCCGAATACGAGAAGGGGGTAAAAGAAAGAACCATTGATAGAGAACTTGGGATTAATCTGGTCGACGGCAGCGGACTTGTTGTCGTCGATCTCCATCGCCGATACTTCATTTCCTTTGGCCATGATCCTTCAAACACCGAGATCGGAAGAGAGAGAAGCGGACGAGAATCGAGCAAGGGACGGGATTTTGACGGAGTCGGGACAAGCCACCCGATTTTTCTCAGAGGTGCGCGACGAGAAGTGACCGCAAGGCGGATACGAGTGTATTTTTTTGGCCGTTAGATAGAGATCCTACTTTTTGTATCCTAAGCAGCGGTAATCTTGGTTTGGGTGAAGGAGCCAGATTGAACCGTAATCTATATACTAGACCTACGATCGAACAGGTGGAGTGCGACGCAGAAAGCTACACCAAAAGCTAAGCGCTAGAGAAGACGATGGAGAGCGATGGTGGACGCCAGAGTGTGAGAGAGAGGATCTGCGGCGGCGCTTGGGGTTGCGATTGGAGCAACGCAGCTGGGGCAAGATAGGGACAGAAGAGGAGGGGAACAAAGGAACGGGAGAAGGGGTTACAGACCGGGGCGTCGACGTTAAATCGTTTAGATATTTATTTTCTTAGGAAATGAGATCATCCGCGGTAATCTTGCGGCCGAAGGAGCCCGCGAGTGTAAGAGGGGGAGGCCTAGGGGCCGCGGAGCGGGCGAAACCGGAGTAGGAGAGGAAGACGACAGAGCCGTGGGAGAGGCCAAGGGAGGAGAGGGAGGCGGAGGGGTCGGAGAGGCAGGGGGTGGCGGAGGCGGCGGCGGGAGAGGAGCGACGGCGTTGCAGACGTCGAGGAGGGTGATGCCAGAGCCAAGGTGGGTGCCGACGGCGCGCGGTCGGAGCCAGTGAGAGAGGGCTCAGAGATGAGGGCGGCGGCGCCGAAGAGGGTGAGAGGAGGAGAAGAACGAGGGAGGAACTGGACCCTCCGAAAGAAAATTAGAGCCCGTGATTTTTTTCTTTTCCACGTTTTATATATATATATATATATATATATATATAGATATATATATACTATACATGGTAGTATCATG
>QRFJ01001816.1:0-14028 GCA_006176705.1 Cocos nucifera | reverse complement strand
TCGATCGGATCTCAGTCCATATTCGATCAAATTCTCACAGTTGTATCAACGTGCATCTACATGCACGTATCTAAAAAGATGCACTTGAAAAAAAAAGTAGGCACACGTCTATGCCTGAAAAAATTGAACTTCATGCCCAAAAAATTGGAAAAAAAAACTCTGCACCCTGCAAAAAAAAAAAGGAAGGGAAGAAGGCCTTCTTTCCCAGGCACCTTTCCTTTTTTTCAGGTGTCTACGCTTATATTTTTTTCTCTCATTTCAGGCATCTGCGCCTGGTTTTTTTAAGGTTTTTTTAGGTGCGGGTGCTTGTTTTTTTTTCAATTTTTTTTTTAGCCACAAGCATTTTTTTTAGGTTTTTTTTCAGACGTAGACATCTATTTTTTTCAGCCTGAAGGTGCGTCTTTTCAGATATGCTATTTTTAGCGCACTGATCCAACGATCGAGAATTCGATTAGATATGGACTGAGATCCGATCGAGTGGAGTCCAGTCCACTTATATAGATATTATTGCAGTCAATCTACCTGCACCTATGAACGAATGCTAGAAAACCTGCAAAAAAAAGTCCGCACTGACCGAAGTTGGTTCCGATAGAGCGGAGCCCGGTCCACTTATATAGATATTATTGCGGTCAATCTACTTGCACCTGTGAACGAACGTCAGGTAACCTGTAAAAGAAAGTCCGTACTGACCGGAGTTGGCTTCGATAGGGATCCTTTGATGCTTAAGTTAGTAGGAGAGATTGGTCAAATAGGAAATAAAGAGCAAGATAATATAGTTTGCTCTTAGAATAACTTGGTGTGTCTTACCAAACTGACCAGTTTTCTTCTCTTTTATAGATGTCGGGATGATAACTGCTTAGCACATGGGTCTCTTTTTTCGGTGTAGTGTAATCATGTGTAGGTAGTTAAAACTATCCACTAATCACCATTGCCCATCCTTTTCGGGGGCGGTTTTGTAAAACCAATCGTGGGCCAGATGAAGTGTTTAGAGAGCTTCCATCGATTAGTCGATTGGTTCGATATTGATCGATCATTGGTCAGTTGAAAGACTTGAGATCGATCGACGGTTGGTCGGAAAGCTTTAGACCGATTGACAGTCGGTCGGAAGGCTTTAGGACCATCATCCGTCAGATCGAACGTCCATCGGATGGCAATGTATCGGCACTTCCGTCGTTGTATCAGTAGGACAGTCAGTGGACTATTATGTGTTGATTCTTCGGCGAGCTTTTTCCATCATCTTTCATTAGTTAGCCAACGACCATCGATGGCCGACGGTCAGTCGGCTGCAAGCTGGTGAGTCAAATGGCCGATTAACAACCCCCAATAGTTGCCCCCCACACCCAAGTCCGGTGCAATGATTTCACATTTTGACCTGATGCACCGAACATAGGGGGTCGACACATGGCATTGCCTTCAGCTTCATTCTGCCGCCCGCCATTAATGATCACCACGGCATTCGATAAAGTTATTGTCCGACGCTTCGAGGATCTAAATGGTCGCCATCAAAAGTCGCACGACTATAGGACTCGAGGGATTTGATGTTTGGTCGGTCTTCGGCCGATACATGTCAGCATCTGGTGAGGCTTCTGTGCATCTCGATCATCGATTAGTCCTATAAATATTGGACCATCCCTCGATGGCTTTTCTTCCATCGCTTTCAGCAGCAGTAGCTTTTGGGTAGCTTGGTCATTTCCTTATCTTTTAGCTTTCAGGTTTGAGGTTCAAACCTTCCTCTTGATACATTTTTCCTCTATTTTGTCGAGTTGTGTATATGGCTAGTGTTCGTAGTAGTTCGTTGCTGGGTTCGACAGCCGAAGCATCCACGCTGACGACGTTGGTTGTGGAGCAACTTCGGGATCAATATTGGATCCCGAAGGACTTTCAGTTGTTGGCTTCTGATCCCGACGGTTGGATGATTTTACCTCCATCGGGTTATATTGCCTTATACTTGGAGAACCTTAGGTTGGGTCTTAGGTTTTCCGTTCTGAAGTTTCTTCGGAATATCTTCGATTACTATCGAATGTGTTCGGCCCAATTGGTGCTTGGAGTGACAGTCTACTGATGGAGAGGTATCTTCGACCAAGGTGGAGATCCAGGTTCTGTAGCAGGATCTTGGTCAGGCAAAAGAGCTGGGTGTTGAGGAGTTTAAGATCTCGAACGACTTGAAAACTTTGATCCTTCAAGAAAGTAGAGCTTCCTATTGAATCGAATTTGATGATGGTTGGGATGCCGTTAAGTAGTTCTTTCCTAACCTTGATTTGAGTAGCATCGTCGTCTCAAGTGCTGAAGAAGAGGAAGAGGGAGGCGATGATGGATCACCCACGGGCCCAATGGATGATGGTGCTTCCATTACTGCTTTTGTTCCAATCGAGTAGGCTACTCCCATGGTTTTGATCAAAGGTACACCAGATCCCTCCATATCGATGGGTTTAGCTCCCCAGTTGGCTATTGAAGTTCCATCGAAGAGCTAAGAAGCTTGCCCGATGGATGCCGTTCGTCAATGGATGCTGCGCTAATGACCGAAATTGAAGCTATTCCCAATCATCCTTCAGAGCAGTCGGTCGTCAAGTAAACTTGTATTTTGTTTTCTTTTGAAACTATAGTTTAAATTTTATAAGGACCAATGGTCCATTTTATAATTTTCCTTTCACATTAATGAAAGAAATACTTTGTCTACACTCTGCTTGCATTTGTTTTTCTATCGTGTTTATTTGTCTTCCATCATAACTATCCGTCATCTAGCAATTGAACCCGAATATCATTCATCAGGATCTGACTCGCTTTTACCGAATGATATTCATCCTTCAACTTAGTGTTATTGAATTGATGAATGAACTTTGTTTATAAAAATTTTAATTGATCGGTCGTTAATCGATCATTAGTTGGTTTTATTTAATCAATTGTTGGCTAGCTTTTAAACCGACTTAAAGTCAGATTTTTTTCGCTAGCATTTAGTCATTTGTTGAGATATTCATAGGTCAGGAATAAGCCAACCTTGGGTCAATTTCTAATCAATTTTTAATCAATTTTTTACTAACTTGCACTTAATTGAAGTACTTGGTGATCGGGTGTGAGCCGACCATGGATCGATTTCTAACTGACCCTCAATCGATTTTTTATCGTCCAATACTTGATCGATTTGCAGAAGTGTATGACGATCAGGTATGAGCCAACCGTCCTTCAATTTGGCCATGGCCAATTTGGCAAGGGTCGCATTCTTTACTAGTCAGAGTAAGCTGACTAGTTCGCAACCAATAGCTTGATGCTTTTCTTCCTTTGTCATTTCGTAAGGAAGTTATGCATCAGTGTTATTTGTTAGCTAGTCAGTCAATCATTCTGCTGTGAGAGGCTGACTTATTCTCGATCAACTACGTCGATCGCCTAAGGTGTGTCAATCGAAAGTTGTCACCAAAAGAAATATCGATTGATGATTATCATCTATCGATCGGCTATTGAATCATGCCGACTATGGTGTGTCAACCCTCGATCGATTTCTAACCAACTTTTAGTCGATTTTTTACCAACTAATGCTTGATCAATTTGCTGAGATATTCATCGATCGGGTGTAAGCCAATCATCTCTTGATCTAGCTGTAGCCAAATTGGTAAGGGCCGTGTTCCTTACTAGTCAAGACAATCCAACTAGTTAACAACCAGTAGCTTGATGCTTTTCTTCCTTTATTATTTCACAAGAAAGTTATGCGTCGGTATTATCTATTGATCGGTTGATCATCAAATCATCACTTTTAGCTGATTCATCTTTGGATGTTGCCCCCCGACTCTTGGTCGCTTGGAGATCATGTTGATCACCTTGGTCGTCGATCGATTTTGATGAATCTCTTTCGATGATGGTGGTTGATTGGCATGTGGTTGGATCGAGAGATGGTGCCGAAACTTGGCAAGATATTCCCACCAAATGAGATCCTCAATCTCATCTTTTAGGTGGAAGCACTGTTCGGTATCGTGACCGTAGTCGCGATGAAATCGACAGTACTTCCTCTTGTTCCTGCTTTGGTTTTTCATTGGTGGGGGTCAGTGAAGGTATTCCTCCCCTTCGATCTGCATCAAGATCTGTGCTCATGGAGTGGAGAGGAGAGTGTAAGTATTATACCAATTTTTTATATTGGTTGGTACTGAATTCAGTCGGAAGAAGACTGTTTCCCTATTCGAAGTAGTCTGGTTTGGTCCAGTCGAAGCATCGTTATTCCACTGCTTCTTCTTCTGATCTTTTTCATTTAATTGGCGTCGACCAGAAGCACCTTCTTCTGTGCAAATATATTTATCTGCATGCTCTAAGAGTTTAACATAAGTCCGGGATGATTCTTATCCAGCAAGTGGGTGAATCGAAAATCCTGCAGATCTTGCTTTATGGCCGAGATGGCCACATCCTCATTAAGGTTTCGGACTTCAAGCATGGTGGCATTAAAATGCAGTACGAAGGCCCGAAGAGTTTCTCCCTCTCTTTGCTTAATCGAGAAGAGGGTGTCTAAAGTTCGTGGTATCCTTCTGCTAGTGCTGAAGTAAACCATGCAGGAGTCTTCAAGCTGCTCGAAAAAGTCAATACTTCTTAGCGGAAGCCTAGAGTATCAAGCTCAAGCAGCTTTCCGAAGGGTTATTGCGAAGCCGATGCACATGAGAGCATCATTCACCCTTCGGATCATCATAAGGGCTTTATAGCTCTGAAGATGATCGATTGGATCGGTGGAGCCATCATATGGCTCCATTTAAGGCATTTTGAAGCATGATGGGATTGGCTTGTCCAAGATGCGTGAGGAGAAAAGAGGAGCTGTATGGGCGCGAAGACCATCAGAGGATCCTCCTATCGCGTCCTCTTGAATCCAAGCCAGTCGATGGTTGATTTTCTTGAACTTCCACTCATAGTCATCGAATCATTGCTGGCGAGATGTCTCCAACATCGATCCTCCTGAAGAATTGGAGAATGGGGAAGTCGTCAAGTCTCGTGACTGTTTCTCCTTGTGCTGACTTCGATGAGAAGATGGAAAAATGGAGCATCATGATCGAGGGATGGTTCCTCGCGAGCGGCATGGAGATGGAATTTTCATCTGATGGGAGCATCGAGATGGTCGCTCCAATGAAGAGAGGGAAAATGCCTTGACACTCCACGACTGTGCCTAGATGGTATAGCCTGCATCACTAGATCTTGCGCCACCACGCGTGGCTGCTGTTGGAGGCTGTGCACCACCTCCATCAAGATCTAGACTTACCGCATCAACGTAGCCAATTTCTAGGCCTGCACATTTGATGTGACCCCCGAATGTGAGGAGCTTGGTTCCACCACTGTCGGCAATAGAGGAAGAAGTGCCTCTCATTGAGATGATTGGCCAGTGGGATTGAGTGAGTTACAAGCGCAAGTTTTTGCCATTTGTGAAGCTGGATTTTTTATCTTCCCCCTTCCTAGCATGCTAATCTATTACGGCCAATCCACCTGCACTTATGAACGAATGCTGAAAAATCTTCAAAAGAAAGTCCGTATTGACCAGAGTTGGCTTCGACGGGGATCCTTCGATGATTAAATTAGTGGGTGGACTGATCGAATAGGAAATGAAGAGCAAGGTAATAGAGTTTGCTTTTAGAATAACTTAGTGTGTCTTACCAAACTGACCAGTTTATTTTTCTTTTATAGATGTTGGAATGATAACTACTTAGCACGTGGGTTCCTTTTTTTAGTATAGTGTGATCGTGGGTAGGTAGTTAAAACTACCTACTAATCATCATTGCCCATCCTTTTCGGGGGTGATTTTGTAGAGCCAATCTTGGGTCAGATGAAATATTTAGAGAGCTTCCATCGATCAACCGACTGGCTCGATATCGATCGATCATTGGTTGGTTGAAAGACTTGAGATCAATTAACGGTCGATTGAGAAGCTTTAGGCCAATCGATAGTCGATCGAGAGGCTTTAGGGCCATCGTTTGTCAGACTGAATGTCCATCATATGGCAATGTGTCGACACTCCCATCGTTGTATCGACGGGACAGTCGGTGGATTGTTATGTATTGATTCTTCGACGAGCTTTCTCCATCATTGATCGTCAGTCAGTGAATGACCATCGGTGGCCGATGATCAGTTGGCTGCAGGCTGGTGAGTCGGGCAGTAGATTAACAGCCCCCAACATATATATATATACAGTAGTTGAAGACCCGCATGTTGCATGGGATGGATAATTACGATCTATAATTATTAATTTTTTTAATAATAAATATTTATAATCAATATTTTTAATATTTTAATATTTTATTTTATTTATTATATATTATTTTTTATTATTTTATAAAATCATATTTTATTTTTTCTTCCATCCTATTTTCATAGCTTCTTCATGCTCGTCGGTGTCGCCCCATCCCCTACGGCCCCACTATGGCTCTCCTCTCTTAGCAAATATCAATCCCGATTGCACTCCCACCTCCTCTCTTCTTTTCATACCTTCTTTGCACCCATTAGTGCCACCCCATCCTCTGCCGCCCCACTACCATTCTCCTTCTCTCTTGGCAAACACCGATCCCAATTGCAACCCCTGATGCCTCTACTAGTACCATTGCCACCACTACCCCTTCTTTCTCCTTCCTTGCCTTCTACCTGACCGCCTCTAACAACTTCCATCCTGGCCATCCCCCCTTTGTCCGGCCCCCTTCGCGTGCTCTTGCATTTTGAATTCCACTCGTGCCGCTCCATGGCCTAGTAGGAGGGTCTCTGGTGGCAGAAGCTATGGCGTGGGCCTTGTAGTTGCAGACCTTCTTAAAATCGCGAAGGAGGTTGTCTCATTTGTCGTTGCACTGGTTTTGATTCTAAAGGCAGGCGTTGTTCCAGCAATAAAATGAAAAAGATAATAAAATAAAAAATATAAATATATCAAAATTATAAATTAATTCAAGTTTATAATTCATTACATCAGCTTGTGACACAGCTTGTGATGCCATCTAAATTTTAGCCTAACCCACTCACCAATAAATTTTAGTAAAAATTTTGAAAGAGTATATTTTCCTAGAATGTCACCAACTTGTGTCCAATATGACTCGAATTATCCTAGAATGTATTCTAGAATATTTTCATTCACATAAAATCATTTTTAATAAAACATATGTGGATGTGTCAGAGAGAGAGAGAGAGAGAGAACCAAACCAATATCAATTCATGGCACAAACATCTACGATAACCTAGTTGATGCAATTTTATTTTAATTCCATATTGCATCATACTTACAAAGTATTGAAGGTATCGAAGAAAAATAACAAAGGAAAAGGTGGCATAGAGTTTTCATATCTTCTTCATGCTCGTCGGTGCTGTCCCACCCCCCACCACTCCACTACAACTCTTCTCTCTTAGTAAATGCCGATTTCGATCGCACCTCTATCCCCTCTCTTCTTCTTATACCTTCTTCGCATTCATCGGTGCCATCCCACCCGCTACCGTCCCACCATCATTCTTCTTTCTTGGCAAATGCTGATCCCGATTGCACCCCCTAGTGCCTCTACCGCCACCACCACTGCCCCTCTTTTCTCCTCCCTTGCCTCCTGCCCGACCACCACCAACATCTTCCATCTTGAGCATCCCCTCTTCGTCCAATCCCCTTCGTGTGTTCTTGCATTTTGAATTTCGCTCGTGCCGCTCTATGGCCCAGTAGAAGGGTCTCCAGTGGCAGAAATCGTGGCATGAGCCTCATAGTTGCGGATCTTCTTGTAATCGCGAAGGAGTTTGTCTCATTTGTCGTCGCACTGACTCTAGTTCCGAAGTCAGGCATTATTCTAGTAATAAAATAAAAAAGATAATAAAATAAAAAAAATATAAATATACCAAAATTATAAATCAATTCAAGTTTATGATGCATGATGCCGTCTAAATTTTAGACTAACCCACTCAGCAGTTAATTTTAGTAAAAAATCTGAAAGAGTATATGAATTATCCTAGAATGTATTCTAGAATATTTTCGTTCACATAAAATCATTTTCAATAAAACATATGTGGGTGTGTCAGAGAGAGAGAGAGAGAGAGAGAGAGAGAGAGAGAGCCAGATCAAACCAAACCAATAACAATTCATGGCACAAGCATCTACGATGACCCAGTTGATGCAATTTTATTTTAATTCCATATTGCATCATACTTACAAAGTATTGAACGTATAGGAGAAAAATAACAAAGGAAAAGGTGGCATAGAGTTGGGCATGATCATATCCTCCTCTAGAATGCGATGGCAGTAAACATGGAACATAGTCCCCCCTTGCTCCTCTTCTTAGCCTTCTCCTTCCTTCCCCTCCGCCTGACCACGATCCTCTGTTCCCTTAGCATCTGTCGAGCTTGTCGCAGAACCTTCCGCTCACCACCCCCTTGGAGAAGGGCAGGATCATCTAGTGGCAGTCGAGGAGGTGGCAGAGAGAGGCCAGCTCAAAGGAGTCATAGAGAGGGCTCCCACAGTTCTATATGGGCACAGCTTCCTCTGTTTCTCCCTTCTCCTCCATTTCCTCTGCTCTCCTTTGTGGCTCTTTCATCCATTTTCCTCCAGTCTGGGCATTTAGGCCGGTGACTCCTTTTGGGAGGTTCCAACTTGAGAGAAGCGGTCCCAACTACTCAAAATTGCAACCATCTTCTCCACCCTCATCTTTGGCACCGTCGATATCTGCCTCTTGATCTTTGGCAAATCAATCCCATCTCTCTGTCCCGAGAGTGATGTCTTCTTTATGATCAAAGCGTTCGCCGCCAGCATCATATTGGCGATGGGAACCTGACCTTATCGTGTCTCAATGAGAACCCGTAGTCGGAGATCATGGGTCCACATCCATGCCATCCATGGGCTTTCCGTCTTTCCTCTATTTTGATTTTTCCTATGTTTTCCTTCCTATTTTTCCTCTATTTTTTTCTTCCTCAAGAGCCCCAACCAGGTGGGAGGCTTGAAGTGATCGAATAGAGAAATTTAAACGGTAGATAGGGACCCGTGGCATATAAAGGCATATACATTGATGATTACTTCCTAAATACTCCTCCATAGAGTATTATTTTATATATATATACTAGTCGAAGATCAATGCGTTGTACGGAATGGATAATTATGATCTATAATTATTAAAAATTTTTAATAATAAATATTCATAATAAATATTTTTATTTTTTATAATTTATTTTATTTAATTTATTATATATATTATATTTTTTATTTTATAAAATAATATTTTTTTATTATTTTTTTCTTCCTTCCTGTTCTCATATCTTCTCCATGCCATCGGTGCCACCCCACCCCCTACCACTTCATCATGGCTCTTCTTCTCTTTCGATAAACATTGATCCCAATCGCACCCCCGCCCCCTTTCTTCTTCTCACACCTTCTCTGCGCTGGCCATTGCCGTATCACCCCTTGCCATCTCACCATCGCTTTCTTTCTTTCTAAATAAATGCCAATCCTGATCGCATCCTCCGGCGCCCCTATTGGTATCACCGCCCTCGGTGCCACCACTATCCCTTCTTTCTCCTCCCTTGCCTCCTGCCCGGCCCCCTTTCCGCCATCGCTAACATCTCCCATCCCAACCATCCCCCTTCGCATTGCCCCCTTTGCATGCTCTTGTATTTTGAATTTTGCTCGTGCCACTTCATGGCCCAGTAAGAGGACCAGTCTCCCATGATGCTGCCAGTGGTGGAAGCCATAGCGTGTGAGCTCAGAAGTGGCACTCCCAAGTCTTGAAAACATGAGAAGATAGGTCATGGAAGATGGGAGTGAGTCGGAAGAAAAATCAGTCTCAATAGTAAAGTTCAGAAATTGGGCTGGCTCACTCTAAGACTGAGCCGACTTAGTTGGAAACTAGGTCGGCTCAGTCCAGGACTGGATCAGCTAGCTCTTAGAGGAAAATTCAGATAGAAAGCAATATTTTTGGGCTATTGGCATGGTAGTTGTAGGTTAGCCGGCTTAGTCTGAAATTGGGCCGGCTAAGTTTTCATGGGTTATTATTTTGTGTACGTAGGTTGTTTGGATTTGGAGAATTTTTCTATGAGCTTAAGCTTGATCCTTTGTAAAGTACATATACTGAAAACATGTCAAGATTGTAAGAGTGCTGAAATATGTTGAATAAAAACTCTTTTCTCTTGAAAATCTCTTCTTCTCTTCTTCTCTATTCTTTGATTTATTTGATCGTGCTTCCATAAAGATTTCTAAGAAGTACTTTCTTGATTGCTTGGTTAATCACCGACGGTCACATCAATCCATGTGGGAAGAGCGCATATTTTCAACATTTGGTATCAGAGCGGTGTTGCATGGAAGGAAGGAAGATACCTAGGATTTACTACATCCAGGATCTGTTGTACCATGTTTTATCCTAAAAATTTCTAATTTGCTTCGTGATTGTCTCTAGATTGAGGTGGAGATTGTTTACACGGAGGAACGGTAATACAGAAGTTTGAAAAAAGGATCTAGGGCTAGTTAGATTTTCTGTAAAGAATAGTTTTACTAGTGTGTGATCGTGAAGGATGTTAGAGATCTGTTCTTGACTTGTTTGAAGTCATGGAATCAAGTAAATTCAAGATGGATTTTGAGAAGTTCGACGGTAAGGAAAATTTTATCCTATGGCATCAAAGAGTAAAGGACTTGTTGGTTCAGCAGAGGATCATAAGGTCTTGACAAAAGAAAGATCGAAAAAGATAAGTGCTGAGGATTGGGAAGAGTTGGAGAAAATTGCTTTTAGCACCATCCGGATGTGCTTGGTCGATCAGATTTTGTCCAAGGTTTGCACAGAGACTACGACAAAGGGGCTCTGGGAGAGACTGGAGAGCACATTACATGGGAAAGAACATGACGAACAAGCTGTGGTTGAAGAAATAGCTGTATAGTCTGAAGATGCCTGAAGATGGAGATCTTATTGCACATATCCAAAGGTTCAATCAGGTGTATTCTGAGGTGATGAATTTGGATGTGAAGATCGGCGAGGAGGATCGGGCATTGCTGCTATTATGTTCTCTCCCAAGTTCATATGATGATCTCATAACAACTTTAATTTATAGAAAGGAGACCCTAAACTATGAAGAGGTTGTTGGTGTGCTCAGATCAAATGAGCAAAAGAAGAAGATCTGCAAGGAAGACCCTAAGTCTGAGATCTTGGCTGTGAATGAAAGATCAAAGAAGAAGACAAGAGAAAAATTCAAGGACAGGTCAAAGTCTCGAGATCAGAGGAAGATGACATTAAAATGTTATAAATGTCATCAGCCTGGACATCTGAGGAGAGATTATCCTCTTGATGCGTACTAATCTATAGCTATTGCAAGTGCACCAGTCGATCAAGTAATAAAATAAATGAGTAAAGACGAGAGGATTGAAAAATAAATACTGAAAAGCTCTTTCCTATACTTTATTTAGAAGATCGATTTATGAGAATAAAAAATTAAAGAATAAAATAAAAAAATAATTAAAAATTTTAAGAAAATAGAGAGAGTGTATAATTATTAGAATTTTAGACTTAAGAGCAATAGGTTACTAAGGCAATCAGTTCACCAACTCAGTCAATATAATATTCAAATTATTAGATTAATTTTATTTCATGTGATAGTGGAGTCTCCTAGTTTATTTATTATCCTTTGGTTCAGGCATAGAAAAACTATCAATATTTATTAATTATCCTTTAGTTTAGGTGTAATTTAAATAAATATTAATGCATTAAGTTTTGTGAAACCCTCTAATTAAAATACGCTGTGTCCAAAGCGCACTAAAATTTTCGCATGCATATAAATTCTAATTTGATTCATAATACAAGGTATATAATCAAGAAGTAATAACATAGATGTACTTGGTCCATAATATCTATGTTTATCAGATCAATTAGAAGATGGCCAGTAATCTAAAAGCATTAAGATCATATTTATATACTCCTCATGAATAAAATTTAAAATTAAAAATAAATCATACTGAATATTGCATCAAAAGAGTGGATACACCTTAGCCTTAGTAAAAGAAAATTTAGTTCATGATAACAAGTTTAAAAACAATAAATAAAATAAAAGGCATAAAGAAATTAGACTGTTTGATTGCTGAAATTGGTTGTCCGTTGCTCTTAGTATAGAAAACTTGATGAAGAAGAAGAGAAGCTCCTTGATCGATGTCTTGATTGTCGAAAGAAGAAAAGAATATAAAAGCCCTTTCTCTTCTTTTTCTCAAAACTCTATTATTTCCTGTTCCCAAGCTCTCTCTTAAAATTCTCTCTCCAAAACCCTCTATTTTGTTCTCTCTACCTCTACTTCTCCTTTTTTCTTCGGCAACAGCAGGCCTTTAAATAATTTGGGTGGTCTTCCATCAAAATTCTGTTGAAATCAGATTTAAAACTCTCAAAATAACTCAAAAAGAGCTCTAAATTAATTTTGACCGTTGGATGCCGATCAAATAGTCCAAAAATCACTCAAAAATTATTTTAAAATCTTAAATCAAGTCGCAATTCATTTGGACCATTAGATCGGCCTTAAAGATCAAATCTTGATCGTCAAATTGCACATAGGAGAGGTTCAGATTCTTAGTTAAAAGTCAGGATGAATCTCAACCGTTAGATCTCGTCCGGAAGCTGCATCCATCATTCATCAGCGCACAACTATCAGCCGTTCGATCAAATTTCGATGGAAGGCATCCGTCAGATCAGGCAGAATTCTGAGATTGCCCTCTGTAGATCATGCACGAGTCCGGTGTTGCATGGACCGCCGCTTTCTTTAGCCAATCGGAGCACTCTTCTCCTTGTGAAATTTTCGAAATGCCCTCCATAACGGTCCATCGTGCATTGTGAAAATTACTGATGTCAGCAATACGTAAGCATGGCATCAGCGAGTCGGTTGGTCTGAGCATGGTCAGGCCAGGCAATCTACTGAGCCAATTTTTCTGAACTGGTTTGAACTAGACCAGTTTTTTTTAAAATTTTATTTCCTTTGAAATTTATTTTCGGGCTCATTTGAAGTCCGTTTTGCTTGAAATTTATTTCATCTAAATCAAAAAAATAAGATTTTCATATTGGTGGCCTTCTTTCTTACATAAGATTAATAAAAATATCAATTTTTTAAAAAATAAATTAATTTATTTTATAATTTAATATTTTTATTAGTATATTTTTACCACTTATCACACCCCCCAACTTAGTCATTGCTAGTCCCTTAGCAATATTTTATTTAATACTATGTTTCAATAAGATTATCCATAAAAAAGATAAAATCTAGAATTAAAGATCAAAAAGTTTAGAAAATATCACTAACTAAGCATTAAGCTTCAGAAGCAAATTTTTCAGTCAATATAATTAAAAATTTTCTTAGAGTACATCAAAGATCTATAGCACTTGTGTTCATGATGACTAATTTTAGTATTTCAGTGTTAAATTAAAGGATAAAAGTATTCTCTCTTATCACCTATTTTAATCAATTTTCTATACATTCTCAATTTTATACTCATGAATTAAGGTAGCTTTCACACTACCCCCCCCTTTTTTTTTTGATGTGCGGGGCATCCTGGCCTTCCCTCCACCATTTTACGTGAATTTCTACACTTGACCTAGGTGCAGAGATCCAGTTACTAGGCTTTGGGCAATCCACATATACTCTATCTTTTGCACTTTATTTTTAGGCAGATAGCTCTTTTCTTAAATTTAATTTTTTTTAATTAGAATGTATATTAATTATCAATTTTTAGTGATAATTGAATCCTCAGTTAGCCTTATAATCAATACCTACTTTGCCTTATTAGTGTGCATGTACAATTAGAAGTGCTAACAGTCTTTTGATGACCTAAGTAGGCTGCTAAAAGTCTGACCAACTAATCTACTTCTTTAACTCGTTACATTCATTTGCAGATACTTCTATCTTTTATCACTTATTCAATCTATCTTGCTCAAGATTTTCTTCTTGATACATGGTTAATTTTTTTTTTTTATCCTCCAACTTATTCTACATTATCTTCAATGGAGAAAAATAAAGAGTGAATAAAGGTGGGGATACACCTGATTTGTTCAGTCTGGTTCTTTGAACTTTGAAATTTTGTTGGCTTTCATTGTTTTTCTCTGCAAAATTAAAATA
>QRFJ01001815.1:181086-463446 GCA_006176705.1 Cocos nucifera | reverse complement strand
TGTGGCAGACCTGCTTACAAAGCCGTTGGGCCAGCAGAAGATTGAAGCCCATCTTGAGAAGATGGGATTTAGATTTGTAGCAAATTGGCTTTAGGACAAGTGGAAGATTGTTAGATATATGTGCCCTAGAAGCCAGAATTGGCTGACACTTGTAATACACTTCTAGAGGCAAAATTATAATTTTGACTATAATCAATAAAATGGGTTATTTTCTATTATATATGTGTATTTAGTGTCTATGATACATCCTTTAAGTTAATGATAATGATAATTCATATTTTCAAGAGTTGAAAATTTAAGACATGAATAATCATTATTAACTTATAAAATGCTCCCGACCATAGGATCATCACGAGCATGGTGATTGATTCGGAAGGTTAGTATACAATCACTTCTCTTTAGTAGATGAATCTTAAGTCTACGGTGTGGAGACACCGGAGCGAGAGTATAGATACTCGTTAGAGAATGAGGGCACTGAGCGTGACCACCTCGAGTAGTCATTAAGAAGTCTACCTTCTCATCAATGACTGACTCGATGCTGCAGTGGTGTGTCTAGTTCTTTGATCTGAGGTGCATCGACAGTTCACCTTGAGGGTGTTATAGTTTGACTACACCATAACTCGATCTCCTAGCCATCCGGAACTCTGAGGTGTATGTTGGCTATAGCATGTTCATTGTAGGAACTGGATTGCATCAATATGAAATCTATCTACCTCGGTGATAGAGGAGCAGCCCTATGATGATCATGAGAATCAAGTCCAGAAGTCCATGGCCATGGCAGAGTAAAATAATAGAAAGAGTTTCTATTTAGGTTTTCACATCGGACTTGAATTGAATGATTATATCATATGACAGAGACTAGGGTTTGACGAGTTCACCTTAACCCTAATCTGATCGGGGCTTAAGATAGAAGAACTTAATCACACAGGTAGCTGCACCAAGAGGTTCGCATTCAGCTCTGATGGGTTGCCACCATATACTGCTAGGTGTCATTGGTGGATTTTGGGAGCAATTAGAATGATTTAGATAATCGATCATTCTGGCTGTTCAAATTAGAAGAGTTTTGATCCATCGAAAGGAGTTTCGATGATGTCGATGATAGAGATCATGACATATCCCATTACCATATAGAACTGAACCTAACTGGGTCACACAAATAAGGGTTTAAATCTGGTGATCATCAATTGAACTAATCCAGTTCAATTGATTTGAATGAGATTCAATTAGGTTCAAAGAAATCGTGCTAGCACTCGATTGAACCTAACGTTCTTCTTTTACTATCATAAATAGTTGTCCTGACTGAGCCAAAGGAGTTTGTGCTCGATCAGAGGCCTTCACTTGGTCTGACTGGAGCCTGTCCAAGTTAGAAAAGGGTTGTCTTATTTTGTCGACAATACCTACCATTTTTTGGTCACCTACCATTTTTCGTCCTTTGACTTTGATCAAAAGTTAACCTTTGACTGGTCAAATATTAACCATTGATACTTTGACTTCTGTCCACATGTCACGCACCTATTGGAGAGCTAGTGGGGGCTTGTCCCCCTATCAGAATCTGGCAAGGAGGAGGGTGCACGCTACCCTTGGCGTGTGCCCAAGCTAGAGGCGCCCAGGAGTTTCTGTTGGATAGGGACTCTATCTTCTTTTTGAATTTTGATTAGACTTCTCCTAAGAATCAAGTTTGATTGGTCTTAGGCACCATCTAAGGAGAAATCCAAGGGACTCTATTTCCACGAATCAGATTTAGATATGATTTCACAAAGGATTGTGATTGGTTGGAAGAAGAGGAGTTGGATCACGCATAGTCTATAAATAAGATCCTGCATCCAACCCAAAGAGTATATTGAAAAGGAATTGAAAATTTCCATGCCCAAGGCTGGTTCTCTCCACATCCAAAGTGGTTTGGGATCCAAGTTGGTGCAATCCAGATGAGAGAAAGGCGACAAAAAGCTAGAAGGCTGCACTGCTACAAAGAACAACTGCTGATCTTCGAAAGGTATTTTGAAGATCTTTTAAATTAGATTTAGATCTGATTTTTGGAGATATGATAGAGAAGAAAAGGATCTCCAGATCCAGCCCGAGTGGATCCTGGTAATGATAAGGCTCTTGCATGGCTAGATTCAGAATCTTCCGCTGCTTATAGGATCATCAATGGGTAATAGGATTATCCTACATCAAGATAAATTAAATTTAATTTAATTTATCTAAATTTATTTTAATTATTAAAATAATAAAGATTAGATTTGAAACATCTCAGATCTGATCTGGATTAAAGAAATTTTTTTTTTAAATATATCTTTTGATCCGATCAGATCTGAACGAACCTAATCCGAGAAATTAGGATTTTTCTTCACACACCATCCACTAAAAATCATTAATCATGGAGATTTTTGCATCTCTACAGAGAGAGTGTAGGGATCTGAAAAAATAGTGAAAGCTAATTTATTTAAAAAATAAAACTTCTAAATAAATTGATCAAGTCTTAATTATAATATCTAACTAGAAACTTTGACTCTCTATAGAAAAATATTTGCATCCAATCCACTAGCACAAATCCTGGACACCCATAGAGCGATCGGACCCAAGTACAAAGATTGGCTTCGAAACCTCAAAATCATTTAGGATTTTGAGAAGTTAACTCATGTATTGGATCAGGATCCTTCCACCTTACCAGCTCGTCCATCTACTGAACAAAGAGTATCTCTTGATAAGTGGACGGACGAAGATAACAAGATTAGATATTACATGTTGGGCTCAATGTCTGATGAGCGTCGGTAATAATATGAAGATATCAGGACTGCCCACCAAATGTTGGCTCATCTACAAGAGATGTTTGGTGAACAGAATCGCGCAGCCAAGTATCAAGTCACTAAACGACTATTTAAGGCTAAAATGCACGATGGGCAGTCAGTCCAAGATCATTATCTGATGATGATCAAGAACTTGAATGAGCTTGAAAAGTTTGAAGTGAAGTTGGACTTGGATCTGCAGAATGATATAATTCTGCAATCCATGATTGATGCATATGGACAGTTCATCATGAACTACCATATGCATAAACTTCAAAATTTCTTGATCGAGCTTATGAACATGCTGGTTACTGCTGAGCTTTTCATAAAAGGTTCTAAAGGCTCAGTGCTTGCTATGAAACAGACTTCTTCTAAGAGAAAGTCTTTTGGAAAGAAGAAGAAGTCTGTGAAAAAGCAGAAGATGGAAGGAGGAAAGAAGAAAAAGACAGAGCTGAAGAAGAAGGCTGCTGACAAAGAAAAGTATTTCCATTGCAACAATGATTGCCATTGAAAGCGAAACTATCCTACATACCTGGCCATCCTGAAGAATAAGAAGGAGGCAGGTCCTTCTAGAGGTATGCTCATTATTGAGTCTAATCTTATGGTTTCTTCTGCATCCAATTGGGTGCTTGACTCTCGTTCTAGTGCTCATTTATGCACTTTTATACAGGGTCTTGAGGGTAGCAGGACACTGAGGGATGGCGAGATGATCCTATGCATCGGAAATAGAGCAAGAGTTTCTGCCATGGCCGTAGGAACATATTCTCTTTGACTACCATCTGGTTTAGACTTAGTTTTAAAAGACTGTTATTATGTGCTTGCAGCAAGTTGGAATTTGCTTTCTGTTTCATGTCTAGCACTAGAAGGCTATGTAATTAAATTTCTTAAGGACCATTGTAACATTCTTTATGAAAAAAATAAAATTGCAAGTGATTTTCTTATTAACGATCTTTACTAGTTACATATTGATGTATCTATTTTTAATATCGAGCAAAATGTGAATACTATGAAATGACCTAGGGATAGTCCAAATGATAGATATCTATGGCACCTAAGACTAGGTCATATAGCAGAAGATAGGATTAACAAATTGAAGAAAATCGAGCTATTGAGTCCGTTGACTTTCGAGTCATATCCAATTTATGAATCTTATCTTCATGGCAAAATGACCAAGCTCTCTTTTGTAGGACATAGAAAAAGGGCCATGGATCTTTTTGCCCTAGTACATACTGATGTGTGCAGCCCATTTGATGTGCCGACTAAAGGCAACTTTATCTACTTCATAATCTTTACTGATGATTTATCTAGGTATGGGTATGTGTATCTTATGAGACATAAGTCTGAAGCTTTTGAAAAGTTCAAGAAATTCAGACATGAAGTAGAAAAGCAAACTGGAAAACCCATTAATGTTCTTCGATCAGATCAAGGAGGTGAATATCTTAGTCAAAAATTTCTGGACTATCTCAAGAAAAATGGCATAGTCTCTCAATGGACTCCACCTGGAACATTTTAACTCAACGAAATCTCAGAACGGAGGAATCGGATCCTATTAGATATGGTCTGATCCATGATGAGCTTTACAGACCTTTCTGATTTTCTTTGAAAATATTGTTTGTTAACTGCAATATACTTACTGAATAGGATTCTTTCTAAAATCGTTCCTACCATACCGAATGAGATATGGCATGGTAAGAAACCAAGTCTGAGTCATCTCAGAATTTGGGATTGTCCGGCTCATGTCAAAAGACAACAAGCGGACAAGTTAGACTTTAGGTCCTTTAGAGCTCGATTTGTAGGATATCCTAAAGAGTCATTAGGATATTATTTCTACATTCCAAAAGATCATAATGTGATTGTGAGTCGACATGCGTTCTTTCTTGAAAAATAGTTTATTCAAAATAGCAGCATTGAAAAGTAGATCAAGCTCAAGGAGAAAGTCTCACAAGAGTAACGAGCTAAGGACCAAATGAAATCAAATCAAGTTGAGCCAATACAATTTCTACCTCCTCCACCTTGTAGATCGAAAAGGGTTTTCCATCTCCTTGAGAGGTACTTAGGTACTATTTCAAAGAAAATAGAGAAAATGTTCCTCATAGGTAATGAGGTTCATGGTGATGATCCCAAAACCTATAACGAGACGATATCGGATATCGACTTTGAGAAATGGTTAGAGGCAATGAAGTCAGAAATTGACTCGATGCACTCAAATGAAGTTTGAACCTTGGTAGATCCACTAGAAGGTATAGTACCTATTGGCGATAAATTCTGCTTCCATCGAAGTCCAGTCTAATGCTCAGCCTAGTGCAACCGGTAGTCACAGAAGAGCTTTAGCAGATGAGCCTTAGCTAAACTCCTTCAGTCGGTCGAACTCTTTAAAGGCCGAGCCCCTTTCGAGCTCCCCAATGGATGAGCCTTAGCCGAACTCCTCAGCAGTTGAACTCCAGTCGGATGCCTCCCAACCATCCCCTTCGATCGAACTTCTTCAGGAGCCGGACTCCTCCCAGACATTTCCTTCGACTAGACTTCTCCAAGAGCTGGACTCCTCCTAGACACCTCCTTCGGTCGGACTCCTGGATCTCTCCTTCAGACAGATGCCTACGGGAGCCAAACTTCTTTCGGGCTCCTTCAGCTAGTGTTCCTCTCGGATGATCCTCTCCAGCCATATTCCCTTTGGGAGTTCGAACTCCTCCAAAATCGGCACTCATCAAAGCTCTTCAACCCTCCATTTGGCCCCGAGTGGCTCAATATCGGACGGCTGCGATCATCACCATCAATTCACCGCAGATGACAGCAATCCACTATCGGGCGGCGATGGCTGTCACCATCAATCTGTTGCAGGCGGCACTGTAGATGGTGCCTTCTCTTGGGACTAACTCCATCGGACCTCGAGCGGTCCGCTACCTGACAGCTGTAGCCATCACCATCAATCCGCTACAAGCTCCACCTATAAAAAGGACCCTCCAGATACATTTTTTCTAAGCTCTAAGCTCTCCTCTCCTCTTCTAAACTCTACGAAACTAATCCCTGAGCACTCCATTTCTGTTGGCCACAAGAGCTGACTTGATCATCGGAGGATCCTACCAGAGCCACCCCCACCAACTTCGGATGGAACTTTATTTCATAGGTCCCCGACGGCGACCTCATCCTCCTCTACTTCAGCTGGATCCGACGACAACCAAATTCTATACCAATAGATTTGGCACTAGAGGAAGGGCCCTCTACTTCTGAGATTTTCTTATTCTTAAAGGAGTGCTCAGCGACGACCTCTCTCTTCCCTCTTTAGAGATCTCCCTTCTTCCTCTCTAGAACTCTTTTTTGAGAGAAAATGCCCCCCAAGAGAGCTTCGACCCGACGATCGATGGCCTCTGCGGTCTGATCCCATTCAGATCTGTCTGCTCCCACTCCAGCCCCAGCAACCCAGATTCTATCTATGGCTATGGTAGATGCAGAGCAGTTCGACCTGCTTGTCCAGCAGGTTCGTGGCTTCACGGAGGCGATGCAAGTGGTGCAGGCCATGCATCGGTAGGCTCTGACATCGGCTCAATTGGTGTGGGATTCTCCAGAGTCCTATGATCCAATCCAGAAATGGCCGACTTAGGCTACCCGACCTCCGATCCCTGAAAGAGGGAAGCAGAGGATGGAGGCCCCTTGCTCAGACTATGACTCAACCCAGGGGGAAGCTTCGCACTCATTCTATCAAAAAATCTTGGAGATCAAAGATTGTGAAGATCTCCTAGATCAAAGACTCTTAGAAATGAGTTGACGAATTGAAGAACTCCGTCATACTTCCTCCTCACGTGGTAATGACATTTGTACTGACCCTCCTTTTTCGCAGAAAATTATGCAAGAACTGATCCCGCCGAACTTTAAGCTCCCGTAGTTTGAGAGTTATGATGGGACCACCAATCCGATCGACCACCTGAAAGCCTTTTGGATAATGATGTTGCTCCATGGCACGTCAGATGCTATCTTATGCTGGACTTTCCCCTGTACCCTTAAGAAAGCCGTCAGCAACTGGTACTCGATGCTTAAGCCGACTACCATCTTATCATTTGATCAGATGAGCCAATAATTCGCAGCCCACTTCGTCAGTAGTTGGCATCCGCGCTGAGGTTCGAATTCCTTAATGATCATTAGGCAGAAGAAGGAGGAACCCATCCGAGCTTATGTCACCCAGTTTAATGTTGCCGCGTTGGAGGTCCGGAATCTGGACCAATCAGTCGCCCTGGCCGCCCTTAAGGGTGGCCTTCAGAAGAATAACTTGCCATTCTTCCTGGAAAAGAAGTATCCCAAGGACTTTGCTGATATGCTAGCTTGGGCTGAAGGTTATGCCTGGGCAGAGAAGGCCTTCAAGGCCAAGAATGATGAAGCCAGCAACAAGCGGCGAATCGGTAGGTTGGGCAGGCCCGTCGAAGAAGGGAAGTGGAGTGAAGCTCGGCCACATTCCCAAACTCCTTCTGGGCACAGGCAAGCTCGAACTCCCCCTTGAACTCAGAGGCAGGAAAGCCCTGATGGAAGGTCTTGCCGAGGTTCTCCCCAGTGCCAAGGTTCTCCCTAATGAAGATTTTACAACTACACCCCCCTTAACACTCTGAAGACCAAAGTGTTGATGAAAATCAGAGAACAACTTTCGAGATCGGAGAGGATGCGTTCCCTCCCCAGCAAGTACAATCTCAATAAGTTCTATCTTTATCATCGTGACCATGGTCATGACACTGAGGAGTGCATCCAACTTCAGGATGAGATCGAAGAGCTTGTCAGGCGAGGTAGACTTGGCCGATTCATATGGAGATGGCCTGAAGAGTGGAAGGGTCGGCTGAGGGCATTACCACCAAGTGAGGAGGACCAATAAGAAGATCAGCTGCCTCTCGGCATCGTCAATACTATCTCGGAGGAACTTCAATAAGAAAAGGCCAGTGGATCTGAGGGACCGATGAAGAGACGGAGGACCAAGGAACCCGTGACCTTTACCGAGGTGGATGCCTAGGGGGTCCAATTTTCGCATAATGATGCGGTTGTAATTTCTTTGAACATTGCTGACTATGATGTACGCCGCATTTTGGTGGATAATGGAAGCTCGGTCGATGTATTATTTTATGATGCCTTCTCAAAAATGTCCTTACCTGATGACCGCTTGGGGCCTATGAACTTCCTACTGGTAGGATTCACTGACAACATCGTACCAGTTGAAGGCATAATAACTTTAACTGTGACAGTAGGACAACGCCCAAAACTGGCCAAAGTGCAGGTCGATTTTCTAGTCGGGAGGACTCCGTCCGCCTACAATGCCATTCTCGGCCGATCTGGTCTAAATGCACTTCGGGCGATGGTGTCAATCTATTATTTAAAGATGAAGCTTTTGACAAGTCACGGGATCGGAAAGGTCAGGGGAGACCAGGTTCTGGCAAGGCACTGCTACTCAATCATCCTACATAAGGGAGAATGGTCCAACTTTTATCTTGTTGATGGACTGGATGTCCACGACGACCTCACCGAGGAGCGGGGTGAGCCTATGGAGGACCTCATCTCTGTGCCCTTAAATGATGGGAACATGGAGCATGCGGTGCAGATCGGCTCCAACTTGATGGATGAGGTTCGGGAGCAACTCATTGCCTTCCTCAAAAAAAATGCAGACGTCTTCGCTTGGACCCTAGCGAACATGCCGGGGATTGACGTCGAGGTCATAGAACATCGACTGGCCATCGATCCGAGGCATCGATCGATAAAAGAAAAGATGCACCACCACACCCCGGAGAGGTAGAAAGCAATCGCCAAAGAAGTAAACAACCTCCTTAAAGTCGAATTCATTCGAAAGGTTAATTATCCGACCTGGGTTTCAAACGTGTTCCTTATCAAAAAGGCAAATAACAAGTGGAGGATGTGCATTGACTTCAAAAAGCTGAATAAGGCCTATCCGAAAGATAGCTATCCTCCACCCAGGATTGATCAACTGATGGATGCGATCTCAGGCCATGAGCTCCTTACCTTCATGGACATCTTTTCTGGTTATAACCAGATATGGATGGCGCCCGAGGATGAAGAGAAGACCGCTTTCATTACTGATCGTGGTCTTTATTGTTACAAGATCATGCCATTTGGACTCAAAAATGTAGGAGCAACGTACCAGCATTTGATCAATAAGATCTTCAAGGAGTAGATCGGCCGCAACATGAAGGTGTACGTGGATGATATGCTCGTCAAAAGTCGAACTTCAATAGATCACCTCGCCGACCTTAAAGAGACCTTCGGTGCACTCAGGAAGCATAAAATGAAATCGAATCCGACCAAGTGCGCCTTTAGCATGACCTTCGAAAAATTTCTAGGGTTCATGGTATCGAGATGTGGAATCGAAGCAAACTCCGAGAAAATCCGAGCCATTTAGGAGATGACCACTTCGAAGATGATCAAAAAAGTTTAGCATTTGACCGAAAGGTGGCATCCCTAAATCACTTTGTCTCAAGGTCAACCGAACGATGTGTGCCCTTCTTCCAAGTTCTCAAGCAACCAAAGAACTTATGCTGGACGGTGGAGTGCCAATAGGCATTCGAGGAGCTTAAAAACTACCTCGACTCATCCCTACTATTGGCAAAGCTTGAACTCGGAGAGAAATTATTCCTGTACCTAGTTGTCTCTCCGGTGGCCCTGGCGGTAGTCCTGGTCAAGAAAGAAGAGAAGACGCAATGATCGATCTACTACGTGAGCCAGATATTGAGGGATGCGGAGATCAGGTACTCTAGGTTAGAAAAACTAACTTACTCTATTCTAATTGCTGTTAGGAGGCTCCGACCTTATTTTTAGGAGCACACCATAATGGTCCTCACAGACCAACCAATAAAAGCAGTCCTTCATCGAGTAGATGCTTCTAAGAGAATTGCAAAATGGACAATCGAGCTCATAGAGTTCGACATCAACTATCGACCCTGACCATCGATCAAGGCCTAGATACTAGCAGATTTTATGTTAGAATGCACCATTCCGATCGAAGCTGAGCTTGAACAGAATGAAACTGGCACCCTGCTATCACAGTCGAACCTCCCCGAGGAAAGTGCTAACCTCTCCGAAGGCTTTTGGGCTCTGCACATGGATGGTTCATCCAACTCCATTAGAGCTGGTGCGGGGTTGGTCTTGGTCAGCCCCAAGGGAGTCATCGTCGAGTACACACTATGCTTTGAGTTCCCCACGACCAACAATGGGACCGAATATGAAGCACTGATCGTCGGATTAAAACTAGCAAGAGAATTAAAAATAGATCGACTTCAAATCTATAGCGATTTCTAGCTGATGGTCGGCCAAGTTAATGGTAGCTACGAAGCATGAGAGAAAAGCATGGTGAGATACCTTGGGAAAGTGAGGGATTTGACTCCGACCTTCGATAGTTTCGGCATTCAACATATTCTGAGGGCGAAAAATGTAAGAGCCGATCTTCTCTCCAAGTTGGCCACTTCAGCCCCAGTCGAACTACCCAAAGAAGTATTTTTGGAGACTCTGAAGTGCCCAACCCCTGAGGAACCTTAGGTCATTCTGCAGACGAAATTTGAGCCAAGCTGGATCGATCCGTTGATCGCCTACCTCAAGGAGGGGGTCCTTCCTCATGATCCAAAAGAAGCTCGAAAACTCAGAAATCAAGCCTATCGCTCTGTTTTGCATGAAGGCAGGTTGTATAAGAAGTCATACTCGCTCCCACTGCTGAGATGTCTCCGACCTTTAGAGGTTGATCTCGCATTATGGAAGGTGCACGAAGGACTCTATGGAAGTCACGTAGGAGTCAGATTTCTATCGCAAAAACTACTTCAACAAGGATACTATTGGCCGACCTTGGTTCACGATTCTGTGGAGTATGTGAAGAAGTGTGACCGCTATCAGAAGAACACCAGTGTACAAAGGCAGCCGGCATTCGAGCTTGTCCGCTAAGCACACCTTGACCATTTACGCAATGGGGAATGGACATACTTGGCCCCTTCCCGACGATGTCCGGGCAGTGGAAGTTCCTCCTGGTCGTGATTGACTATTTTACCAAGTGGATCGAAGTCGAATCACTAGTGAAGATTATCGAGGCCAAGGTGCAGAACTTCATCTAGAAGTCACTAGTTTGTCGATTCGGTTTGCCCCAAACTCTTATAACCGATAATGGATGATAGTTCACTAGAGCGAGGTTCATCGAGTTCTGCGAAAAACTAAACATCTCCCACTGCTTCACATTGGTGGCTCACCCACAGGCTAATGGGGAAGCTGAGGTGACCAATCAGATCCTACTATAAGGCATCAAGACAAGGCTCGACAGGACAAAGAGGGCCTAGGTGGACGAACTCTACCACATCCTCTGGGCATATCGAACTACACAAAGGATGCCGATCGAGGAACACCATTCGCCTTGGCCTTTAGCACGGATGCAGTTATCCCGATCGAGCTTAAGCTTTTGTCTGCATGAGTTATGAGCTTCAATGAGTAGCACAATCCATAGGACCTCAGAGTTAACCTCGACCTACTAAAAAAAAAGGGAGAAAGCCCGCATCTGGATGGCAGCCTACAGATGAAAGTTGGCTCGGTACTACAACTCCAGAGTTAGAAGCAAGATATTCAGAGTAGGGGACTTAGTGCTCTGGTGAGTCGCTGTCTCTTAGCCTTAGAACTAGAGAAAGCTCGCCCCTAATTGGGAAGGCCCGTATGAAGTGATGGAGGTCATTCGGCCCGATACTTATCGTCTGAAGGAGCTCGGAGGGATGATGCTTCCACGACCTTGAAACTTAGAAAATCTGAGAATATATTACCAGTAATCTTTCTTCAATAAAATTGCTTCATTTCAGCATTATTATTTTTTGGTGCAAGAATTACGTGATGACAGAAACGAAAAGACCAAAAGTGGCCGCATTGGGAATAGAAGGAGAACCCCATCCTAAACACGAGCAGAGTCAGAGATCGAGCTTCGAGGTCTTTGTCAGCAGGGATCCGAGGAGTTCAACCTTCAACCTCGACTGCAGGAGATAAGATCTCCTCCAAGGCAATCTCGACCGTAGGAGATGAGATCTCCTTCGAGCGATCGGATCAATCTCAGCTACAGGAGATAACATCTCTCCCAAGGGTCCGGGCCAATCTCGACTATAGGAGATAAGATCTTCTCCGAGGGCCCGTGTCGACCTCGGCTGTAGGAGATAACATCTCCCCCGAGGGTCCGGACCAACCTCGACCGTAGAAGATAAGATCTCCCCCGATGGTCCGGACTGACCTCGGTTGTAGGAGATAAGATCTTCCGCGAGCGTCCGCATCAACCTCGATCGTAGGAGATAAGATCTCCTCCGATGGTCTGGGCCGACCTCGGCTGTGGAAGATAAGATCTCCCCCAAGCGCCTACGTCAATCTTGACTGTAGGAGATAAGATCTCCCTCGAGCATCCTCAGCTGAGGAGATAAGATCTCCCTCGAGGGTCCGGGCCAATCTCGACCATAGGAGATAAGATCTCCTCTGACGGTCCAGGCCAACCTCGGCTGTAGGAGATAAGATCTCCTCCGAGCACCTGCATCAACCTCGATCATAGGAGATAAGATCTTCCCCGATGGTCTGGGTCGACCTCGACTACAGGAGATAAGATCTTTTTCGAGCGCCCACGTCAACCTCGATCGTAGGAGATAAGATATCCCCTAAGGGTCCTGACCAACCTCGGCTGCAGAAGATAAGATCTTCCCTGAGGCAATCTCGGCCGCAGGAGATGAGATCTCTCCTAAGAAATTGGATCAACCTCAGCTATAGGAGATAACATCTCCCCTGAGGGTCCGAGCCAACCTCGGCTACAGGAGATAAGATCTCCTCCGAGCTTAAGCTCCCATCTGTACTAGTCGTGGGCTTCAACAAGCAGCACAACCCATAAGACCTCAGAGTTAACCTCGACCTGTTAGAAGAAAAAAGAGAGAAAGTCCGCATCCGAATGGTAGCCTACAAATGAAAGGTAGCTTGGTACTACAACTCTAAAGTTAGAAGCAAGATGTTCAGAGTGGGGGACTTAGTGCTCCGGTGAGTCGCTGTCTCTCAGCCTCAGAACCAAGAAAAGCTCATCCCTAATTGGGAAGGCCCATATGAAAGTGGTGGAGGTCATCCGGCCCGATACTTATCACCTGAAGGAGCTTGGAGGGATGATGCTTTCACGACCTTGAAACTCAGAAAATCTAAGGATGTATTACCAGTAATCTTCCTTCACTAAAACTGCTTCATTTCAGCATTATTATTTTCTAGTGCAAGAATTATGTGACGATAGGAAAGAAAAGATCGAAAGTGGCCACATTGGGAATAGAAGGAGAACCCCATTCTAAACACGAGCAGAGTCAGAGACCGAGCTTCAAGGTCTTCGCCAGTAGGGATCTGAGGAGTTCAACCTTGAACCTCGACTACAGGAGATAAGATCTCCCCTGAAGCAACCTCAATCGTAGGAGATGAGATCTCCCCTAAGTGATCGGATCAATCTCGACTGTAGGAGATAACATCTCCCCCGAGGATCCGGGCCAACCTCGACTGCAGGAGATAAGATCTTCCTCGAGCGCCCGCGTCAACCTTGGCTATTGGAGATAAGATCTCCTCGGAGCGCCCACGTCACTCTCAGCCCTCGTAGGAGATAAGATCTCCCCTGAGAGGCCAACCTCAGTTGTAGGATAAGATCTTTTCCAAGCGCTCGATCAACCTCGATCGTAGGAGATAAGATCTCCCCGATGGTCCGAGCTGACCTCGACTATGGGCGATAAGATCTTCCGAGCGCCCACATCAACCTCAACCATAGGAGATAAGATATCCCTTGAGGATCGAACCAACCTCGACTGTAGAAGATAAGATCTCCCCCGAGGCAACCTCGACCATAGGAGATGAGATCTCCTCCGAGAGATTGGATCAACCTTGGCTACAAAAGATAAACATCTCCCCCGAGGGTCCGAGCTAATCTCGGCTGTAGGAGATAAGAATCAACCGACTGGTGATGGAGGAGGAAGATCTGCCCTGATGGTCCAGCAACCTCGGGGTTGTAGAGAGAGTAAATCTCGCTCATCGCTCGCAATCAACCTCATCGTAGGATAAAAATCCAAGGTGGGCAGCTCTCGGATATGCAGATAAGACTCAAAAGCGCCCACATCGAGCCGTGGAGGACGATAGGAGATGTAGAGTATCCCTTGAGGATGGAACCAACTGCGTGACTGTAGTAAGGATAAATCTCTCCCTATAGAGTCGACCATGGAGAACAGTCTCTCGAGAGGGAAACGGGTTCTCATGAGTAGAGAATCTCGCCCCGATGGTGTGGGGTACGAGGCTACACTCGGACGTTAGGAGTATAAATCTCACATACGCCAACGTCAACCTCGGCGTGGTGGGAGATGAGAGGCAACTCCGAGTAATGTCACTAAGCCAACCTCGACTGCAAAGTAACCGCCGGGCTCGATCTACAACCTCGATAGTGAGGAGAATGATTCCTCTGAGGATCGAAGGCCGGTACCTTTGATATGATATTAGGAGAGAATATGCCGCGTCGTAGGTGCCCGCATCAACCCGACCGGTAGAGTGAATACGTACCCGATATCCAGGCGGACCTCGTGGTGCTGAGGGGAGATAGATGAGTGGTCCCTCTAGCGCCATGCGTTCACCTCATCTGGCAGGAGAAGATTCCTCAGAGGTTCCGGACGTACCCTCAACTACGGAGTAGATCCTTACCCGAGTGACTCATCAACCTCGCCGTAAATAAAATCTCTCCCAGGGCAACCTTCGGTGCAGAGATAAATCCTGAGGTATTCTGACTGTACAATGAATTCTCCTCCGAGCGATCGAATCACCTCGGCTGTAGGAATTAAAGACTCTCCAAGCGTGCCCGTTCATCGGCTGGGAGATTGAGATCCCCTGAGCGCCTACCCACCGGGTGCAAGCATAGACCTCCAAGGAGCACGCGTAAGGAGATAAATCGCCCCACCACCGACCTCGACGTAGAGATAATATCTTCTTGGCCCCGCATCAATTTATCATAGGAGAAAGTCTCTTTCCCGATGGGTCCGATCCGACCTAGTTGAGGGAGATAGCTCCTCCGAGCGGCCCCGCCACTTAAACCTGGAAGGAAGATAAGATCTTCCTCGAGCGCTCGGGCAAACCTCGGCTTCAGAGAGATAAAACATCTCCCGAGGGTCTGGGCAACCTCTGACCGTAGGGATAAGATATCCTCCGGATGGTCTCGGACCGACCCGGCGAATAGAAAGCCAGGGCCATAACTCCTAGCTAAGTCCTGATGGCCAGTCCACTCCCGATAGATTATAAGCGCGATAGATCATAATTTCCCCTGCAAACCTCGCTTAGGAGATACTATCCCAGCGCTCACAAGACGCAGAAAAAAGGAATCGCCCCAAAGGGTTCCTAACGCGGTCGAGAAACGAGCCCTGTCCGGCTGCGCCAGCGAGCCTTTTCCTCTCCCACAAACCTCGGCTTGTATACCCTCCGAGGGTGCCGGGATTAACAGAAATCGCCCTTATGCCTACCGTGCGAACTCGAATAGGAGAAAGATTCAACTCCCCCCGTTAGTACTCAAGTTTCACCGAGATAAACATTCTCACAGCCGGCACTAGATCAGACAAAAATCCCCCTACATGAAGAAATTCTTCCGCGACGCTGTCCCAAAATCCACCATAAAGATCCCCCCAGTCCTAATCAACTCCGACTGAAGCATAGACTCTCCTCGAGCAACCTCGACTATAGGAGATATGATCCTGACATGTCACTGGCTGTAGGGGGAAGAGTCGTCGCCCGAGGAGCAGCCTACTGCCAACTATTGCTACTAGGAGTCAACCTCGAACCTCGACTAAAAGATGAGGAATCACAACCTCAGGCTGAAGATGAATCTATCTAATTGTCATCACAGTGCAGAGTTGGAAGAGGACTTCGACAACTCTCGTTTTGGTACTCCTTCCTTGAATTTCAAACGGATCGAAGTCTGGTGGGGAACTATTAATGGGCATAAATCAGCTGAACACGAAGTGATAGTCTGGATGCTCAGCCTAGGTAGCAATCGTAGTCATGAAAGAGCTTCAGCAGAAGCACGCGAGGTTATCGAACTCCTTCAGTCTCACTCGAACAATTTAGAGGTCGAGCCCCTGGGGGCGACTTCTCAACGGACGAAGCCTTAGCCAAACTCGCGGTCAGCGGCCAAACGTCACTTAACGGGGTCGGGACCTGACCAAAATCCCTCAGCGGCCAGAGGATGGCTTAGTAGCCAAAACTCAAGTCGATGCCTCCGCAGACATCCCTTCGGTCGGCTTACTTCAGAGACGGAACTCCCACCTCCCTTCGTGTATGTGTCTGGTGGAGGAGGCAAACTTCCCAGACCTGTGCTGCTTATGGAGGTGCTTCTCTTGCGTATTCGGACCATCCGTATGTGAGGGATGTGGCTCTCCAAAGTGACCATGCGTGGTCGAGTCTGGCCACCTGTTCTCTATGTTTCCTCTCAGAAAGGTATTTTAACATTTTTGGTGGAATGTTGCGAAACCTTTGGTAGTTGGGGCATCCAAGAAGCATGCAGGCCACGTCTTGTGGTGGGCTGCATAAGGAGTTCGGGGGATGATTGTCGTGGGTACATCATTCTGACCATGATTGTTCACCATGATCGAGATCATACCCGCGGGGGTGGTTTGGGGGTCGCGCACGTGTGGGGTGGTCAACCATAGGCGTTGCCAATGTATGCTTATTTGTAGCCATAGCGGTCACTCCCGTTCCCCCGAAAGATTCGCATCGAACCGGTGTCGAACGCAAACCTGACAGCTGCAGCCGATGCATGCGACCCGAAGACCGCATACATGCTTCCCTTATAAAAAGACCCTTCCAGATATTTGTTCTCTAAGCGTTTAACTCTCCTCTCCTCCTTCAACTCTATGAACCCCTTGAACACTCCTTTTCTTTGGGTCAGAAAGCTTCATGATCCGGAATGGGTGTGCCTGATAGCAGCCACCTCCATGGCTTGGATGGGATTTTATCGCAGTCCCGAGAGCGACGGGAATCTGCCGTGTGCGGCTGTTCACTCCGTATTTGAAGGATATCAGATTTTACACAACGAGCCTCTGTGTAGATAAACTACATGAGAAAAATGTTAAGGAAGTGAGACATCAAGTAAGATTATGCCCAAAAAGGTTAATAGTTCGCGAACGGTAGAGAAGGCATGACTATCAGGATGTATTTTGTCGGATCAACAATATGCTAAATCCGATACATTTACCCCTATGTGCAGGAATTATTTCATTATGAGATAGGCGGGAGATGGACAAAACACAATTCTTAATAATGATAGGTGGGTAGGAATGATGCTTATTAGATACGCCATAGATTTCACATCCAGTGATGATGATCACAAGGTATGCAAGCTACAAAGATCCATATATGGACTTAAGCAAGCATCTCGAAGTTGAAATACTCATTTTAATGATATGATCGAATTATTTGATTTCATCAAGAATGAGGAGGAACCATGTATCTTCAAAAAGGTTAGTGGGAGCACTATTGTCTTCCTCGTATTGTATGTGGATGATATCCTCCTTATTGAAAATGATATTTTCATGTTGACCATAGTTAAAGTATGGTTATCCAAAGAATTCTCCATGAAAGACTTAGAATAAGCATCCTTTATTCTAGGAATTAAGGTCTATAGAGATAAACCGAATAGGATGCTAGGACTTTCACAAAAGATGTATATAGAGGAAGTGCTAAAGAGATTTAGCATGGAAAACTCTAAGAGAGGATTGGTATCCTTCAGACATGGCATTCATCTTTTCAAGAAGATGTGCCCTAGCACACCTGAGAAAATAGAACGCATGAACAAGATCCCTTATGCTTCAATAATAGGAAGCCTCATGTATGCCATGTTATGTACACGACCTGATATAGCCCATGCTGTGAGTGTCACGAGCAGATATCAGTCGAACCCAGATGAAAAATATTAGACTTCTGTGAAATATATCCTTAAGTACTTGAGAAGAACTAAGGATATATTGTTGGTCTTTGGTAATGGAGAACTCCAAGTCCAGAGGTATACAGACTCGGATTTTATGTTCGATATAGATGATCGAAAGTCGACATCTGAAAGTCTGTTTGTGTGTAATGGTGGAGCTGTCAGTTTGAAGAGTTTCAAGCAGATAGTAATAGCAGATTTCACCATGAAAGCCAAATATATTGCTACATCAGAAGCTGTAAAAAAGGCATTCTGGTATAAGAAGTTTACTGCAGAGATCGAAGTGATGCCATCAGATGCCATTCCTCTATACTGTGACAATAATGGCACCATAGCCCTTGCTAAGGAGTCGAGGTCTCATCAAAAATCTAAACACATTGAGCGGCGATACCACCTCATCTGTGATTACCTCGAGAAAGGTTACGTCAAGATCAATAGAGTCGACTCTGCAGACAATGCAGCAGACTCACTTATAAAGCCGTTGGACTAGTAAAAGATTGAAGCCCACCTTGAGAAGATGGGACTTAGATTTGTAGCCAATTAGCTTTAGGTCAAGTGGGAGTGTGTAAGATATGTGTGCCTAGAAGCCAGAATTGGCTGACACTTATAATACACTTCTAGGGATAAAATTATAATTTTGACTATAAATGATAAAATAGATTATTTTCTATCATAAATGTGTATTTAAGTGTCTGTGATACATTCCTTGAGTTAATGGTTATGATAATTCATATTTTCAAGAGTTGAAAATTTAAGATATGAATTTTTATTATTAACTCATAAATTGCTCCTGACCGTAGGATTATCATGAGGATGGTGATTGATCTGAAAGGTTGGTGTATAATTACTTTTTTGTAGTAGATGAGTCTTGAATCTATGGTATAGAGACACCAGAGCGAGAGTACAGGTACTCGTTAGAGAATGAGAGCACTTAGCATGACCACCTCGAGCAATCATAAGGAAGTCTACCTTCTCGTCGATGACTGATTCGAAGCTACAGTGGTATGTCTGATTCTTTGACCTGAGGTACATTGGTAGTTCACCTTAAGGGTATTATAGTTTGACTACACCATGACTCAGTCTCCTAGCCATTCAAAATCCTGAGGTATATATTGGCTATAGTATGTTCATTGTAGGAATTGGATTGTACCAAGAGAAAATCTATCTACCTCGGTAGATGAGGAGCAATCCTATGATAATCATGAGAATCAAGTCCATAAGCCCATGGCCACGGTAGAGTGAAATAATAGAAAGAGTTTCTATTAAGATTTTCATATTGAACTAGAATCAAATGATTAAATCATATGACAAAAATTAGGGTTTGATATGTTCACCTTAACCCTAATCTGATCGGGGCTTAAGATAGAAGAACTTAATCACACAGGTAGCTATACTGAGAGATTCATTTTCAATTTTGATGGGTTACTACCATATACTGTTAGATGTCATTGGTGGATTTTGAAAGCAATTAAAATGATTTGGATGATCGATCATTCTAGCTATCTGAATCAGAAGAGTTTTGATCCATTGAAAGATGTTTCGATGATGATGATGATAGAGATCACGACATATCCCATTACCATATAGAACTAAACCTAACTAGATCATACAAATAAGAGTTTGGATCTGGATATCATCAATTAGACTAACTCAGTTCAATTGATTTGAATTAGATTCAATTAGGTTCAAGAAAATCATGCTAGCACACGATTGAGCCTAACATTCTCCTTCTACAACCATTAAAAGTTGTCTCAACTGAGCCAAATGTATTTGTGCTCACTTAGATACCTTTACTTAGTTTGACTGGAGCTTGTCTAGGTTAGAAAAGGATTGTCTTAATTTATGAGATAAATTGGAGACAACACTTGCCAATTTTCATCACCTGCTAATTCTTGTCTTTTGACTTTGGTCAAATATTGACTTTTGACACTTAGACATCTGCCCATGTGTCATGCACCCATAGGAGAGCAAATAGGAGCTTGTCCTCTTGCTAGAAAATAGAATGGAGGGGGTGCACGCCTACGGAGGCGTGCACCCAAAGATAGGGATGCCTGGAGTCCCATACAGATGGAACTCCAGGTTGCTTCTTAGAATCAACTTAGGTGATGCAAAGGGACTTTACTTTGACTAGTCTTGGCACCATCTAAGGATGATTTGAGGGGATACTTATCTGATTGGATCAGGTGATGTCATCCCACTAATCAGATTTAGATCTGATTGCACGAAGCAACATGATTGGCCGGGATGATGTGGCACTGCATGGCGCAGTAGGGTCTATATAAACCCTATCTGCACCAAGCTTTGGAGCAAATGATCCATAGCCCATGCCACAAGGCTGCCCCTCTCTCTTCTCTATGCAATCTTTAGGTCCCCTCTCTCCTCTTCATGCCCAAGGAAATTTGGGCTCCAGTTTGGTGCGATCCAGATAAGAGAAAGGTGACAAAAAAGGAAGAAGGCAGCACTGCTGCAGAGATGATTCCAAATCTTTGAAAGAAATTTTGAAGATCTTCTAAATCAGATCTAGATCTGATATTTAGAAAGATGATAAAGAAGGAGAAGATCTCTAGATTCAGTCCGAGTGGATATCGATAAAGATCAGATATTTGCGTGGCTCAATCTAGAACCTCAGGCAATCAGCAAGATCATCACAGGATAATCTGATTACCCAACAAAAGGTATAAAATTAAATCTAATTTAATTTATTTTTATTTTATTTTATTAGATCTATAAAATCATATCTGAATTAGAATCAGAAAGAGAAAATTTTAAAATATCTCTTTTGATCCAATCAAGATCTGAATGAACCTGACCCAGAAAATCTAAATTTTTCCTTCATTGATATCATAACAGTCCTGATGTGGATGAAAATCCTTACGAGAGATACGAAAACCTTTGATTTCTAAACTAGAAGAAAAGTTAATTCCTAAACAAGTTTGGAAGACCCTTATTTATAAACCTACGAGATATTGGATCGAGATCATCATTCCAAAACAACACCAACATCCGACATGGCACAAAAATAAGAAGTTCTACAAGTATAAAGTCAAAATAAGATAGAAAAATGATCAAATGAAGTACTATTTCATTGAAATAAAGTTTATTACAAACAAAGATCTCCAAGACAGATTACAACAACAAAAAAAAAAGAACAACTACAACAAACCAGAGTCCTATTTGGACTTTGGACTATCAGTCCCAGCCATTACAAGCTAGAGTTTTAAGTCGTTCACTTTGCTCTCGAGCTCTCTCCTTGCCTCCAAACTCTCGCCAAGCAGCTTTCAGGCTCTTTTAATGTCTCCTCAGCCTCCCTCAATCTCTTCCATAGAATGGTAGACTCGACTTTGGCATCCTTCATTGCATTTTCATTATAAGTCATCTAGATCTTCAGTTGGAAGAGTTTGACCCTACTTTTATCATACACTTTAGTTAGATTAGCCAAGGAGTTCTTCAGAGAGGCCATTTCATCTGAATCCCTACTTGGGCCGACTTGGGTCTTATCCACCAATTATTTTCGAAGCCAAGTCACCTCAGCATTGGCCGTCTTAAGCTTCCTTTTGAGCTCGTCAATTTGCCCGCATCAGTCAATTTGGTAGGTATCATATGCAACCTCGGCATTATAGAGCTATTTTTGGAGGTCGAAAAACTTCTTCGATCAGTCCCAAGCATATTCCCTTTGACTTTGAGCCCAAGCTAAGCCCTTCACCAACTGATTGATCTTCTCTTTTGTCGATCAGAGCTTGACCTCAAGAGAGCAAATTTTAGTGGTAGAAGTCTAGGCCCTCTCACTAGCAAGCTTCTTCATCCATTCGAGCTCTTAAGACAAGTGATACTTCTTAATAGTATATTCTCTGAAAGACTGTTTGGATGCCTAACGAAGGTAGTTGATTTCGACCATAGCGTCTGCATAGTTTTTCTTTGATTTTTGAAGCTCGTCTTCTATCTTCTTCAACTTCTTGGTGACATGATGAACTTTCTTCATTAAATTTTTAATATGGGCATTCAGAGGAATGCCTTGAGGTAGTGGTGCCACTCCGACTGGAGACTGCACTTGATAGCAGTATTTGCAGGTGAAGCTTTGATGTATAAGCAAATCACAATACATAGGAGTATGACAAAAGAGAAAATTTAATTTCATTAACTAAAAATTTTCAAGTACATGAGATGTGAAAGAAAAAAAGTACAATCAGTGGAGGTTGCCGACCTCTGGTGGGGAGTAGTAGAAGAACTCGATGTGGCCTCGATAGATGTCGGCCCCTTAGTAGGTGCAGGGGTAGGTTCAGTAGGTTCGATAGTAGCAGGCTCAGCGTGAGGAAGGTCAACTCCAATCATAGGAAGCTCGACCTCATCTTCGGAAGACTCCCAGCAAGAAGCCAAGATCTAGCTCGGGAAACTTCTCCGTGATCCTCTTCTGGCAGAGCTTAAATCCCTTGACAAAGCCTTCTGGGCGAATGCCACCTCGATGTCTGCCACCTCCTTTGAAGATCTGAAAGACTTAATGGCCCGCTCCCCCTCCACGTCAACCTCAGCTTTGGCCTTTTTTGTCTTCTCCTCCTCCAAGGCCAAGACGGTCTTCAGTCTGGCCGATGCTTGCCCTTCTTTCTTGAGCGCCTCCTGAAGATGCTCAACCTCAACAGAATGGGCTTCCCTTGGGCACTCGATCTTGGCCCTAGCATTCTTGACCTCTGCTTGGGTAGTTTCGACCTTCTTGATGGCCCTTGAAACCTCGGTCTTGTGGAGGTTGATCGCCTCCATGTTGGTGAACAAGTGATGCCCTAGCTGCAAATGGCAAAATATAAGTTATCATTGGAGAACGTGCGTGTATTCAGATTAAAGAAAAAAATAGTTATCTTTAAAAAGGCCACATAAGAATCTCTCATCCTCTCTTCATCATCAGTTCGAAGCATCCTCTCGATTATGTTTGGAAGGATGCAGCCCTTTATAAGGGGCTAGACGACCTCCCAATCAACAAGGGAGCCCCAGCCCAGATCAGCACTATTGCTATCGGACCCATCAGAATTTTTTGGGCTTTCTTGGCAGTGGCTCTCTTCCTCCTCTTCTCCACCTCCTTCCTCTTCTTGGGTGGCATAGAGGCGATGGTCTCGACGGACGAGGTTGAGCTCGGTGGGGATACGACAACTTCTTGGGTAGGAGCTGCCTGGGTTGGAATGGCCGAGCTCGGATCTCCAACTTTGGCTCATTTTAATGCCTCCCTGGAGGAGGCACCTTTCTTTCTTTTCTAAGCATGAAATCCCTTGATCAGTCAACTTAGCTCTTTATAGGTCATTTCTGCAATAGCAGGTAGGCCGAGGTCAGAAGGAAAGATAAAGGAACATAAAAGAAGACATGAATGTATACCTTCCAAATTGAATGGGCTCAAGCTGAGATTGTATAAAGTCTAGTTATCTACTAATTTGGACCATGAAGGGGCTTTGTAGTTTTTCAATGTGGTGGTGGAGTCAAGATCCTCTCTCTAGCCCGGGAGCTCTATGGCTGAATCCCTTAATTGGCTTCATGGAGGAAGCCCTAACTCTACGAAGGGGCAGCACACAAAGAGGAACTTTTTCTTCCAATTATGAATAGAGGAAGGGGCACCCTTGAGCAACCCCTTTTTATCGAACTGGGGAGATAAGTACCATCAGTCCTTAGTAAAAGGATGGCGCTTGAGAGTAAAAAAAGTCCAGAATAGAAAAAATGTTGGATGGACTTCAGCTAGTAGGCAAAGAGCGAGGAACCCTATAATGAACCTAAAGGAGTTCAGAACGACAGAGGTAAAAGATATATTTAAGAAGCAAAAAAAATTAATCATAAAAGGAGGAATGAAAAGTCTCAATCCAGCACAAAGAGCCTTTATGTACAAATAGAATCAACCTAAAGGAGGGGCATAAGCTCAACCGCTTGACTAAAAAAGCTCCAGTTCATACTCCGAAAGGACTTCATACTGAATTCATATTAGAGAAAGGTCTTCAGAGGAAAGAGAATAGGAAATGATTTCTAAAATAAAAGTTGGACGAGGTACTTCTCTAAGCTCGACTCCTTCCCTAGGACCAGGATTTGGGGAGCTCGGAATGGACGGGCTCCTAGAATCGCTAAACCAGGATATCTTAGAAGTCATTTTGGATTAAAATAAATCAGAGAAAAACTCATGAAAAACTGGAAGAAATTGGTAGATAAATCCAATGAATAAAGAAAGAATAGGAAACCTCCCAATGGATGGAGAACTCGATGGTGCTACTGAAACGATGAAGGAAGAATGGAGGAGACATCGAAAACCAGAAGAACCATAGGAAAGGCAGCACAAGGCTCTCGGGTTAAGGAAGACAAAAGGTAGATTAAAGAAGAATAGAAGAGTCAGAGTAAGGAGAGGGAAGAAGGACGTGCTTAAATAGGCAGGACAACCCTAAGACTATTATGATTGCAGATCACCAGCATCGAATCCTATTCCTGCACATGAACTCTTCATTATAGTAGTGGCAGACGCCGAACAAAGTCATTATGGTGCCATACATTCGAGCTCCGTGCTGAAGAAAAATTTGAGGGTCGAGGTTGTATCAGATCTTTCAGCAATAAAGAAACTTCCGGCTAGTTCAAATGGGCCAAAATTTTTCATCTTTCGAAGGTGGGAAGCCGAAAGGGACTTTGTCGATCGCAGATTTTAATACTCCCTTAATCCGAACTCCAAACTTAAGAATAGGAGAACAAGTATTGAGGATAAAATTATTGAAAAGTATGTCCTAAAGTTAATCATCTAAGTTATAGATGATTGAAACCTGTATATGAATTATCTAATAATAATAATTATTTCACTGGTTCATCCACTACAAGAAAATAAAATTTTAGTGATTGAAAAATCTATCGCTAAAAATCAAAAATCAGCCGCTAATAATTTAGCAATCGATTTTACGATCAAAAATTTTTGGTCGCAAAAAGGTTAGTTGAAAATATTTTTTCATCAATTTTTTTGATAGCAAAATCTAGTGACCGATTTATAGATAAAAAAAAATTATTAAAATTATTAAGATTAAAAAAATTAAAACTTGCGATCGATTTTCCAACCAAAAAATTGATTGCTAATTTCCAAAAAAATAAAAAATAATCTAATTTCTAAAAATTTAAAAATTATAAAAAATAGTTTCTAATTTCTAAAAAGAAAATTTTATATTTTGTAATTTTTAAATCTATCAAAAATTTGATCATAAATTTTTAAAAAAAAAATTTTTAAAAAAAAATTAATCATAAAATTGATTATTAAATTAATTAAAAAAATATTAATCTAAAAATTTAAATAAGAATCAATCAAAAATTTGGTCATAATTTTTTAAAAAATATTTTTTTTAAAAAAATTGATTGCAAAATTGATAGCTAAATTAATTAAAAAATATTTAACTAAAAATTTAAATAAGAATCGATTAAAAATTTCATCATAATTTTTTTAAAAAAAATTAGTCATAAAATTGATTGCTAAATTAATTAAAAAATAATAAACTAAAAATTTAAATAATAATTGATTGAAAATTTGGTCGTAAATTTTTTAAAAATTATTTTTTTAAAAAATTGATTGCTAAATTAATGAAAAATATTAAACTAAAAATTTAAATAATAATCAATCCAAAATTTGATCATAAATTTTTTGGAAAATATTTTTTTTAAAAAATCAATCACCAAATTATTAAAAAATATTAAACTAAAAATTTAAATAATGATCATCAAAAATTTGTTTGTAAATTTTTAAAAAAATATTTTTAAAAAAAAATTGATTATAATTTTTTTTATACTGTAAATTTATATTATTTTTATTTTTTTATGTATTTTATTTTTTATAAAATAATAAATTATTAATATTTTTAAATAATTTTTTAATATTTTATTTATTACATTTTTTCTCGTTCTCCTCCCACATGCCTTCAGCGGAATCCTCCCTCGCCGCCCTCATCCACTAGTGCCGCTGCCCTCTGGTCCCCCGCACCCCACCACCCATGCTGCCACCTGGTTAACTGCCAACCGCCTATGCTGCCTCCCGATCGCCCACGCTGCCCACGGCCGCTGACCCTGCCCCCCGACCACATGCACCACCTGTGCTGCCCCTCGGCCACCCACATCGTCCTTGCTGCCCCTTGGCCACCCGCACCACCCCCCGACCACCGTCCTATCCCCGACCACCCACACCGCCCGCCCTGCCCCCGACCTGGCCATCCACACCGCCCCCTGCCACTGCTCTATGCCTCGGCACTGCACCTCCTCAAGGCGCTGCTCTATGCCTCCGGCACCGCACCTCCTCAAGGCGCTGCTCTATGCCTCCGCACCTTAGTATTCTGACTGCCCGCGCTGCCCCGTTCCCCCGACGGTGGAGATCGGTGGTAGGTGCGGCAAGGAGAAGGGGAGGGAGGGCCATCACGGGCAAGCCGATAAGGGGAGGGGGCATCGTAGGCTGGGGAGGGGAGGGGGGTCTTTGCGGCAGGCCGACGAGGGAAGGCCGGCATCGCAGGATGGAGAGGGGAGGGGGGATGTCACGACAGGGCCGACGAGGGGAGGCGTCGTGGGCGGTCGCTGGGGAGGGGAAGGGGGCAGTCGCAGCGGGCCGACGAGGAGAAGGTCGTCGCGAGTAGTAACCGAGGAGAGGAGGGGGGTTGTCGTGGTGGGCCGGTGATGGGAGGCTATCGCGGGCGGTCTCCGAGGAGGGGAGGGGGCCCATCGTGGACGATCGCTGGGGAGGGAAAGATTGGGGTCGGAGGCAGCTGGGATGGGGCTGGGGGTGGGGCACCGGGCTTATAAAGTTTTTTTCTTTTTTTGAATAATCAGGTAAATCACCAAAAAAAGGTGCCAATTAAATTTTTTAAAATTTAAATTTATGATCAATTTTTTTGGTTATAAAAAACTAAAAAACATTTATGATCCAAAAATTGATTAAAAAATTTAAAAATTATTTTTTTAAATTTAAAATAATTTTAAAAATTTTTTGATCAAAAATATTTAATTAAAAAATATTAAACTAAAAATTTAAAAAATAATCGATCAAAAATTTGATCATAAATTTTTTAAAAAATATTTTTTTAAAAAAATTGATTATAAAATTGGTTGCTAAATTAATAGAAAATATTAAACTAAAAACTTAAATAATAATTAATAAAAAATTCAATCATAAATTTTTTGAAAAATATTTTTTAAAAAAATCAAACACAAAATCGATCGCTAAATTAATGAAAAAAATTAAACTAAAAATTTAAATAATAATCGATGGAAAATTTGATCATAAATTTTTTAAAAAATATTTTTAAAAAAATTGATCATAAAATCAGTGGCTATTTTTTTATATTTTAAATTTATATTATTTTTATTTTTTATGTATTTTATTTTTTATAAAATAATAAATTATTAATATTTTTAAATAATTTTTTAATATATTTTTTTTAATATTTTATTTATTATTATTTTTCCCATCCTCCTCCCATGATCCTCTAATGGAATCCTCCTCGCCGCCCTCATCCGCCAGCACCACCGCCCTTTGGTCCCTTGTACCCCACCCCCCGCATTACCCCTAGCCACCCACTGGCCGCCTGTGCTACGCCAAGCCACCCGCACTGCCCGACCGCCCATCCTGCCCTCAGCCACAACGCACCGCCCCCTGACCATCCGCACCACCCCCGACCCTCCGCACCACCCATGCTACCCCTGGCCACCCACTGCCCATGTTGCCCCCCGACCGCTACTCTACGCCTCCGGCACCGCACCCCCCGACAGTAGGTGGCGACAAGGAGAAGGGGAAAGGGGGCCCTCGCGAGCGGGCCAGCGAGGGGAGACCGAAGGGGAGGGGGGGCGTTGCAGGCTGGGGAGGGGAGGGGGTCCATCACAGTGGGCCGACGAGGGGAGGCCATCGCCGACGATCACCGAGGAGGAGAAGGGGGCAGTCACGATGGGCCGATGAGGGAAAGCTATCGCGGGCGGTCTCCTGGGAGGGGAGGGGGGCCCGTTGTGGGCGATCGTCGAGGAGGGAAAGATGGGAGTTGGGGGCAGCTAGGATGGGGCTGGGGGTGGGGCACCGGGCTTATAAAATTTTTTTAAAAAAAAAAATAATCAGATAAATAACTAAAAAAAGACATCAATTAATTTTTTTAAAAAATTTAAATTTATGATCGATTTTTTGGTTGTAAAAAATTAAAAAATTATGATAAAAAAATCAATCAAAAAATCTAAAAATTATTTTTTAAAAATTTAAAATATTTTTTTAAAAAATTTGATCGATTTTTCGATCAAAAAATTAATTTTTTCTGACCAAATTTTTGGTCTTAAATTTTTTGATCGAAAAATGGGTCAAAAAATCCTAAAATTATTTTTTTAAATTTAAAAAAAATTTTGATCAATTTTTTGATTAAAAAATTAATTTTTTTGATCGATTTTTTGGTCATAAATATATTTTGCAATCAAATATAATTTTTTTTATTTTCTTTGAATATGGTATAATTTTAAAATTTAAAGTTCATCTTCATCGTTCATTATCAAAATAATTATCATTAGAATATCGTCATAAAAGATAGGCTCGATTCGGTAGCGCTATATATGTCGATCAATAAAATTTGATTTCGACGGTCATAAATAATTGTATGATGATTTGATAGATAAAGATCATTGATGGATTCAAAAATTTGTACCAATGATCTTAGTGATATTTATAACATACTTTCAAAATTTTACTTTAATTGGACATCGTTATCATGATCAATTTAGTATGGAATGATTTGAATCATTAAATGAAAAATGAGTGATTAAAGGGTCAAATGGCATCCAATTATAAGATAATTTTTTAGATAAATGATCTTTGCAACTACTTTGATCATTTGTATGGTGGTGATCATAAAATTCAAACCGTACATATATGAACGATCTAAAACTATGTTTCTTGATACTTAAAGTCTTTAGGTAATTATACTTGTGCTTTTGTAAGATCAGCTTAACGTCGATGGTTCATATACACATAGTTTGAATATTACGATCATCACCGTACAAATGATTAAAATAATAGCAAATATCATTTATCTAAAAAATTACCTTACAATCGGATGTCATTTAGCCTTTTGATCACTCATTTTTTATTTAACGATCTAAATCATTTCGTACTAAATTGACTATGATAATGATGTCCGATTGAAGTAAAATTTTGATAATATACTATAAATATTACCAAGATCATCATTGTAAATTTTTGAATTCATCGATGGTCTCTATCTATCAAATCATCATACGATCATTCATGACCGTCGAAATTAAATTTTATTAATCGACATAGCTAGGGCTATCGGATCGAGTCAATCTTTTGTGATGATACACTAATAATAATAATTTAGATAATGAATGGTGAAGATGTGCTTTAAATTCTAAAATCATATTATTTTTAGAAAAAAATTATATTTAGTTGCAAAATACATTTATGACTGAAAATTCGATCAAAAAAATTTAATTTTTCAACCAAAAAATTGATTGCTAAAATTTTAAATTATTTTAATTAAAAAAATAATTTTAAGATTTTTTGATCAAAAAATTTGAGACCAAAAATTTGATAAAAAATTAATTTTTGATTGAAAAATTGATCAAAATTTTTTTAAAAATTATTTTAAATTATAAAAATATTTTTAAGAATTTTCAACCAATTTTTTGGTTAGATCAAAATAATTTTTAAATTATTTTAATTTTTTAAAAAATAATTTTAGGATTTTTTGATTGATTTTTTGGTTGGAAAATTTGTAATAAAAAATTTCATCAAAAAAAATTAATTTTTTGATAAAAAAATTAATTTTTTGATCAAAAAATTAATTTTTTGATCAAAAAATTGATTAAAAAATTATTTTAAATTTTAAAAAATAATTTTAGGATTTTATGATGGATTTTTTGGATGAAAAATTTATGATAAAAAATTTGATAAAAAAATAATTTTTTAATCAAAAAATTGGTCAAAATTTTTTTAAAATTATTTTAAAATTTTAAAAAATAATTTTAGGATTTTTTTATCAACTTTTTGATAGAAAAATTTATGACCAAAAATTAGGTTAGAAAAATTTAATTTTTTGATCAAATAATCGATCAAAAAATTTTTAAAATTATTTTAAATTTTTTAAAAATAATTTTAGGATTTTTTGACTAATTTTTTGATCAAAAAATTTATGACCAAAAATTTGATCAAAAAATTAATTATAAAATTTTATAAAATTAATATTTTATAAATTTATTTTTATATTTAAATTTTTAATCATAAAATCAATCATAAAAATTTTCATCGTAAAATCAATCATAAATTTCAACCAAAAAATTCGATCACAAAATCTATCGCAAAATCACTATTTTTTTATAATGATCATAAAAGTTCTATCTTTCTTAAATGAACTTCTAATTATGATGAAGTTCTTAGAACTATAATCAATAAATAAAAAAGAATTTATCGGATGGTTCTTAAACTGTTCATAAATAAATGATAAGTTATTATAAGAATGATAACTTATTGAGTATCGGTCGCTGTATGTCATATGCATTGATTGTCCTCATAACCAAGTAGTGTGAAGATACTGGTATGGCATCTAGATGAGATATAGAAGTATAACTATACTGAACGTGATCAATATAGCACTCTACTATCAAGAGTAGCTAGCTAAGACCAATGAATATAAGTATCCCTCCGATCTGAGATCACCATGGTAACTTGCAAGCAACTCATTGTACTTTGATGCTGGACTACTTGTATTTCTAATATAGATTCAAAAGATTTTTGAATACAATCAAGTACTTGTAGAGTTGGTGTGTGAGTCAAAATGAGATTGACCATATCTAATTAACTTCAGAAAGAGAATGACTCACTATGTTTCAATTTAGCAAAACCTAGACCTAGATAATCCTCATGAGGAGTTACGGGATTTACAAAATTTTAAAACATAATAGAGATTATTTGTATGAGTGTTGACAGCTTAGTTGAAGTTGTCTTGAGCATTGTTGGTTAAAGGGATGAATTATACGGTAACCATAGGTCAGAGTTCTAAGAATGTTGTTTTGCATACATTCGACCTATCCGAACATCGGGTATCATTGCTAGATGGTTATTTTGATTGATACAGAAATTAATTTCTATGCTACCGACTTAGGTTAAAATATATGGGATTATATACATAAGAGATTATAATCTGATCAGATGGTTGATCGATGATTGAGAATCATTCTAAGATCAAATAATCAATGCGATTGATATTTGACCTAATGCAAGTATTGCAGGAGGATCGATTAGCAATTGGATTACTAGTAGCTTAATTTAATTGAGTAATTAGACTGAGATCAAGTTTAATTAAATTAGATTTAATTAAAATTAGTTTAGACTTAATTAGATTAAGTCTAATTGGTTTATTGGATAAGCCAATTACAAGAAAGAACAAGTTCCTATTCGACTAAAATTTGAGTGTACCTAATTTTTAATTTGATTAAAAATTTAATTTAATTTAAATATAATTAAATCTAATTTAATTAGATTTTTAATTGGATTAGGATTCTCTATTAATTAGGTTGACTTAAATCAAATTTTAATTTGGCTTCAAAAGATCTGGACCTAGTCAAAACAGGAGAGTCCTAGTTAGACTAGGACTCCTCCCTTCACCCTTGCGCCAAACATCTCCACACCCTATATTTAATTCCACACCTAAGAATAGTTTCTCCATGCCCCATATTCTGGTTTTGGGAATAAAATTTGATGTGGTCAAATTTTCAAATTGGATTTGATATGGACTCTATTTGATTGAGTCCCAATTAACCAGAACACCTCCTCTCTATTTGTGCCATGCTTTCCACGGCATTTATTTTTTTATGCACCTATTTTCTAGGAATTTTTCATAGTTTTTCCTTCCTTTGGTCGTTGGCTTTAGGTTGTCCATGCCAAAAATAAAGAAGGGTGGCGTCCAAGAGTTGGACGCCACCAACACTCCTTGGAAGACTAGGTTTTGACTTAGTCTTCCTAATAAATAGGGCACCTCCTATTTTTTTGGTGTGTACGTGATATCCCTAGGTTTCTCCATGAAAATTTAAGAGGAAAAAGAGGAGGCATGGGAAATTGAGGGGATAAGTTCCTTGGAGGAGAGTCTTCAAATAAGACATCAAAAGTTGATGTCTTGAAGAAACAAAGATAAGAGAAGATTGTCTTCTCTTATAGTTTTCTTTCAAGCTTTTTTCTTTCTAATTTTATGTAATTTTTATGTAATAAAAATCTAAGAGAGAGAGGTAGAGGGCATGGTGGATCAATGCTCCAAGAAGTTGGAGCATGATGATTTGATTTGGACTTGATTTGATCTTATCCTGATGAGAGAAGAAGAAGAGAAGAAGGTCTTTTCTTAGGATTTCTTTAAGAATTCTTTTTCTTCATCTTTTTTGAGCTTTTTATTATTAGTAAAATCACAGAGAGAGGCTTATAGAGCATGAAAAATAATTGAGGAGAAGGTCTCCTCTTGTCTTAGCATGAGGATGCATTTAGGACATCAAAGGTTGATGTGCTGGAAGAGAAGATCTATCTTCTCTTAGGATAGTTTTTGTATATTTTATTTTTTGATTTTTGGGAGATCCAAGAGTTGGATTTCTCTCTCAATCCTTCATGTATTCTTCTTCTCTTGGAGAGTCTAAGAGATCTAAAGAATACCTATTTGATTAACTATCAAGAGAGATCCGTAAGAAGCTAGCACTTCGAGCAGATCTTCATTCGACAAACCTTCGATTTATGTTTATAGCCTCATGTGGATTACCTATAGAGGCCGAACGGATGTGCAGCTCTAAGCAATAAATGACTATAATGGAATCAACTGCGGTGTTCTTGATCCACATGAAGATAAGAGATTTGATCTCTTCTCTTACCTAAATGCAATCTAGGATTTGATCTAGAACTATTCTAGATCTAGCATATTGATCTGATCAATACCAAAGTACTTTAATTTTTAGATTTATGTATGCATTATGACATATTATAGGTCCTAGATATAGAGTTTAGTAATTTATTACATGCTTTTGTAGATTAAATAGTTTAATCTACATCTTTCACTGTAATTTATTTTAAAAAAATTTTAAAATTCAAGCATGAAATCCTGCATATTTTTCATCAGTAGTATCAAAGCATCTAGGTTCTTTTATAACATGATCATATTTGCATTAAAATAAATCTAAAAATAAAACTTTAAAGATTGCACATACTAATATAAGGTTGTCCTGCTGTAAGGTTTATCCCTTATATTGGAGAGGCTATCCTAGTATGTACTGATCTATAAAATTAAATCATAAATAAGTTAGATTAGATCTAAGCAAATTTATGATTCATTTTTTTGATTTTAAATCTAAAATAAATGGATGTTAGATCTATTTTGGATTATTTAGATGAGATCTAAATAATATCGAATAGCACATACTGATAATAAGGTTGTTCTACTGTAAGATTTATCCCTTACAATGGAGATGTTGTCCTGCTGGGATCGACTCGATTTTTATTAGGGCTAACTCGAGTTCCAATGAAATCAACTCATGAATTCTTAGAGTTGGCTAAAGTTGTACTCAATTTTTACTACTATCAATTCGTACTTTGAGATCGTTCCATGAGTCGACTTATGTTTTAGTGGAGTCAACGTATCTAGTGGAGTTGGCTCGTGAATTTCTAGAGTCAACTCATGTTCAAGACATCCTTTTCTTCTACTCTCTTTCCGCATCCTGAAACTATTTAGGAGTTGGCTCTTATTCTAATGGGGTTAACTTGTCTAGTGGAGTTGACTCGTGATTTCTATGGTCGACACTTCGACTGTGAAATTTTCAATTTGAGTGTGCCAAAGCTGGCTCAAGGATATCAGGATCGACTCCGATCCTTTATCCTTTATTGAGCATCCTGAGCAACTTCTCCTTGACAAGTATTGAGAGGCTTCTTCCTAATTATTTGTGCAACCTACAAGCATCAAGAACCTCTTCTAGAAGCATGCTCTCAAGTTTTAATTAGTATCAAATATATTTAAATATTTTAGTATCATCAAAATTAATCTTTGAATCAACAATCTTTTTCTTTTTTTTATGATGACAGAATCCTTAAAGTACTAAGAACTGAAAGTAATCATAAGTAGTAAATTCATCATATATAAGAGGTATATAATGCTCCCCCTTAATAGTTAAAGTGAGAACAATTTTTAACTTTTTACACACATGTTTAAATATCAAAAGGAGAAATACAAGATAGACAAGAAAACTCCTTTCTCATGCAATTTGATAATTATTCAATTTAGTTTCTTTATGCTTGAATCACATATATTTTGAATTTAATCCTACAAATAATCTTAATATTCAATTACAATCCTTTTTGCAATCCTCTTTCTTAGTTCCTTTTAATTCTTTCAAATTCTCTCTAATTTTCTTCCCCTTTTTATCATTATCAAAAAGGAACATAAGAGAACATAAAGTTTTTGTATCAACTAAAACAAATGCACTGTAATGTTGAAGAGTATTGGAGCATTGATGGAAAAGTATACATTCATAAAACATAGATCAAAAGACACATTCATTGCATTAAAAGCGAGGGTGAAGAACGTGCTCATCCAACATAGATTGATCGATGCTTTCTTGAATGAAAAAAAACTAGTCACCATAAAGAAGAGAACCTAGGAGTGGTTATAGATGCAGACAGTGAGTACCATCTGCATGCACCTAGCAGATGAGGTGGTGATCCATGTACTTGGCAAAACTTTTTTGATGGTGCTATGGTCGAAGATTGAGGAGTTGTACATGACGAAGTTCCTCACCAATACCCTTTTTCTTTGGAGGTAGTTCTGCTAACTATGGATGATCAAGAGATAGAGCGTGTAGGAGCATCTCCACCACTTTCAGAACATTCTCACCAATCTTCTCAGTGTAGGTGAGAAGATTGAGGAGAAGATCAGGATGTTGGTCTTGCTAGCATTGCTTTTCTCTTCGTATGAGTTCTTAATGACTGCTCTTCTAGTGAAAAAGAGCACCATCAAGATGGACGAGGTCACTACGGTGATTCTCCAAAATGAGGTTCTCGGAAGGAAGAATCCAGCTTCGATCTTAAATGACAGTAGCTTAGCTTTAACGATTTCTAGAGAAGTAGATGGCAGTAGACAGAGTAGTAGAGGATCACGAGATGGACAATCCAAGTCCAAGATGAGGGATCAGAGTAAGATTAGATGCTACCGATGCGATGAGTTGGGGCATCATATCAAAGATTTCCCATAGCTCAGGAATCGAATGAGAGCTATTATAGCGATGGCCAGTAGCAAGTCAGAGGATGATGTTTTGATGATATCTGATGAGGTATCTATTTTTTTCAGTAGTAAAATTTAGATTCTGTATGCACATATTATATTTATTACAGAGAGAAGTAGTTTAACTTCCTAAAAAATAGTGAGGGCACTATTCATCTACCGAATGGATCAAGCTATGCAATCGAGACATCAGGATGGTTAGCTGAAGGACACATGATGGTATAATAAGGAGATTAGGAGAGGTCCGATACATACTCAATTTTAGGTGAAATCTTATCTCACTGAGCAGACTAGATTTAAATGACCATGGGTGAATAACTGATGATGGAATCATGAAGGTCATGTACGGCAATAGAATTATTCTGAAGAAAAAGAAGAAGAAGAGAGAACATTACTATCTGACAAGGAGCCCAGTGCGAGGTGGAGCTTCAAGAGCTAGAGGAAACTCAATGTGAGGTGAAGCTCCAGGTGAAGGTGAATCAGGCATGAGATAAGAGACTTGAAAAGACAAGAGGCAACATCGCAGAGTGAAGTTTCTATTACTGTAGGAGAGTTTTTCGAGCAAGTCTCAAGTCAGAAGGATCATAGCCATTAATAGAGATGGGATCGAGTGGTTTAGCTTAACTCTCATAATTGCCCATTCATGAGATAGCAGACATGCCCCAGGGCATGGGGCCGAGATGGATCATATGCTCTCAAAAACTGATGGAGGCTAAATATCAAGTCAAGATGGAGATTGTTAAAAAAATACCTTAAGATTCAATCCATAATAAGCCTAGAATGAGATCTAAGATGATAAATGAAGTCCAACGAGCTTAAGAATAGCCCAAACGGAGTCCAAACAGAGAAATTATATGCAAACAAAGATCGGGACGAGGCAACACGACCCTTGGGCCCATCGGACTGGTCCACAGGCAGCTTGGCCTAGATCGATAGCACGTGGAGATCCTAGGCTGGCCCAGGCATGCTAGCACGTGTAAGCCATGTGAGTGCCCAGACCCACTATGGAGCGCGGTCCATGATTGATCGTCGATGCACAACAGCCTATGTGGATCAGAACTCGATTTTTCCTATCATTTCACATGATCCACAACACTATTTCATGGATTGATCGTGATCCGATGGCTCCAAAAGGAGGATCATAGTCATTGATGGAGGTGGGATCGAGCGGTCTAGCTCGACTCCCATGCTTTCCGTCCATGAGATAGCAGACGTCCCCCAGGGCATGGGGTCGAGATGGATATATGCTCTCAAAGACTGATAGAGGCTGAACATCAAGTTGAAATAGAAATTATTGAGAAAAATGCCTTAAGATTCAATCTACAATAAACCTAGAATGAGATCCAGGATGATGAATGGAGTTCAACGAGCCCAAGAACAGTCCAAACAAAGACTAGATGGAGAAGTTACGTGTAAACAAAGGTTGGGACAAGGCAACATGACCCTCGATCCCATCAGACAGGCCCACAAGCGGTGTGGCCCAGACCGGCAATGCATGGCAATGCTAGGCCAACCATGTGCTGGGCTGGCCTAGGCATGCAAGCACACGCGCAAGCACACTCACGAGCATGCGCAAGCCACGCAAGCACCCAGGCCTACTATGGAGCACAGTCCATAATGGACGTCGGTGCATAGCAGCTTGTGTGGATTGAAACTTGATTTCTTCTATCATTTCACATGGTTCACGATACTATTCCATGGACCAATTACAATCCAATAGCTTAGAGAGGTCCATGACAATGAACGGAGTCCAACGAGCCCAAGAACAACCAAACGAAGTCTAGATGGAGAAATTATGTGCAAATAAAGGTCGGGACAAGACAACACGGTCCTTGAGCCCACTGAACAGGCCCATAGGCAGTGCAGCCCTAACTGATAGTGTGCGATGGTGCTAGGCCAGCCGCATGCTGAGCCGGCCTAGGCATGTGAGCACATGCAAGCCACGCGAGCACCCAGGCCCACTATGAAGTGCAATCCATTATGGATCGTTGGTGCATAACAGCCTGTATGGATCGAAACTCGATTTCCCCTATCATTTCACATGGTCCATAGCATTGTTTCATGGACCGATCATGATCCAACGGCTCAGAGAGGAGCCAGTTATGATCGCATGGATGAAACTTGATCTAGGCTTGATTAGGCATTATGGGATGCTATTTTGCATGATCCGATGGCCAGGAGAGCTTTCGATCATGATTGGTTAGATCAGAGGCAATCTGAGCTTGATTTGGACATAGTATATAAAATCGAATGGCTCTAGAATGGGCCGGTCATGATCGGACGGTCCATACGCAATCTTACATGTGTTTGGGACTGGATTTCCTATTGAAATACTATTTTTGATTTTTTTGAGTCTATATAACTCCGATTGATGAATCATTTATTGCATCGAAGAGTTGGTGACATCCTGAAGGTGCTGAGTTCTTAAGAGATTTTAAAGAGCTTTTGTAAAGATTTTGGGGCTTCTTGTTGAGAGACTCTTATATAAGGATTTAGTGGTAAGTTTTTCTTGTATTTATTTGATTTTCTTTCTCTCATAGTGAAGTTTGCATATCCTATAGAGATAGACCTTGATCTAATCTATGTATACTTGATTGTATACTCTCTTATCTTTTATTCTTCTTTCTTTCTTGCAATATCCATACGTGATCGAGTGTAATGCAAGTGGTATCAAGAAGATCCTGAGGTGGTGGTATTTTGGCCAGACTCCATAGTAATCGATATTAGAGTGAGTTGATATCTCCAATAGTGATGGCCCATAGGGAGTCGAAGCATGCTAAGAGTTCTGAACCAGAGCCATCCATTCACACTCCGAAGCCTCCCCGGGTTGTAGGAAATCGTTCTAGGGTTCTAGGATTAGCTTTTGAAACTTTTTCAAAATTAAAGTAAAAAAATAAATTAATCACATCAATTCATGAATAAAATAATATAAAATTTTAGATTTAGGATCCTATTATATGATCAAAGCATGATATTAAATCAAAAATTAAAATATCAAAAGAAAAAGTATTGATTACATCAACATAGATCTACACTAGATCTAATCTAGATATGCAATAGGGAAATCAAACCATCCTTACCTTTGTAACTTGAGTTTCTTAACTCACTGATTTGGGTATGAGATTATTGCTCTGAGCCATAAATACATCCGATCTCTATAGATTGTCCACATGAGCCCTCGATCGTAGATCAAAAGTCCAATGTCGGAAATCAACACAATATGCTAGTACCGTGCTGATCCTTCTTCGATGGTTGATATAGATTTTTTTCTTTAAAACTTGGACTCTCCAATAAGTAGAAGGAAGACTTTGTGAATCAGAGACACTCTCAAAACTCATAAAAATTAGAGAAAAAAATCTAGAAGAAAATCCTAGAAGAAGACCATCTTCTTCTTCTTTGTTCTCTCACCTAGACATCTTGATTGGTGTCTTTACAATTCCTATGCCCTAGATATTTCTCTCCTAGGTTTTTCCATGCCCCAATAGCCCTCTCAAGTCTCTAGAATCTCAAAAAAAATTAGATAAAAAAACCTATTATATATGGAGATATAGAATAATCCTTGACTAGGTCAAATACCTAGTCAAGTGATAACCAAATTGCACTAGACTTGGGCGCCCAATTCTTGGGCGCCCCCTCCTTTTTTCTTTATGTGGACCACCTACTTTTGTCACACAAAAGCTCCTCTAAAATCCATAAGAATTTAGAGAAAAAATAGGGAGTGGGCGGCATAAAAATAAGGAAAGAGTTTTAGTTGCTTAAAATTCTATCTCTAAATCAACTCAAACTCCTTCTTTTGACTTGGTCCACAACTATATTCCATATATAAGAGAAGGAAAAATAAGGGGGCATGCGTGAAGATCAAGGAGAGAAGTGATTTCATGCAAAAAACCAAGAGAAATGGCATTAGGGGGGGGGCGTGAGGAATATATGGCTGACTAGGACTCCTATTTTGACTTGGTCAAACAAAATATTTAAATCAAATTAAATTAAATTTTAATTAAATAAATTAGATTAGATTTTAGTCTAACTAATAACCTAATTAAATTAGATTTAATTTTTTAATCAAATTAGAAATTGGGTTGATACAAGTCCTAATTGAACTAGAACTCGTTTCTCCTTGTAATTGACTCATCCAATAAATCAATTAAACTTGATCCAATCAAGTCCAAATCAAATCTAATTAAATTATATTTAATTAACTTAATCTTAATCCTTTGACTTAATCAAATTAAGCTAATTAGCAATTTAATTGCTAATCGATCCTCCTACAATACTTGCATTTGGTTAAATATCAATCGTATTGATTGTTTAACCTATGAACGATTCTTAATCATCGATCAACCATCCAATCAGATAGAGAACTCTTATGTGTATGATTTCATAGGTTCAAACTTAAGCTAATAGTATAAAAATAAATTTTTATACCAATCGGAGTGACCATCTAGCAATGGTACCCGACGGTCGGATAGGTCGAATATGTAGAACAACATCCTTAGAATCCACATGGATATAGTTTTCATATAATTCATCCTCTTAACCAAAATGCTCGTAGGACACATTAGAGTTTAACTATCAATCCTAATTAGATCATCCACATTGTATTTCGAAATATGAAATTTATCTTATGGATTATCCTGGCCAAGGTTTTTACTATATTGAAATATAATGATGCATTCTTCTCCAACTCTTGGAGTGGTCAATCCCATCTTGATCACTCATCGACTTTACAAGTACTTGACTATGCCTAAAAATTTTTTATTATTGAATTAAAAATTCAGTTAGTCTGGTACCAAAGCACAATGAGTTGCTTGCAAGCCACTGTAGTAATCTTAGGTCTAAGGGACATTCATACCTATATCCCATCAAAGCAATTCTCGATAATAGAATGCTCTGAAGTTGGTTCAGTGATGATGTACCCATACATCTTACTTATATGCCATACCAGTGTCTCCATACTCTTTGGTTAAGAGGACAACCAACCTATATGGCATACAATGATCTATGTTTGATAAATATTGTCATCCTAATTAATAGTATATCATTTGATCGTGCATTATTTAAGGACTAATGATAAATTCTCTCTTTATCGAAACTAATAGTCCTAAGAACTTTATCATAACAATGGAGTTCTTTAGAAGATGTAGAGTTTGTGATGAAAATGCTAAAATATTTATTTTATTTATTAATAAATTAATTATAATCATAAGATAGCACAACCATCAACAAGCTGATGATTAACTTTAAGGCACATTTTTCAACATGAGTTCTACTACCATAGTCGAATCAGGGTCTGGCTACTCCTGCCAGCCTTGAAGCGACTCCTCCTTTGTTCAGGGGCAACGGGGGCTCCTCTTTATGGATCTCTATCGAGATCTAGGTGTTAGATATATGTGCCCTAGAAGCCAGAATTGGCTGACACTTGTAATACACTTCTAGGGGCAAAATTGTAATTTTGACTATAATTAATGAAATGGGTTATTTTCTATCACACCTGTGTATTTAGTGTCTGTGATACATCCTTTGAGTTAATGGTAATGATAATTCATATTTTCAAGAGTTGAAAATTTAAGACATGAATAATCATTATTAACTCATAAACAGCTCCCGACCATAGGATCATCACGAGGATGGTGATTGATCCAGAAGGTTGGTGTACGATCGCTTCTCTTTAGTAGATGAGTCTTGAGTCTACGGTGTGGAGACACCGGAGCGAGAGTACAGGTACTCGTTAGAGAACGAGGGCACTGAGCGTGACCACCTCGAGTAGTCATTAGGGAGTCTACCTTCTCGTCAATGACTGACTCGATGCTGCAGTAGTGTGTCTGGTTCTTTGACCTGAGATGCATCGGCAGTTCACCTTGAGGGTGTTATAGTTTGACTACACCATTACTCGGTCTCCTAGCCATATGGAACCCTGAGGTGTATGTTGGCTGTGACATGTTCATTGTAGGAACTGGATTGCATCAAGATGGGATCTATCTACCTCGGTGGTAGAGGAGCAGCCCTATGATGATCATGAGAATCAAGTCCAGAAATCCATGGCCATGGTAGAGTGAAATAATAGAAAGAGTTTCTATTTAGATTTTCACATTGGACTCGAATCGAATGATTACATCATATGACAGAGACTAGGGTTTGACGAGTTCACCTTAACCCTAATCTGATCGGGGCACAAGATAGAAGAACTGAATCACACAGGTAACTGCACCAAGAGGTTCGCATTCAGCTCTGATGGGTTGCCACCATATACTGCTAGGTGTCACTGGTGGATTTTGGGAGCAATTAGAATGATTTAGATGATCGATCATTCTAGCTGTTCGAATCAGAAGAGTTCTGATCCATCGAAAGGAGTTTCGATGATGTCTATGATAGAGATCATGACATATCCCATTACCATACAGAACTGAACCTAACTGGGTCACACAAACAAGGGTTTGAATCTGGTGATCATCAATTGAACTGATCCAGTTCAATTGATCTGAATGAGATTCAATTAGGTTCAAGGAAATCGTGCTAGCACTCGATTGAACCTAACGTTCTTCTTTTTCTATCATAAATAAGTTGTCCTGACTGAGCCAAAGGAGTTTGTGCTCAATCAGAGGCCTTCATATGGTCTGACTGGAGGTTGTCCAAGTCAGAATAGGTTGTCTTATTTGTAAGATATTACCTGCCATTTTTGGTCACCTGCCATTTCTTGTTCTTTGACTTTGGTCAAAAGTCTACCTTTGACTGGTCAAACGTTGACCATTCACCCTTTGACTTTTGACCACATGTCATGCACCTATTGGAGAGCTGGTGGGGGCTTGTTCCCCTGCCAGAACCTGGCAAGGAGAAGGGCGCACGCCAAGGGTGGCGTGAGCCCAAGTAGGAGGCGCCTAGGAGTCCTTGTTGGACAAGGACTCCACCTCCCTTTAGGATTCCAATTAGAGTTCTACTAAGAATCCAGTTTGACTGGTCTTAGGCGCCCTCTAAGGAGGAATCCATGGGTCTCTTTTTCAACCAATCAGATTTAGATCTGATTTCACAAAGGGTTGTGATTGGTTGAGAGGAAGAGGAGTTGGATCACAAGAGGTCTATAAATAAGACCCTGCGCCCAACCCTAATCCTAAGTGAAAGTGAATTCAATAGAGATTTCCCACGTCCAAGGCTGCCTCTCCCCTCCTTCTCCACGCCATACTCTCTTCTCCTTTGCTCTCCACGTTCAAAAGTGTTTTGGACTTAGTTTGGTGCGATTCAGATCAAGGAAAGGCGATCAAAAGCAAGAAGGCTGCGCTGCTGCAAAAGGATGACTGCAGATCTTCAAAAGAGTTTTGAAGATCCTCCAGATCAGATCCAGATCTGATTTTTGGAGGTGTGATAGAGAAGAAGAGGTTCTCCAGATCCAACCCGAGTGGATACCGGTAGAGGCCAGGCGCTTGCGTGGCTAAGATCCAGAACCTTCCGCTGCAATCAGGATCATCTACAGGGTAATAGGATTACCCAAATCAGGTAAATTAAATTTGATTTAATTTATCTTGTTTTATTTTATTTATTAAAATAATAAGAATCAGATCTGAAACATATCAAGATCTGATTAAGGTCAAGAGAAAATTTTTGAAATATATCTCTTGATCTAATCAGATCTGGACGAACCTGGACCGGGAAATCAGGATTTCCCTTCACTAGGAATGCTGCATCGAGGACTTTAAGTCTTTGATGGCATTCGAGGAGGACGTCATTAATGCATCCGCCTCCACTTATATCTAGGGCTTTGAAGACTATAAAGCCTGCCTAGGACACATGATGCTATAACTGGATCTCCAGTGCCTTCATATGAGCAATAGTGATGAAGAGGTTAGTGTGTTCTCTTCGGATGAGGATTGAAGACTCATCCTCCCACCCCTTTATATCCGATGCCATTTTTTAGACACTTTACTATAAATAAAAAGTGTTAATAAATAAAATTAGCCTTTGTGCTTACCTCGCATCATGATACTTTGATTATGGAGTGTTGATGATTGTTGTCATATCCGTAGTTACACATAAATGCCAGATTTGGCTAGACTTTCAACTTCAAATCGAGCTCGAAGGATGTTCAATGTTTTCACAACATTCGATGAGGATTCACGAGGTCCTACTGATACATCCTTCCATCTCGCTTTAACAGCTATCCTCACTAGTCATATTTTTGCTCTGTTATTTATCATTGGATAGCTTCCAAAGTGCTTTTTGAAGACACCGTCTTGTAAATGTTGGTCCATGGAGATCCTAACTTGGGTTAGGGCATCTCCTTGTGATCGGTGCATTGTCATTAGTGATTATGAGGATTTTAGCTACAAATGAGTTATTTTCAATGGACTGGTCTTCTGGCACCACTGTTATGGCTAAGACTTTTATTTGAACACCTCTACACCATGCTTGTCACGTTGCTGTCCTTGTCATCAGAGATCACTATAATATCAATCGTTGAAGGATTGTACTCCCTAGATCATTTAATGCATGTTGTTTTTTGATAGTGATAGCCCATCAAAAAAGAGGTATGCTCTCCTATCCCCAGAAGGCACAGTCTACAAGGCCTTTTTTATGGTGACATTTGTCGCATTGTGAGAGAGTTGTAGTGAGAGTGCCCAAGCCTAGAGTCTTTATGAGGAAGGATCTATCTGTCGAAGATTGGCATCCACCACTTCATAGCAATGTCATGGTCACACCGCTCGGTCTATCATCATGAGAGTGTGGGCATTTTCTTCCACCCATGTGGGTCTCGATCGGATCGCAATCGGTCAGAGATAACTTCTAGAGAGCATTATGCCAAGAGGCCAGATTTGGCATGGAAGGTATTGAAAAATATTGCTAGATCGGTGATGGAGTTGAAGCGGTGGTTGCTGGAGGTTCCTTCATTGTTGTGCCTCTTAAAGGGATCTTAGTCCCCTCTAGAAAGTGGTTTTACCCCTTGAAGATGATTGCTTTTCGCCCCCTCTTGAAGGTGCATTGTGAAGGTGAATGCACTTCTACCCCCTATGGACCTACGCCATCTTCGTCCCCCTCATGGGGAGCTCTGCAACTAGTCATCAGGACTTTGCCAAGGGGAATCGTTAGAGCTCGCGCTCCAGGGGTTACCTCAATTCAAGGCCTGATCTTATCTTGCATTTGCTTCAATTGTAACAAACTTTAAATGAACTTGTACAGATCCTATGAATAGAAAGTTTTTTGTTTGTTTAGCTCAATGCGTTGCTATTCTCGTGTAGGTGCTGTTTGTCTCGGGAGACTTTCTTTGGGGAGACATCCAGAATTAGCTTGCGGCAAATACATATAAGCCATCAGATGAGATTCTGTATGTGGCTACGTAGGATTTTCAAAGGGTTAGCCCCTCGTCAATTAAGCTTACAAGCGAGTGACCTGCACCCTAGGCAGTGGCCAGCCTGGAGGTACTTGCGCATTGGTAGTCTTGGTTTCACACATGATCCAGCATGGAATTTTTTATGGCCTCGGGTTCTGTCGAGGTCACCTTCAGCATCCTCGAATCTTGTCGAGAATGGTTTCATGTCTGATAATGTTGCAAATTTGCTGAAAGCCTCGTTCAGTTCAGCCGTGTCCTGATCTGCTTCCATGATTTTTTTAAGCATGTTGCTGACATCGGCCTTCATATTGTAGTGTACATGGAGCTTAAACACCACCGCCACTTTGGGATGTTGGCTCTTCCTCCCCCTGGGTAACAATTGAATTTGGTTGTGACCACATCAATTTTTTGCCCAAGGATATTTAATCGGCCAATTCTTGAGGTTCCTGGATAACTTGCCTCTAATCTTTATGAATCAGTTTGGATCATTCCCGAGCTTTGCCTCAACAAACTTTGCTACCAGTTCGCTTCAACTTTCAGCTTCATCTTCCCTTAAACCTAGCTCCTTAATTGGTTGGGTTTCCTTGGGTTTATTTCCATGGACCGTGGCTGTGAAGTAATGTTTGGCCAGTACCTGATCTCCTCTCATCCCCCCAACCCTATTCTTGATTGGGAATTGGACAAGCAAGTGGTACATCGAGACTATTGCTTTTAGCGCATTTAGTCCATGTTGCCCTAGGATCATATTGCATACTGAGGATATTCAGACCACAAGAAACTTGAGTAGTGCGGTCATTTATCAAGGCAATTTTCCTATGGTTATCAATAATTTTACCTTGCCTTCAGCCATTGCTGATTGCTTCAGATTTCGACCAGCGGTGTACTGGCACTCCTGAGTCATTCTTTGGTTAACCTTATTTCTTAGAAAGCACTATGAAATAAGATGCTGGCAGAGCTTCCAGTACTATCTGGGATTCCTCCCACATCATAATTTGCTGTTATCAAGGAAATGACAACAGGATTAGTATGAGGAGTTTGAACTTTGCCTACATATTTATTAGAAAGAGAAATAATCATTATTAGAAAAAAAAGTTTGCTTCCCCGATCTGTGGCCTCTCTTTGAGCAAAATCTTTAGCTTCCTCTCCGTCTCCTACCCCTCAACCACCAATGGAGCATGAGATCATGTTGGTCGCGTCAATCATCGGGAGATTGCTGTGGTCACCTTCCCATTGGTCCCGGCCCAATATGATTCTTTCATAAGGATTTTTTTTCTATTCTGGATGAACTTTCTGAGGTATCTCCTACAAATAAGACCTTCAATCTAGTCCCTCAATTGGTAGCACTCTTCAGTGTCATAGTCGTAATCTTGGAGAAATCAATAGTCCTTCTTTCGATCCCAATTATGCAGTTGAGACATCATCGGTGGTGGCCAATATAGGTAGTTCTTGTCCTCAATCTCCATCAAGATCTGAGAGTGCAGGGCACAGAGTGGAGCGTAATTGTTGAAGTAACATTGGGAACACTTCATCCTCTACTGCTTCTAGGGATCACCATTTTTCCTTTCCTTCTTCATCCTACGATCTTCTTCATGAGCTCTCTTCATTCTACCCTTCTTCTTCCCTTCCTCCTCCCTATGAAGGATCTCGCTCTCCTCTACCTATGCATATTTTTGCTCTCGGGCCAAGAGTTTGGAGTTGTCCCTGGGGAAGTTTTTGTTTAAGGAGAAGATCAGGTGTCTATTCCTATGTTCTTGCTTCATCACCGATATGATGATGGACTCATTGAAATCATAGACTTCTAATGTGGTGGCATTGAAATGTGCTACGTAATCTCTCAGCATCGCCCCTTCTCTCTATTGAATGGAAAAAAGGCTATCACTGGTCTTTGGCTGCAGTTGCTGGCTATTGAAGTACGTGATGAATTACATCCCCAACTACTTGAAGCTATAGATAGATCCTCTTGGAAGATTGGAGAATCACATCCTCGCCATTTTCTTGAGTGTCACTGGGAAGGAAAGGCATGAGGACTTTGTAACCCTCCAGGTGGTCATACGGATCAATTGAGTCATCATAAGGTTTGACCTGTGGCATCTTGAACTAATTTGCAACTGGTTTGCTCAGGATCTCTTAAGAGAAGGGTGGCTGTGTTTTGAAATTAAGGTCGTCGTCTAATGGATGGCTCCCAGTCTGAAGCTCGTCGATAGGGCATTTCAGCTCTTGGACCTTCTTTTCGAGATTCTCTTCACACTGTGAGTATCACCGACATGGGAAAAGATTTGAGGTGGAGTCCTCCTTGGAGGGCTCCGATGATTTATGCCTCCAATCATCCCTCCTTATACTGTGAGGGCATGGAGATGAGCGGCGCAAAGTTTTCTCCATTGACCATGACCACCTTTGTGGGATTGGAGCCGAGTTAGAATGCTCGTGACCCCACTCTGAGACCTCTTCATGGGTCCAGCGGTTGTGTTGAGACACTACCATTGGAGGGACTTTGGTTCTGACCGCACTCTATTACAGTTATTGAATAGTAGTTATGAGTGCTTGAGCCTACCTCGCCAGAGCCTTGATTGAATTCAGATTCATTGTGGTGAACTCCTGGGGATGCTGTTCCCTTGTGCCAAATCTATTATTGCACCTCTTCGACATGGATTATTCTTGGATGAGCTAGAGCGGGATGGCGAAGCCTGGCTATTGAAAACCTACAAAGAAAGCCCTCGACGCCGGAGAAGAGGATGGAGTTCTCCGATGGAAGGCCGTTCGATGCTTTTGGTGATAGTTATAGAGGGATAACAGAGGAAAAAGATGATAAGAACTAGGTATTCAAAGAGTCTGACAAAAGTCGAGAGTGCCTCCTTCTCTTTCTTCGACCTTTTTATGGACGGAGGCCTACTAGAATTGTCAGACTATTAGCCGCTGAAGTTGTAAAATATTAGTAGATGGTTATAGTATCGGCTTTTTGCGAGTGGGGTGAATATTTGCTGCTGTAACCAAATGCCAACTCAATAGGATCTATGTCCCAAGAGCTTCTCGTAGCTTCTGTATTGCAAAATGGCTAGCGGAGAAGTGGGGTGAATTTGGGTGTGAGATCGGCCAAGTACTGATGAGGACCTCCTCGGTAAGGGTCCGATGCCATCGGCTTCATCTGAGGTTATAGACGGTATTAGCGTTGGGCCGATAATGATAGTCTCGTGTGATCATCTAGATGCTGATCATTATGACCTCATTCAGATACCGATCTCATATGATTGGTGGCCACCAAAAGGCATTGAGTAACTCATCTACTTTTGGCTGTCCATGTTATCACACTAGGTATTTGTCACATCATTAGAGATTGGGCACATTACCTGGTCGGCAAGCTACAGCCCAACAAAGCTTATTCAAGTTGTTGGAATCAATTTAGCTATATTCAAACTTAAATCAAGCCTTAATTCAAACAAGAACATGTAACATACTTTTGCTCATGCTTGATGCAAGATCGATTAATGCAATTTCATTTAGCATTATGAAGTCCATCGTGGTAGACTCTATATGCTCGGCTCCATTTGGAAAGAGGCATGAAATTGTTGTCAAGCCAATTTCAATTCAAACTCGATCACACCGAAGGGAGTCAGATCTCTCACTCGGTGCAAATGGCGTGTTACCACGGATCTACGCCTCCTAGCCCTTCTTGAACCCCGTCGGCTTGGACGGCGATGCCGAAACCAAGGAGCAAGCCTCGCCCTTCCTCGGCCATTTTTATGCCGCTAGCAACCTCGACGCCGACACCGATGAGTGGGTCCCACCCATCTCCTTCCCTTTCTCCCCTAGGTACCCACTCCCCCTCTACCCCAAAACCCTAAAACCTAACCCTCCCTCATCCGGGACACACCTTCCCTTTCTTTCTCAAGGATGCATTTACATAACTTGAGCCAGTTATCTCAGTCATATATTAATTTTATAGTTTAATCATGTTCTATTCTATATAAATTATGTTACCTTATACTAGATAATGATATCAATATTTGTCTATGTAGAAAATAATAATTGAATGAATGCCTGATATATATGAATTTTTATGCTCATATTTTGAGCTTAATCCAGCTGAGCTTGAGTGATCTAAGGGTGCATTTGTTTCACAACAGGAATTGGAATCAGACTTGGATTGGATTGGAATGGGAATCAGAATCGTCATGTCCCTTAATGCATTGGGGTGCTTGGTTGGAGGAAGTAGGGGTCCGGAATCATAATGGGAATGGATGACTTCTATTCCAACCACTTGGTTGGGGGAAGTTTCATTTCAATTTTGATTTTGGGATAGAATGAGAATGACCCAATCTACTTAAAACTCAATCCTCACTCTCCCCTATGGTTTCAAATTTTGATTTCGATTCCGATTTCAATTTCGATTCCAATCCATTCCGATTTTCATTCCAATTCTAATTTCGATCACGAACCAAGCACCCCTTTAGTTCATAATTGGAATCAGAATTGGAATGGAATTTGAATATTATAGGAGAGTAAGGATTGGATTTTAAGGGATTGGACCATTCTCATTGCCCTCTAGAATCAGAATGGGATTGGGCTCTCCCCAACCAAACATTTGGAATGCAAGTCACTCATTCTTATTCCCATTCCAGAGTCCAACTTCCCCCAACCAAACATGCCCTAAGTGTAGAGCTTGGCTTATTTGGCAATTCAGTAAGCTAAATTCCAGCAAAATTTTGCACCAAACATGAATTGGCCTATGAACAGATGGCTCATTCAAAGCCCTAGCTATGGATTCATCTTGAGGATTGTTTAAGCCAAAATGTGGTAGGTAACATGCACTCTTTGTATACTTTGGCCTTGATAAGAGGCCTCTGTATGAGTGTTTAGCTAGCATATAGGATTATTGTCAATTGGAGGAGTTCATTTGTTGATCATATTCTATTCAAAGATGGAAAATAGACATCTCTTATTTTCGGCAGATTGAATTGGTAGATGTTTATTATTTATAAGAAAGGTGGTTTCTACCAATTAATCGACCAGTCAAGACAATTGCATAGGGATATCTGGATGCTAATGCTCCTGTTTCTCCATCCCATGTTTCAATTCCACTTATTTTAGTATTTTTTTCTGATACCATAGGTCATGATCCTTGCTCTTGGTAGGGTTTTGGTGGTGCTCCCAAGCCTTGAGAGGTCATGAAAAGAGTCATAAAATTAACTTCGAAAGACTAGGATAGGTGTGGTCTTAGGACTAGAACATGAATGGTCCTAGGATGGAGGCAGTGTGTAGCCCTCCACGGATTTGAGGTCCGAATGGTGAGGATCTTGAGGAGCTTGGTTGGTGTTCCGAAGATCGAAGAATATAAGATGGAGTAAGAAACCAGAGCCAAGGATGAAGACTGCAAAGAAGAGCAGTTTTTAGGGACTTAGTCGATCCAGTCTCAGACTGGATCGACCATGTCTCAGAGGAAAAGCCAAACAAAAAGGTGTGTGTTGAGAACTGTAGACACGATACGCAACTAGGTCGACTCAGTGCTTTTGTGAGTCGACCAGTCTCAGATTAGCCAACTCAATCTGAGACTGGACGTGGGCAGAGATGTACGGGAGGTTTGTTTGGGGCTAGGATCTAGATTGATCCTAGGGATCTTAAGGTCTGGTTTGAGAGGTCTTAAGGAGGCTAACTTAGGGATTGGATTGGAAGTAAGTCAGACTGGATCGACTATGTCTCAGAGAAAAATCCAAATAAAAAGGTATGTGTTCGAGACTGTAGACACGGTATGCATCTGGGTTAACTCAATGCTTTTGTGAATTGACCCAATCTCAAGTTAGCCAACTCGGTCTGAGACTGGGCACGGGTAGAGATGCATGGGAGGTCTGTTTAGGGCTAGGATCTAGATTGATTCTAGGGGTCTTAAGGCTTGGTTTGAGAGGTCTTAAGAGGGCTAACTCAGGGATTGGACTGGGAGTAAGTTCAAGGGATGAGAGCATATGAGATATGGGTGTACATAGGCTCGGTGAGTGCTTTCATATATTAGATTAGCCAGAAAAATTTTTGGTCGGACCTATTGGCTATGTATAAATATATAGGTTGTATTAGAGTTTTATCAAGAGAAGTAGAATATAGATCTTTTTTCCCTCAACCTCTCTCTCTTTCTCTCTCTAGGGATGACGCCCCAAGGTTCCTTGAAAAAATCCTAGAGGAAGGGGTGCCTCCCTCAAGCCCTAAGAGGGGCGCCCCATTATAGCACCTAGGGATTGGTGTTGGTGTTTGCTACCTTCAGAGATCAGATCTACCGTAGATCTCCTCAGGTTCATGCCGAAGATTAGAAGTTTCGCAACATGGTACAAGTGAGGTACCATGGTTTTCTCTAACAATTGGTATCAGAGCCTGGTAGAGCATGAAAGCATAGGAGAAGTCAAACAGGAAGAAATTCGTATACCTATTTCATGGTATGTCTCAGATCTACTTTTATTTTTGTTGTGATTTGGCCAACCGAAGTAGCGGGTTGAAGGTGGAGGTTGAGAGGATTGTCGGAAAGAGATTTTTTCAGGATGGAAAGTTTGGGTGCATGATTTGCTGGTCGATCTTGATGGAAAAGCAGGGGTGTATGGCAATAGGATTCTTTAAGAAGATGAATAGTATGGAGCAGTTTGATGGATGAAGAGAGATCACCCAAGGGGTAATGGTTGAAGGAAGGCTGAAAAAGAGACTATACATCTTTTGATTGCAAGAAGGTGGAAAAGTAGTCGGAGATGCATTTAGCGGTTTGATCAGAGCATGGATTTGTGAAGCCTTGGGGGTGATGGAGATGGTTGATCCACGAAGAGTCGTAGTAGGTTTAGAAAAGGTGGAAGTCCTTGATGGTTTCGAAGGTGCCCATGGGATTGTGGAGTATCCGAGATGGGAGCAGCGATGCTGGAGGTCCAATAGGTCAGGATTGGATGATTGATCTTCGATCAGGTTTCTTTTACAGGAGTGCCAAGAAGAGTCATGGTTTAGATGGAGGATGGGTTTATGTAGCAAGAGAGGATCCGGATACCTATGAGAAGATGATGTTGAGCCTCGAGATGAGATAGATGGATTTGAGCCCAGGATAGAGTTTGAGTTGTAGTTCCTCCAGTTGAAATTGAAGTGATGATTGGTGCAGGGGTAAAAGAGGATGATGTGCTAGGGTAGACTTCTCTAGGGTTCAATCGCTGGGTATGAGTTGGATGAGCTCTTAGGTTTTGGAGGTGCCCGTGGGTTGCGAAAGTATCCGAGATATCTTCAAAGAGATTCACAAAGTGCAGAGGGTTCGAAGGGACAGCAACGGTATTTGAGGTGCAGTGGCAAGCCCCATAGTGTAGCATTGGGTGGTCGGCCTCGGATGACTCAGTTACAGAGTCAGGTTCTTCTATGGCATCAGATGGATTTTAGTTTCAAGTGGAGCACCGAGCAGAGGTGGCTTCACAAGTGAAGAGGGATTTGGCATGAGTTTAGAGTGGAGAGGTGCGAAAGGATCTATATCCCAGCATCAGTACCAGAGATGCACAATTTCAGGTGGAGTGGCATATGTAGGTGGATAGACGTAGTTCTGAGGAGACCATGTCAGGTGGTGCAGTGAGTGTCGATATAGGAATGCTGCAGTTTTCTCCAAACAAGTCTAGGAAAAGTGATGTAGCTGCCAAGTAGAAGGGATCTTACAATTTTTAAGATGGTGCAAAGAAGCAAGCCAAGATTTTTAGCAATGGAGGCGGTCATCCTAAAGGCCTCCAAGGAAGTTCAGCAGTTGAAAAAAGATGGCAGTGGTAAGGTGTGCACAAGAGGCTGTTAGGATATATATCGACAGCAGGATTGTATAGGAGGACATTGCCAGGTGTGCCAAAGTTTGGGCACACCAAGATAGAGATTGTAAGATTTTGGTGGTGCTTCCAAACCTTGGAAGGCCATAGAAGGAGTTAGGATGTTGGCTTCGAAAGACTAGGATAGGTGTGGTCCTAGGACTAGGACGGGAGTAGTCCTAGGATGGAGGCAGCCCTCCATGGGCTTGAGCTCCAGGTGGTGAGGATCTTGAGGGGCTTGGTTGGTACTCTAGAGACATGGAAACATAAGGTGGAGCAAGGAACTAGAGCTAAGAATGAAGACTATAGAGGAGCAGTTTTCAAGGACTTAGTCGACTCAGTCTGAGATTGGGTCGACTATGTCTCAGAGGAAAAGCCAAATAGAAAGGTATGCATTCAAAACTATAGGCACGGTACGCAACTGGATCGACTCAATGCTTCTGTGAGTCAATCCAGTCTCAGATTAGTCAACTCAATTTGAGATTGGGTTGGCTCAGTGCGTGGGTAGTGATGCATAGGAGGTTTGTTTGGGGCTAGGGTTTGGATTGATCCTAGGGATCTTAAGACCTGGTTTGAGAGGTCTTAAAGAGGCTAACTTAGGTATTGAATTGAGAATAAGTCTAAGGGATGAGAGCATGTGAAACATTGGTGTACATGGGCTCGGTAAGTGCTATCATATATTGGGTTAGCTAGAAGAGTTTTTGGTTGGGCCTATTGGCTTTGTATAAATACATAGGTTGTATTAAGATTTCACGAAGAGAAGTGGAATACAGATCTTTTCTCCCTCAACCTCTCTCTTTCTCTCTTTCTCTAGGGTTGATGCCCCAAGGTTCTTTGAAAAAACCCTAGAGGAAGGGGCGCCTCCCTCAAGCCTTAGGAGGAAAGTGCCCCATCATAGTGCCTAGGTATTGGTGCTGGTGTTTACTACCTTCAAAGATCAGATTTATTGCAGATCTCCTCTGATTCATGCCAAAGATTAGGGGTTCTGTAACATGGTACAGGTGAGATACTGTGGTTTTCTATAACACTCTTCACAATCACGTGCGTAGCATGTGGAAAGGTCTAATGTGATGTAATTGGTAGTCTAGGCTGTGGTTGCCAAACTAAAGTTACTATAGTTGATCTGCATGAGGCAAATTCTCTCTGTTGTTTGTTTTGAAGCTTATTCTTATCTTGAAACTTCCATTTGCTTTAATTAAATTATTGATGCAGTTGTTTTACTTGTTTCATTATATGGTGTTTATGAAACTCATCTTTTGCTTCAATGGTAGGTATGCATCTTGCAAGCCATGAGCGAAGAAAATTTCAAAATGTGGATAATAGTTCCTTTTGCAAGTCTGAGAGTGCGAGTTTGCATTCACCCAAACTTTTGAAAGGAGTGGATGATAGAAAGTATGTGAAGGAAAAATCCTGATTTTCCAGACCAGGTTCGTTCAGATCTGATCAGATCAAGAGATATATTTTAAAATTTTTTCTTTTTAATCTAGATCAGATTTGGAATGTTTCAGATCTGGTTCTTATTGTTCTAATAATTAAAATAAATTTAGATAAATTAAATTAAATTTAATTTATCTTGACGTAGGATAATCCTATTACCCATTGATGATCCTATAAGCAGCGGAAGGTTCTGGATCTAGCCATGCAAGTGCCTGGCCTTTACCGATGTCCACTCAGGCTAGATCTAGAGATCCTATTCTTCTCTATCATATCTCCAAATATCATATCTGAATCTGATTTGGAGGATCTTCAAAATACCTTTAAAAGATTAGCAGTTGTCCTTTGCAGCAGCGCAGCTTTCTAGCTTTTTGTCATCTTTCTCTCATCTGGATTGCACTAACCAAGATCCCAAACTACTTTGGGCATGGAGAGGAGAGGGAGAAGATAGGCTTGGCATGGAGGAGGAGGAGAGAACCAGCCTTGGGCATGGGATTTTTTCTATTCTTTTCAATGCTCTTTGGGTTGGGCGCAGGATCTTATTTATAGACTATGCATGATCCAACTCCTCTTCTTCCCAACCAATCATAACCCTTTGTGAAATCAGATCTAAATATGATTGGTGGGAATAGAGTCCCTTGGATTCCTCCTTAGATGGTGCCTAAGATCAGTCAAATTTGGTTCATAGGAGGAGTCTAATTGGAATCCAAAACGAAGATGGAGTCCCTATCCAATAGGGATTCTTGGGCTCCTCCAGCTTGGGCACACGCCAAGGGTGGCATGCGCCCTCCTCCTTACCAGGTTCTGGTAGGAGGACAAGTTCCCACCAGCTCTCCAATAGGTGCGTGACACATGAACAAAAGTCAAAGTATCAATGGTCAACATTTAACCAATCAAAAGTCAACTTTTGACCAAAGTCAAAAGACGAGAAATAGTAGGTGACAAAAAATGGCAGGTATTGTCTTACAAAATAAGACAATCCTTTTCTGACCTGGACAAGCTTCAGTCAGACCAAGTGAAGGCCTCTGATCGAGCATAAACTCCTTTGGCTTAGTCAGGACAACTATTTATGATAGAAAAAGAAGAACGTTAGATTCAATCAAGTGCTAGCACGATTTCTTTGAACCTAATTGAATCTCATTCAGATCAATTGAACTAGATCAGTTTAATTGATGATCACCAAATTCAAACCCTTGTTTGTGTGACCCAGTTAGGTTCAGTTTTGTATGGTAATGGGATATGTCATGATTTTTATCATCGACATCATCGAAACTCCTTTCGATGGATCAGAACTCTTCTAATTCGAACAACTAGAATGATCGATCATCTAAATCATTCTAATTGCTCCCAAAATCTACCAATGACACCTAGCAGTATATGGTGGCAACCCATCAGAACTGAATGCAAACCTCTTGGTGCAGCTACCTATGTGATTAAGTTTTTCTATCTTGAGCCCCGATCAGATTAGGGTTTAGGTGAACTCGTCAAACCTTAGTCTCTGTCATATGATGTAATCATTCGATTCAAGTCCGATGTGAAAAGCTAAATAGAAATTTTTTCTATTATTTCACTCTGCCATGGCCATGGACTTCTAGACTTGATTCTCATGATCATCATAGGACTGCTCATCTACCATCGAGGTAGATAGATTCTATCTTGATGCTATCCAGTTCCTACAATGAACATGCTATAGCTAACATACACCTCAGGGTTCCATATGGCTAGGAGACCGAGTAATGGTGTAGTCAAGCTATAACACCCTTAAGGTGAACTGCCGATGCACCTTAGGTCAAAGAACTAGATACACTACTGCAGCATCGAGTCAGTCATTGATGAGAAGGTAGACTTTTTAATGACTACTCGAGGTGGTCATGCTCAGTGCCCTCGTTCTCTAACGAGTACCTATACTCTCGCTTCGGTGTCTCCACACCATAGACTCAAGACTCATCTACTAAAGAGAAGTAATTATACACCAACTTTTCGGATCAATCACCATCCTCGTGATGATCCTATGGTCGGAAGCATTCTATGAGTTAATAATGATTATTCATGTCTTAAATTTTTAACTATTGAAAATATGAATTATCATTATCATTAACTCAAAAGATGTATTACAGACATTAAATAAACATATGTGATAGAAAATAACCCATTTTATTGATAATAGTCAAAATTATAATTTTGCCCCTAGAAGTGTATTACAAATATTAGCCAATTCTAACTTGTAGGGCACATATATCTAACAATCTTCCACTTATCCTAAAGTCAATTGGCTACAAATCTAAGTCACATCTTCTTAAGATGGGCTTCGATTTTCTGTTGGCCCCAACGATTTTGTAAGCGGATCTACCACATTGTTTATGGAGTCGACTCTCTTGACCTTGACGTAATTCTTCTCGAGGTAATCATAGATGAGGTGGTATCGTCGTTCAATGTGCTTGAATTTTTGGTGAGACCTCGGCTCCTTAGCAAGGGCTATGGCGCCATTGTTGTCGCAGTATAGAGGAATGGCATCTGATGGCATTACTCCAATTTCTGCAGCAAACTTCTTATACTAGAATGCTTCCTTCGCAGCCTCTGATGCAGCGATATATTCTGCTTCCATGGTGGAATCTGCTATCACAGTTTGCTTGAAACTCTTCTAGCTGACAGCACCACCATTGCACACAAATAGACTCCCAGATGTCGACTTTTGATCATCTACATCGGACATGAAATCTGAGTCTGTGTATCCCTGAACTTGGAGTTCTCCATTACCAAAGACCAACATCATATCCTTAGTTTTTCTTAAGTACTTAAGGATACATTTCACAGAAATCCAGTGTTCTTTACCTGGATTTAACTGATATCTGCTTGTGACACTCACAGCATGGGCTATATCAGGTCGTGTACATAGCATGGCATACATGAGGCTCCCTATTACAGAAGCATAAGGGATCTTGCTCATGCATTCTATTTCCTCAGGTGTGCTAGGGCACATCTTCTTGGAAAGATGAATACCATGTCTGAAGGGTATTAATCCCCTCTTAGAGTTTTCCATATTAAACCTCTTTAGTACTTCCTCTATGTACATCTTCTGTGAAAGTCCTAGCATCCTATTTGGTCTATCCCTATAGACCTTAATTCCTAGAATAAAGGATGCTTCACCTAGGTCTTTCATGGAGAATTCTTTAAACAACCATAATTTGACTATCGTCATCATGGAAATATCATTTCCAATAAGGAGGATGTCATCCACGTACAATACGAGGAAGACAACAGTGCTCCCACTGACCTTTTTGAAGACACACGATTCCTCTTCATTTTTGATGAAATCAAACTTTTTGATCACATCATTGAAATGAGTGTTCCAGCTCTGAGATGCTTGCTTAAGTCCATATATGGACCTTTGCAGCTTGCAAACCTTGTGATCAGTATCACTGGATGTGAAACCTAGTGGCTGTTCTATATAGATATCTTCCTCAAGATATCCATTCAAGAATATCATTTTCACGTCTATTTGCTATATTTCATAATCGAAATAGTCTGTAATGGCAAGCAATGTGTGGATGGATTTTAGCATAGCCACTGAAAAAAAGGTATCCTGATAGTCAATGCCTTCGCATTGACTATAACCTTTTGCCACTAGTCTAGCCTTGAATGTCTCCACATTCCCATCTGCACCAATCTTTCTCTTGAAGATCCATTTACACCCAATAGATTCTATATCTTCTGGTGGATCTACCAAGGTCCAGACTTGGTTTAAGTGCATCGAGTCAATTTCTGACTACATTGCTTCTAGCCATTTCTCGGAGTCGATATCTAATATCGCCTTGTTGTAGGTTTTGGGATCATCATCATGAGCACCATTACCTACGAGGAACATTTTCTCCACTTTCTCTAAAATAATACCTAAGTATCTTTCAGGGGGATGAAAAACTTTTTTCGATCTACGAGGTGGAGGAGGTAGTGTTCTTATTGGCTCAACCTGATTTGGTTCCAATTGATCCTTAGCTCGTTGTGAGACTTTCTCATCAAGCTTAATCTGCTTTCCAATGCCGCTATCTTGAATAAACTATTTTTCAAGAAAAATGGCATGTCGACTCACAATCACATTGTGGTCTTTTGGAATGTAGAAATAGTATCCTAATGACTCTTTAGGATATCCTATGAATCAAGCTCTAAAGGACCTAAACTCTAACTTGTCCGCTTGTTATCTTTTGACATAAGCCGGACAACCCCAAATTCTGAGATGACTCAGACTTGGTTTCTTACTGTGCCATATCTCATACGGTATGGTAGGAACGATTTTAGAGGGAATCCTATTCAGTAGATAAATTGAAGTTAATAATGAGTGTCCCCAAAGAAAATCAGGGAGGTCTGTGAAGCTCATCATGGATCGGACCATATTCAATAGAGTCCGATTTCTCTGTTTTGAAACCCCGTTGAGTTGAGGTATTCCTGGTGGAGTCCATTGAGAGACTATGCTATTTCCTTGAGATAGTCTAAGAATTTCTGGCTAAGGTATTCACCTCCTCGATCTGATCGAAGAATCTTAATGAATTTTTTAATTTATTTTTCTACTTCATGTCTGAATTCTTTGAACTTTTTAAAAGCTTTAGACTTGTGTCTCATAAAATACACATACCCATACCTAGATAGATCATCGATAAAGGTAATGAAGTATACAAAATTGCCTTTAGTCGGCACATCAAATGGGCCGCACACATCAGTATGTACTAGGGCAAGGAGATCTGTGGCTTTTTCCCCATGTCCTACAAAAGGAAGTTTAGTCATTTTGCCTTGAAGATAAGATTCATAAGTTGGATATGACTCGAAAGTCAACAGACTCAATAGCCCATTTTTCTCCAATTTGTTGATCCTATCTTCTGCTATATGACCAAATCTCAGGTGCCATAGATACCTATCATTTGGACTATCCCTAGGTCATTTGGCATTCACGTTTTGCTCGATAGTTAGAATAGATACATCAATATGTAGCTGATAAAGATCGTTAATAAGGAAATCATTTGCAATTTTATTTCTTTCATAAAGAATGTTACAATGGTCCTTAAAGAAGGTAATCACATAGCCTTCTAGTGCTAAGCATGAAATAGAAATCAAATTCCTGCTAACTGCAGGCACATAATAATAGTCTTTCAAAACTAAGTCTAAACCAGATGGTAATCGAAGAGGATATGTTCCCACCACCACTACAGCAACTCTTGCTCTATTACCGATGCGTAGGATCATGTCTCCATCCCTCAGCCTCCTACTATCCTCAAGATCCTGTATGGAAGAAGTACACAGATGAGCACTAGAACCAAAGTCAAGCACCCAACTGGATGCAAAAGAAACCATAAGGTTAGACTCAATAACGAGCATACCTCCAGAAGGACCTTCCTTCTTATTCTTCAGGATGGCCAGGTAAGTAGGACAGTTCCGCTTTCAGTGGCCATCACTGTTGCAATGGAAACACTTTCCTTTGGCAGCGGCTTTCATCTTCGGCTCTGCCTTCTTCTTCTTTTCTCCTTTCACTTTTGCTTTTTCGCAGACTTCTTTTTCTTTTCAGAAGACTTTCTTTTGAAAGAAGTCCGTTCCATAGCAAGAACTGAGCCTTTAGAATCTCTCATAGAAAGCTCAACGGTGACCAGCATGTTCATTAATTCAGCCAAGAAATTTTGAAGTTTATGCATGTGGTAATTCATGATGAATTGCCCATATGCATCAGTCAAGGATTGCAGAATGACATCATTCTGCAGATTCAGGTCTAACTTCACACCGAGCTTCTCAAGCTCTTCCAAGTTCTTGATCATCATCAGACAGTGATCTTGGACTGACTGCCCATCATGCATCTTAGCCTTAAAAAGTCATTTTGTGACTTGATATTTGGCTGCGCGACTCTGTTCACCAAACATCTCCTGTAGGTGAGCCAATATTTGGCGAGCAGTCTCGATATCTTCATGTTGGCACTGGAGCTCATCAGACATCGAGTCCAACATGTAATATCTAGCCTTATTATCTTCGTCTATCCATTTTTTCAGAGACGCTCTCTATTCAATAGATGGACGGGCTGGTAAGGTAGGAGGGTCCTGGTCCAATACATGTGTTAACTTCTCAGAACCCAAAATGATTTTGTAGTTCTTGAGCCAATTTTTATAATTGGGTCCGGTCGGTCTATGTGTGTCCAGGATACGTGCTAATAGGTTAGATGCAAACATTTTCCTGTAGAGAGTCAAAGATTCAAGTTAGATACAGTAATTATGACTTGACCAATTTGTTTAGAAATTTTATTTTTAAACAAATTAGCTTCCACTATTTTCTCGAATTCCTACACTCCCTCTGTAGAGATATGAAAATCTCCATGATTAATGATTTCTAGTGGATGGTGCGGTCTCACCAACTGACTCATCACCTCACCTAACAGTTATTGGTGATAGATTAGCCAATGAGTGAATAACTCTTGTTCAATGATTCTCTAATCATGGTGCACCCAAACTTGGTCTCTAATTCATGAATCTCACCATATCCAGAATATTGATCCACTCCTTAGTTAAGTCAGACCCACCATTTGCACAGACTGGATTCCTAATTGAGTCTCTCACCGTATCTAGAATATTGAGCCCAACTCATTCTCCAGTCCATAGCATCCAATGCCTAATAGACATGGTTGCATCTTTCCGGTGCAACTGAGCCACTGTATCCAATCGAGAACAATCAACCTCGGGAAGGGCCCGCATATCTACAATGATGGAAGACCTCAGACTTGATCTTTTCTTAGGGAGAATTGATTCAGATCTCATTAAACTAGACTTGTCATAGTCATAACAATTATGACTAACCTAGTGGCATGGGTTAGCTCGGATTATTGACCACCTCAGATCAGAATTGTGTCAACAGATATGACCAGATAAGTGAGACTAGTGGAAGGGATATGCCATTAACTCGTACAAGAATGCATTCAGATCGAGTAGCTCCCAATTAAAAATCAGTCGGTCGTATGTGTCAAACTTACCTTAGACACCAAATTGTTGAGTCAGAACCAATTGGGTTAGCCTACAATCTAGACTCTAACCTCTGAGCCTAATTAGGTCTTGCTTGATCGTGACTCGATCTTGACCCAGACTTAATCCTATTAGGCTGGTCAATTTAAGCATTATTGATCCCATCTAACCAACTCTTGATTCGGTTTGATCAACCGCTTAGACCTAATTGTGCTACCCAAGTCCGAACTCAGTATTATGAATATATCTTAGATCTAAAATTCTTAATTTTAGACCTAATTAATATTTCATAATCTTAATTTTTAATTAAGTAATGTTCATAAATAAAATATGCACAATAAATCCTAGAGTTTCAGGATCTAGGGTTTTGTAGAAAGTAAGTTTTGGATTTCTGATTAAAGACGAACATGCAGCACCCCTACACGTCATAAGAATGCCCCATCGGATGGGAGGAGAGGGTCTTTAAATCCTTCTTCATTCTTATGACCGGATGGCCAAGAGGAACGTCTTAATCAAGAACATGTAATACTACAAAATAGTTTTAGATCTATATCATATATCTCATATACAAATTAGATCTAATCATGTCATATTTTGCATACATCTCATGTATCGAATCATGCATGTTTTTAGATCTAAATTATCTCATAATAATCTAAAAAATTAGATTTAAATTAATCTTATCAAAATAAACTCTAATCTAGACAACTATGTAGAACTATTCTACAACTAGTCTAGACATGCATTAATCATATCTCATATGATGTTAAAATTAAATAATTTTTATTTACTATTTTTTAGATATTATTATAATAATTATAATATTAAAAAATAATAAATAAATAAATTTAAAATATAATTTAATTAAATTAAATTAAAAACATGCAAGACTATTCTATAGAACTATTCTATTTTAGAACTAGTCATGCATATTTTCTAATCTTAGATCCAAATTATTTAATTTTAATTTTTTCTAATTTCAGATTTGATCACATCTCATGTAACATTTGAAATTACTTATTTTTTAATTAAAATAAATTTAAAATCAGATCTAAACACTTTAGAACCATGGCTCTGATACCAGTTGAAGGAAAAATTCTGATTTTTTGGACCAGGTTCGTTCAGATCTGATCGAATCAAGAGATATATTTTAAAAATTTTTTTCTTTAATTTAGATCAGATCTGAGATATTTCAAATCTAGTTCTTATTATTTTAATAATTAAAATAAATTTAGATAAATTAAATTAAATTTAATTTACCTTGATGTAGGATAATCCTATTACTCGTTGATGATCCTATAAGCAGCGAAAGGTTCTGGATCTAGCCATGCAAGTGCCTGGCCTCTATCGGTATCCACTCAGGCTAGATCTAAAGATTCTTTTCTGCTTTATCATGTCTTTAAAAATCAGATCTGGATCTGATTTGGAGGATCTTCAAAATACCTTTCGAAGATCAGCAGTTGTCCTTTGCTGCAGCGCAGCCTTCTAGCTTTCTATCGCCTTTCTCTCGTCTGGATTGCACCAACCAAGATCCCAAACTACTTTGGACGTGGAGAGGAGAGGGAGAAGATGGGCTTGGCATGGAGGAGGAGAGAACCAGCCTTGGGCATGGGATTTTTTCTATTCTTTTCCATGCTCTTTGGGTTGGGCGTAGGGTCTTATTTATAGACTCTGCATGATCCAACTCCTCTTCTTCCCAACCAATCACAACCCTTTGTGAAATCAAATCTAAATCTGATTGGTGGGAATAGAGTCCCTTGGATTCCTCCTTAGATGGTGCCTAAGACCAATCAAACTTGATTCTTAGGAGGAGTCTAATTGGAATCCAAAAAGGAGATGGAGTCCCTGTTCAATAGGGACTCCTAGGTGCCTCCAGCTTGGGCACACGCCAAGGGTGGCGTGCACCCTCCTCCTTGCCAGGTTCTGGCAAGGGGACAAGCCCCCACCAGCTCTCCAATAGGTGCGTGACATATGGACAAAAGTCAAAGTGTCAATGGTCAACATTTGACCAATCAAAGGTCAACTTTTGACCAAAGTCAAAGGACGAGAAATAGCAGGTGATCAAAAATGGCAGGTATTGTCTTACAAAATAAGACAACCCTTTTCTGACCTGGACAAGCTTCAGTCAGACCAAGTGAAGGCCTCTGATCGAGCACAAACTCCTTTACTCAGTTAGGACAACTATTTATGATAGTAAAAGAAGAACGTTAGGTTCAATCGAGTGCTAGCACGATTTTCTTGAACCTAATTGAATCTCATTCAGATCAATTGAACTGGATCAGTTTAATTGATGATCACCAGATTCAAACCCTTATTTGTGTGATCCAGTTAGGTTCAGTTCTGTATGGTAATGGGATATGTCATGATCTCTATCATCAACATCATCAAAACTCCTTTCGATGGATCAGAACTCTTCTGATTCGAACAGCTAGAATGATCGATCATCTAAATCATTCTAATTGCTCCCAAAATCTACTAGTGACACTTAGCAGTATATGGTGGCAACCCATCAGAGCTGAATGCGAACCTCTTGGTGCATCTATCTGTGTGATTAAGTTCTTCTATCTTGAGCTCCGATCAGATTAGGATTTAGGTGAACTCGTCAAACCCTAGTCTCTGTCATATGATGTAATCATTCGATTCAAGTCGAATGTGAAAAGCTAAATAGAAACTCTTTCTATTATTTCACTCTGCCATGGCCATAGGCTTCTGGACTTGATTCTCATGATCATCATAGGGCTGCTCCTCTACCACCGAGGTAAATAGATTCCATCTTGATGCTATCCAGTTCCTACAATGAACATGCTATAGCCAACATACACCTCAGGGTTCCATATGTCTAGGAGACCGAGTAATGGTGTAGTCAAACTATAACACTTCAAGGTGAACTGCCGATGCACCTCAGATCAAAGAACTAGACATACTACTGCAGCATCGAGTCAGTCATTGACGAGAAGGTAGACTTCCTAATGACTACTCGAGGTGGTCACGCTCAGTGCCCTCGTTCTCTAACGAGTATCTGTACTCTCGCTCCAGTGTCTCCACACCGTAGACTCAAGATTCATCTACTAAAGATAAGCGATTGTACACCAACCTTTCGGATCAATCACCATCCTCGTGATGATCCTATGGTCGGAAATATTTTATGAGTTAATAATGATTATTCATATATTAAATTTTCAACTCTTGAAAATATGAATTATCATTATCATTAGTTCAAAGGATGTATCACAGACATTAAATACATATATGTGATAGAAAAAAATACATTTTATTAATAATAGTCAAAATTACAATTTTGCCCCTAAAAGTGTATTACAAATATCAGCCAATTCTGACTTCTAGGGCACATATATCTAACAGTATGGGAGTGTAACCAAAGAATATGAAACTCTTCATGCTCAGCGGGTTCAAATGATTAATTTTCTACAAGCTCAGCAGTGTCCACTTGGTAATCCCTGTTCAAGTCCAGGACTCAAGTCTTCTTAGTCTGGCTCAATTGCTTGCTTTAATCCATCAAGTGAGTCTGTTGAAGGTAATTCTGATGCTTCCATGTCTCAGCATGTAATTGATTTGGATATTTGAGATGATGTCTGTGCTGCTGATCCTATGATTGATCATGTCTCAGCACATTCTTCCAGCAATTGTGGTTCCACAATGCAAAAGAAAATGCCACACATTACAAGTGGTAGCTCATATCTTTGCCCCAAAACCAAAGAACATAAGGATAAGACATCGGTGATAATTATTGATTCTGATGACGAAGATGAAGTTTGCCGGAAAGGTACCAAGAATTCTTGCATTTCTGAATGTCAGGCCCACGAGTTTCAAGCATGGCTATCATCAGAATTACAATTATGTTTGAGGCAAGCTGGCTTATTAGCACGGGAGGGTCATTCTAATCAGCCAGCAGCCAGTGAGCAGAAAAATGTCAAATTTGCTCATGATTTTGCTGCTATAGGCAAAGTGCCACCTTCTGTTCAGTATGAGGCAGTTGTCTTAAGCAAAGTGATTGAGAAGCAGCCAATTCAAGATACTGAGGTGAGTTTGTTCTCTCTCTCTCTCCCTCTCTCTCTCTTTTTAAAAATAATTTAAGTGCTGTTCTTCTCTGTTATTGATTTTTTGTCAGCATCAAACAATCTCAAACCACTGCTATGGTGTTGTTACTTAGCATGACTAAAGAAGACAACCAAATCATAGGTTCTATAAGATAAATTTTTACAGTTCATTGCATTGATGGGGAGATAGTTATGTAATCAGCATTCGCTAAATCATCCCGAATTGGATGGTTCAGAGCGTTTTGAGCCATACTGGCTGCAAATTGGAACTGTTTGGCCTTCTCAATCGGAACACTGGATGAGGAAGAGAAAAAGAAAAGAAGAGAGAGAGAGAGGGGAGAAAAAGAGGGGACGACACCATGGAGGGTCAGTGGTGGCCTTTCGAGGCTACTGAGGACTGTGGAGCCCTCCATGGCTCCATGTCATCTGGTAGGACATTTAATCGAGAGAGATAGAGAAAGGGGGAGCGAGGGTACCGGAGGGAGGTGTAGCCAATGGAGAGGCTATCGAAGAGTGCCGGGTGGCCACTGGACAGTGGAAAAGATATGAATGGAGCCATAGTTGCGAAATAGGGGCGATTGCCCCTATTCATCATTTTTTTTTTAAAATAAAATGATGATGAATAGTGAAGTCGACAAATGGGTAATGGGTTTATTGGCTTCACTATAGTCAAGATTTTCTAAAAAAATCCCATGAAATAGGGGCGATCGTTCCTATTTCACGTTCGCGGAGCCGTGGACTGTGATTCCACCATCTGGTGGCTAGCTGGAGACCCTTCGATGGCCTTTTCGCTGATTTCTTCTTCCTTCTTTTCTTTCCCTCCCCCTCTCTATCTTTCTCTCCCTCTCTCTCTCTCGGCCATGATTTGGCGAAGGAAGCAGGCCTTGGCAACCCTCTATGTGCTCCTATGGCCTGCCTATGGGCACTATCGGCATCTCCTCCGACCACCCTCTCCCTCCCTCCTCCTCCCTCCCTCTCTTATCTTTTTATCTTTTCCTCCTCCCAGATTTCTTTCTTCTCTTCCATATAGGCTCGTGCTGGTCTAGTCTGGACTTATACTAACTCGTACCACTGGCCGACCGGCATAGGTCCCAGGATCGGCTCTGCAGACCTTGGTTATGTTAACTAAATAATTGTTGTCTGAGCACAACATGGTTGAAAGCAAAGTGACAAGGTTAAAATATTTTTTGAATATCCTAAAAAAAATAATCCAAAAGTATTCTTTTTAAATAAATTTGTATTTGAATGAGCTGAACTAAATGCAGGAGAAATGATGATTCTATTTTGAGATGCCTTTTTTTGATTTTTTTTCTTCTAAATTGATTGCTGGAAATTGATGTTACTCGTGTTCTTTTGACAAATTCATGCTAAACACTGACACTTGGATGATGATAATGCTATTTGTTAATACTTAAAAAGCAGATGAATTTTCCATTGATCAAGAGGGTCAGTGTTCCAAGGAGTATGGAAGCGCATAGTTTGGTGCATGAGAAACCTACATATATGTATGATTCTGGAACTGATACCAATTCCCATATCGATTTCTGATTGGTATGGTATGGTACCATGCCGTACCGATCGGTATACCATGGTGTATCATTTTTTTCAACTCAATTATTATTTTACTTTTTATAATTTTTAAATTAATTTAGGATGATATAATAATTCTAAGTTCTAACATTCCTAAAAAATAAAATAAAAAAATCTAAAACAATGCATTAAAAGTATTTAATATACAATTCTCTAAGATATAAAAAAATAATTTACCAACCTCAAGAGCCGTAGAGTCGGATCCCGATTCATAGTACGACGGTCCAAATCATTCTCTACATCTGGCCATCTCCTCCATACAGTACTGATCATCCATACTCATCCAAATGGCAACCTCCATCTATGCCTCCTCATCATCTAGAGCGGAGGCATGCTCTGACTCTCTGGAGTGATAAGAAGGTGGCTCTGCAGCTCGACGGTCCACCTCTGCTCTTGTATGCTTGGCCTTCTCCTTCATTGATTTAAAATCAGCAAGATATTTTTTCATTAGCTGTCGGACCTCCTGCGGACATTTTCGATATATGGCCACATCATGGTAACCACCAGCCAAATGCTACTTCAATCTAGTCACCCCTCTTTCCTTGAACTCTATATGGCACCATTTGCATCTCCAATGGTGCCGAGCCGAGAGCATCTCACCATGCTCCCAACCAATATCGCACTCTGTATCCTTCTTTTTACTCATTTCTGTAAGTTTAATAAAATATATCATTTTAATAATATGGCTAAAAATTAAAATTATTTTATTTTATTCAAAATTAAGCCTAGGTTACTATGCATATGATATATTAAAAACTTCAAAATCGGACATAAAAATTATACCATACATAGCTTCAGTTGTCATAAATAATATTATGAATTTATTTTTTTTATTTTTTTATTTTTTTATTCTAAAAATATATATTTTTAAAATATATATATAATTAATAAAAATTAATGATCTTAGCATCATCACATAGATCTTCTAAAGGTCTATAATATATAATAAAATCATACAAAAATCATAAATTTTGGCATAATTTTTTCTTATTTTTTTACTTCTTATCATTTTTTGGATACAAACTCTAAAAAATAAAATATTTACTAATAAAATACTAGATTACCTTACTATCGGTCGAAAACCATGGTCTCTCCGAGGAGGTTGTGATAATTTTTTTAAATTTTTTTCCTCCTTTATTTTTTTTGGGGCTTCGTTCGCACTCTCGGCATTCTGAGAGTCCGAGATCATGCTCTTGGACTCTCAGACTCTGAGAGTTTGAGTCAAAAGAAAGGGCAAGAGCCATTATTGGCTAGCCCACCCCACCCTCCACCCTCCTTGTCCTCCTATCGGTACGGCTCTATTCCAAGCTGAACCGTCCGATACCGTTCGGTTCGATACCGAACCATACCAAACCAAGTGGTTCGATGCGGTTTGGCAATTTTTCAGGAAAACATGTCGAACCGGACCGATTCGGCTTGGTTCGGGCTATACCGGGCGGTTCGGCCCGGTATGGTATTCCATATATATATTATATATGTATGCATATATGTATGTACGTACGATGGTGTATAATTAGAATGTAAACATATACTATTAAAATTTGATTTATTTAAATTCAAAGTTTTGTATCATATAGTATTTCCTTACCTGTATTCTTGTTCAAAGTTCTGGAGAAGGCCAAGTTCATATGTTCAAAGCCCCTATTGCATTTTGTTTGTTTTGGTTCCTGATTTTTTGATGGCATGGATTTACTGCTATATAAACTTGAACCTGGACAGTACTTTCAGCTGATGTTTGATTTGTGACATAGGTTGCTTTGAGGAGCCTTCAATGGAATCATGGATACCTAATTAATCTAATTAATCTATAAATATGCAAATAAACCCTAGATTTAGGATCTAATGATATGATTTATGCATGCATATAAATCTAAAAATTAAATAAAAAATAAAAATAATAATGTTGATCATATCAAAATCAAATAAGAAAAACTAAATCTGATCTAGTCTAGAATTGAGATCAAATCTCAATATCTTATTCATGGATTTTGATCTCCACTTGCTGATCTGAGGCTGAGGTTGTTGCTTCGAGCCGCACACGCGTCTGACCTCTATGAAAAATTCACACGAAGCTTCGATCATGATCCAAAGTCTAGCAATCTAAAATTAGCATAATGCTAGCACTGCGCTGATTCTTCTTTGACGGTTGATATCGAATCTTCTTCAACATGCTTGGACCTTCCAAGGACTAAAAGAGGAAAAGGGAGGATCTAAAAGAACCTTCTTCCTACATTTTTCTGTCAAAAAATTGGTGGAAGAAGATCTAAAACAAAACCATAGAGATGACCCTTCTTCTTTAGGTCTTTCCTCTCACCTAGGCACAATGATTTGTGCCTTTACAAAAGCTCATGCTCAAAGCTCTGATGTGCCCTCTCTCTCAGGTGTAAAACCTTTAAAATTTCATGGCCTAACTCCCTTTATATAGAGAGTTAGAGAAGAGTCCCTCTCTAGGTCAAGCACCTAGATAGAGAGGCCAAAATAGAGTAGGATTGGGGCGCCCAACTCTTGGGCACCTCCATAATATTTCCAGGAATGGAGACCCAGGTTTTGGCGCATAATAAGTCTCCTAATTCCCACAAAAATTTTAGAAAAAATAAGGATAATTGGCACCACAAATAGATAGAGTTTTGGATTTGTAAAACTCTATCAAATAGAGTTTGAGATCATCACTATCTTAGTTTTGATCAAATCCAAAACCATAAACCATCCAAGAGGATTTTGGGTGCAAGGATTGGTAACGAGCCTCTCTAGAAATCAGATATCCTATGCCAAAACCAAGGGTGGGGCATGGAGAAAGCTAGGTGGTGCAAGGGAGGAGTCCTAGTCTAATTAAGACTCATACATTTGACTAGTCATAGCTATTCTAAAGCCCAATTAATATAGATCTTGATGCAACCCAATTAATTATCTTCCTAATCCAATTAGGAACCCAATAAAATCAGATTAAATTCAATTTAATTTTAATTTAAATTTCTAATCAAATTAGAAATGAGGTACACTCTGATCTTAATTCAATCAAAAATTGTTCTTCCTTACAATTGGCTTATCCAATAAACTAATTGGACTTGATCTAATCAAGTCCAAATCAAATCTAATTGAATCATATTTAATTAAACTTGATCTCAGCCCTTTAGTTCAAACAGATTAAGTCAATTAGCAATCCGATTGCTAATCGATCATCTAGCAATACCTGCACTAGATCAAACATCAATCATATCGAATATTTAATCTTAGAATGATTCTTAATCGTTAATCAACCATCCGATCAGATCAAGATCTCTAATGTGTGTAACCTCATAGGTTCGAACCTAAGTCGGTAGCACAGAGATAAATTTCTGTACCAATTGAAGTGATCATCTAGCAATGGTACCCGACTGTCGGAGAGGTCGAATGTATAAAGTAACACTCTTAGAATCCATGTGGATATGATTTTCATATAATTCATCCCCTTGACCATAAATACTCATAGAATGACTTAAGATTTAATTGTCAACCTTGAATAGATCATCCATATTATTTTTTAAAATACCAAATCCATCTCATGGATTATCTTAGTTAAGATTTTGCTAAATTAAAATACAACGATGCATTATCTCCAAACTCCTAGAATAGTCAATCTCATCTTTATCACTCATCGACTTTATAAGTACTTGATTATGCCCATAAATTTTTTGTCACTAAATTAAAAATTCAGATAGTTCGACACCAAAGTATAGTGAGTTGCTTGCAAGCCACCGTGGTGATCTCAGATCTAAGAGATACTTATAAATTATACCCATATCCCATCAGAGCAATTCTTGACCACAAAATGCTCTAGAGTTGATCATATTCAGTGATGATGTATCCCTACATCTCACCTATGTACCATACCAGTGTCTCCACACTCCTTGGTTAAGAGGATAACCAACCCATATGGCACACAATGACCTACACTTGATAAATACTATCATTCTGATTAACAACGTATCATTTGATCGCGAACAATTTTAAAGACTATTCAATAAATTCTCTCTTTATTGAATCTAAATAGTCCTAAGAATTTCATCATAACACAGAAGTTCATTAAAAGATGTAGACTTATGATGAAAATGCTAGAATAAATATATTATTCAATAATAAATTATTTACATTTACAGGATTAGCACAACCATCAACATGCTGACGATTGGCTTTGAGATATATTTTTCAATATAGGGATCACCGAATAGGCTAGTTTAGGGTGTCGAGCCATACTAGCAGCCAACTAGGATGTTCGAAATGAGAAATCGACGAGGGGTAGAGGAAGAAGGAAAGAGAGGAAGAGAGAGATCGAATGAGGAGGGAAGGAGAGGGAGAGGGAGACAGAGTCTTCGGAGGCCATCGCAGGGTAGTTGAGCTTGCCGCGCTCCTATCAAGCTTGGTGGAAGCCGAATGAGAGTGGAGGGAGGGAACGTAGAGAGGGAGAGGAGACCGCCAAAGAACTTTTGTGAAACCCGACCCGGCCCAAGGTCACTGCCACATGGAGTCCACATGTTGCGGACCCATGGCTGACCACAAGATGGCTGCGTGCAACTAGCGCGACAGCAGAAAAAAAATGAATAGGAGAAACCCATGTTCTGGCCCCAAACCAAAACCTCTCCCTCTCTCTCCTATGCTTTCTCTCCCTCCCACTCTTTTTCTCGCATTTGCTCCCTCTCCCTCTTTCTCCCATGTTCTTCGCTCCCTAGCCTCTCTCTTTTTCCCTCTCCCATCTCCCTCTGTGTGCATCTATGTGTGTGTGTGAGTGGGTGAGAAGTGGTAAAGTAGAAGAAAGAAGAAGAAGAGAGAACGTGAGAGAGGATAGATCCTCCATCTCTCCCCTTCTTTGCATGTGTGCTGTGAGTGGGTTGGAAAACAGGAAGACAGAGGGAAAAAAAAGGAGAGAAAGAAAGAAGAAAAGCTTGATACTTCTCCCTTTCCCTTCCTCTTTCTTCTTTTCTCCTTCCTCTTCCTTTTCTTTTCTTTCTTTTATTCTTCCTCTTTTCCTCTTTTCTCTTCTTTGGTGTGGTGTTGCCCTGAGATTTTCCTTTCCATCAACGTAAGTTAACTCATAGTTAATATGATTTAATATGGGGTTTAATTATTGTATGGTTTGGAGGCAACATAAAAAGAATGTTAAAAGATAATTTCTACTAATTTTGGATTGATAGATTCTGCCCTATAGTAGTTTAGGAATTTTATCTTTCTAATAGTTAAGCAATTTAATCTGAAAATTTAATTAAGGGTGACAACTTATTGCTCAACTAATTTGCACAATTGGAGAATTTTTGGATATTATTTGATAGGATAATTAAATCCCAGAATGGGGCTTTTGTGTCGAGTAGAAGAGTTACTCAGAAATTTAGGTTCTAGGATTTTAAGGAGTTTTGTAGATTATTGCAAAGAAAATAATATGATACTGATTTTAGATTATATGTATGTATTTTGAATTATTAGGTTCCGAGGAGTATCGGTGAAGCACTAAATGACCTGAAAGTGGACATTTGTAAGGTAAGTAACCTCTACTTAGTCAACGTAATTGCATAGCATGATGAATACATATGATTTGAGATGAATCATTGACTTAATTGCTGTTATGTACTTTGAAATCATACTATTTATTGGTTATATTGGTCATATTGAAGCAAGCATGTATTATAAAAGAATGTGTATTTCAAGTATAGAGTATTCATATTATTTTGAAAATTGATAATTATAAGTTTATTGGAATGATTCCTAGTTGATAGAATTTTTGGGAAAACTTGATATGGTAAATGTAAATACATTGATCTAGAAAAATTATATTGCATATGGTTTATCAAAAGTTTGATGATTAGTCATTTTTATGAATTTTATGTAGTGATTCAGAATTTTATATATGTTGCAATTTATATATGTTATATTAATAATTATTTGAATTAAATTTATGTATGTATATTGAACTCTTAGTCTACCTACATTTTGGATCCTACCACATGGGGGTTGTATGTTGGCAATTGATATGGACTATTTTGGAACTTGGTATTATGGACCTACTCTGCAGAGGTTGAATGCGGTATTATGGATCTACTCCATAGGGTTCAAATGCGGTTCTGTTGGCCCTGCCATGGATTATAGTGGCCATAGTCGTATAGACTAATGAGTTAATATAATGCTTTTGAAAGATATGCTCTTATAAAATTATTGAAATCTTATGTATAATATTTTGCATGATTATATCTATGTTATAAAACTAAAAGTCTGAATCTAATTATAAATATTATATTATTCACCAGTTTTATATTAAGCATTTATTTGGCTTAGCAACTTGATTTCTTTGATTATATCTTTGTTACTTACTGGGGTATTAGCTCATTATTATGATTCCTATATTTTTATAGAGCCAGAAGCTTGATGAGGATGGATAGAGATTGGAATGTAAGATTAGAGTGAGGATGTAGTCAGTCATCTCAGACCAATCTTTCAAATTTTGTAGATCATCCTTTTAAATTTTGTGGAAGCATTTTTATACTATCTTTTTATAAAAATATGTAAATTATCAGACTGAAGTTAGATGTGTACGATAATTATGAATATTTTTATTTTAGAATTTGAGTTACTAGATCTTAAATTGAGATTATCACAATGTTTGTTTAGTAATGAATTATTGACAAGTTATATGCCTTGCATGCCTATGGGGATAGTTCTCTGTAGGTATGTGACGACTGTTCACATCCTTGATTTCTAAATTCGGGATCGGGGCGTGACAACTTTGGAGGCTTCTAGAGGATTGGTGAGGCCACCACACTATTGTTGAGATTGGTGAAGGCTAGAGGAGGGGCAATCTAGTTGTCGACTTCAATCAAAAATCATCCAAAAAAGAAAAATTGGTGAAGTTGGCACCACAATTGTCGACTTTATCTGATAAATTCAAAAAAATATGAAATAGGGGCCGAAGTCCTTATTTCGATGGGGGGTGAGTGTGGAGCCTCTCCTTGGGCCTTCACCAGCCTCGATGGTGGAGCAATGGCCTCACGGCCCTCACTGGCCATCTAGAGGCCTCCGACGACCTCCTCTTCCTCTCCCTCGCCTCTCCCTTTGTCCTTCTCCAGCTTCCACCGAGCTTGATAGCAGTGTAGCAAGCTCGCCGCCCTTCGGAGGCACTCTCTTCCTTTCCTTTTATGTTCTCTTCTCTCTCTCTTCCTCTCCCATTGTCCCTCCATCCTTTCTCTAGGTTAGTTCAGGCCCGGTACAGAGTGGTTGAAGAAAAATCCTGATTTTCCAAATCAGGTTCGTTCAGATTTGATCAGATTAAGAGATATATTTCAAATATTTTTTTATTTAATCCTAATTAGATCTGAGATATTTTAGATTTAATTATTATTATTTTAGAAATAAAATAAAATCTAGATAAATTAAATCAAATTTAATTTATCTTGATATGGGTAATCCTATTACCAATTGATGATCCTGTATGCAGCGGAAGGTTCTGGATCTAGCCATGTAAGTGCCTGGCCTCTATCGGTATCCACTCCAACTGGATCTGAAGATTATCTTCTTCTCTATCATGTCTCCAAAAATTAGATCTGGATCTGATCTGGAGGATCTTCAAAACTCCTTTTGAAGATCAGCAGTCATCCTATGTAGCAGTGCAGCCTTCTAGCTTTCAGTCGCCTTTCTTTGATCTGGATCGCACCAACCAAGAACCAAAACTCTTTTAGACATGGATAGGAGAGGGAGAAGATGCTTTGGCATGGAGGAGGAGAGGAGAAAAGGCCTTGGGGCATGGAGATCTCAATTAATTCAGATTCCTCTTTGAGTTGGGCACAGGGTCTTATTTATAGACTAACTGTGATCCAACTCCTCTTCTTCCCAACCAATCACAACTCTTTATGAAATCAAATCTAAATCTGATTGATGGGAATAGAGTCCCCTGGATTCCTCCTTAGAGGGTGCCTAAGACCAGTCAAGGTTGGTTCTTAGGAGAACTCTAATTGGAATCCAAAAAGGAGATGGAGTCCCTATCCAATAGTACTCCTGGGCGCCTCCAACTTGGGCAGACGCCAAGGGTGGAGTGCGCCCTCTTTCTTGCCAGGTTCTGGCAGAAGGACAGGCCCCCACCAGCTCTCCAATAGGTGCGTGACACATGGACAGAAGTCAAAGTGTCAATGGTCAATATTTGACCAATCAAAGGTAGACTTTTGACCAAAGTCAAAGAATAAAAAATGGCAGGTGACCAAAAATGGCAGGTAATGTCTTACAAAATAAGATAATCTTTTCTGACTTGGACAACCTCCAGTTAGACCATATGAAGGCCTCTGATTGAGCATAAACTCTTTTGGCTCAGATAGGAGAACTTATTTGTGATAGCAAAAGAAGAATGTTAGGTTCAATCGAGTGCTAGCACGATTTTCTTGAACCTAATTGAATCTCATTCAGATCAATTGAACTGGATCGGTTCAATTGATGATCACCAGATTCAAACCCTTGTTTGTGTGACCTAGTTAGATTTAGTTCTGTATGGTAATGAGATATGTCATGATCTCTATCATCGATATCATCGAAACTCCTTTCGATGGATCAGAACTCTTCTAATTCAAATAGTTAGAATGATCGATCATCTAAATCATTCTAATTGCTCCTAAAATCTACTAGTGACACCTAGCAGTATATGGTAGCAACCCATCAGAGCTGAATGCAAATCTCTTAGTGCAGCTACTTATGTGATTAAGTCCTTCTATCTTGAGCCTCGATCAGATTAGGGTTAAGGTAAACTCGTCAAACCCTAGTTTCTATCATATGATGTAATCATTCGATTCAAGTCCAATGTGAAAACCTAAATAGAAACTCTTTCTATTATTTCACTCTGCCATGGCCATGGGCTTCAGGACTTGATTCTCATGATCATCATAGGGCTGCTCCTCTACCACCGAGGTAGATAGATTCCATCTTGATGCCATCCAGTTACTACAATGAACATGCTATAGCCAACATACACCTCAGGGTTCCGTATGGCTAGAAGACCGAGAACGGTGTAGTCAAACTATAACACCCTCAAGGTAAACTATCGATGCACCTCAGGTCAAAGAACCAGACACACGACTGCAGCATCGAGTCAGTCATTGACGAGAAGGTAGACTCCCTAATGACTACTCGAGATGGTCACGCTTAGTGCCCTCGTTCTCTAATGAGTACCTGTATTCTCGCTCTGGTGTCTCCACACTATAGACTCAAGACTCATCTACTAAAGAGAAGCGATTGTACACAACCTTTCGGATCAATCACCATCCTTGTGATGATCCTATGGTCGGGAGTATTTTATGAGTTAATAATGATTATTCATGTCTTAAATTTTCAACTCTTGAAAATATGAATTATCATTACCATTAACTCAAAGGATATATCACAGACACTAAATACACATATGTGATAGAAAATAACCCATTTTATTAATATTAGTCAAAATTATAATTTTGTCTCTAGAAGTGTATTACAAGTGTCAGCCAATTCTGGCTTCTAGGGCACATATATCTTGAGCAAGAAGAAAATGTATATATATATTTGCTAATGAATAATTATATATATATAGAATAATTATATATATATATATATAAAAATCCATGTGTCAAGAAGAAAATCTTGAGCAAGATAAACTGGATAAGTGATAAAAGATAGAATTATTTGCTAATGAATGTAATAAGTTAAAGAAGTAGATTAGTTGGTCAACTTTTAGCAGCCTACTTAGGTCATTAAAAGATTATTAGCATTTTTTATTGCACATGCACACTAACAAGGCAAAGTAGGTATTGATTATAAGGCCAACTGAGGATTCAATTATCACTAAAAATTGATAATTAATATACATTCTAATCAAAGAAACTTGAATTTAAGGAAAGAGCTACCTACCTATAAATAAAGTGCAAAAGATAAAGTATATATGGATTGTCCAAAGCCTAGTAACTGGGTCTTTGCACCTAGGTCAAGTGTGAAAATTTACGTAAAACAGTGAAGGAAAGGTCAGGATGCTCAGCACAGTAAAAAAAATAAAAGAAAAAAAAGAAAAAAAAAAAAAAAAAAAAAAAGAAAAGGCAGTGTGAAAGCTACCTTAATTCATGAGTATAAAATTGAGAATGTATAGAAAATTGACCAAAATATGTGATAAGAGATGATACTTTTGTTCTTTTAATTTAATACTGAAATGCTAAAGTTAGTCATCATGAACACAAGTGCTATAGATCTTTGATGTACTCTAAGAAAATTTTTAATTGTATTGACTGAAAAATTTGCTTCTAAAGCTCAATGCTTAGTTAGCAATATTTTCTAAATTTTTTTGACCTTTAATCCTATATTTTATCTTTATGATGGATAATCTTATTGAAATATGGTATTAAGTAAAACATTGCTAAGGGACTAGCAATGACTAAGTTGGGGGGTGTGATAAGTGATAAAAATATACTAATAAAAGTATTAAATTATAAAATAAATTAATCTATTTTATTAAAAATTAATATTTTTATTAATTTTATATAGGAAAGAAAGCCATCAATATAAAGATCTTATTTTTCTAGTTCTAATGAAAAAAATTTCAGGCAAAACGGACTTCAAACGAGCCTAGAATCGAATTTCAAAAAAAAAAAAAAAAAATCGCCGATGCAACGCTGACGTCAGGATGACATCAGCATTTTTTGTGGTGCACGATGGACCATCTGAAGGGTATTTTGAAAATTTCACAGCAAGAGGCGCGCTCTGATTGGCTGAAGAATGCGGCGGTCCATGCAACATCGGGCTCGCGCACAGTCCACGGAGGGCAATTTGGAAATTTTGGCTGATCCAACGGGCGGTTTTCACTAAAGCTTTATCGGACGGCCAAAAAGAAGGCGCTGATGGATGGCATCCATAGCTTCCGATCGAGATCCAATGGCTGAGATTCATCCCGACGTAAAACTAAAGATCTGAAGGCTTATTTCAACACGATCGGATGGCCCAGATTTGATCCAACGGTTGATCCAACGGCTGATATTAAATCCGACTTGATCTAGGTTATTTTAAGGGGTTTTTGAGTGATTTTTGGACCGTTTGATCACCATCCAATGGCCAGAATTACCTAGATCTTAATTTGAGTTGTTTTGGGAGTCTTAAACCTAGTTTTTGATGGATTTTGGGGGGAAATCAAATTCTTTATCTATAAAAACCTATGGTTGTCGTGAAAAAAAAAAGGAATTAGAGAGAGACAAAGAAAGAGATGGGGAGAAAGAGAGAGAGGGAGAAAGAGAGAGAGAAAGAAAGAGGAGAGAGAAAAAAAAATGATTTGTGAGAAAATCAAGAAGGGTTTGATTTTTCTTCGACGATCAAGACATCGATTAAGGAGCCTCTTCTTCTTCACCAAGTTCTCCACATCAAGAGCAGCAAACAATCAATTTCAACAATCAAACAGTCTAATTTCTCTATGCTTTTTATTTTATTTGCTGTTTTTGAATTTGTTATCATGAACTAAATTATATTTTACTAAGGCTAAGGTGTAGCCACTCTTTTGATGCAATATTCAGTATGACTTATTTTTAAATTTTATTCATGAGGAGTATATAAATCTAATCTTAATGCTTTTAGATTACTGACCATCTTCTAATTGATCTGATGAACATAGATATTACGGATCAAGTACATCTATGTTAATGCTTCTTGATTATATACCTTGTATTATGAATCAAATTAGAATTCATATGCATGCGGAAATTTTAGTGTGCTTTGGATGCAGCATATTTTAATTAGAGAATTTCACAAAACCTAATGTATTAATATTTATTTAAATTACACCTGGACCAAAGGATAATTAATAAATATTAATAGTTTTGCTATGCCTGGACCAAAGGGTAGTGAATAAATTAGGAGACTCCACCATCACATGAAATAAAATTAATCTAAAAATCTGAATATTGTATTGACTGAGTTGGTGAACCGATTGCCTTAGTAATCCATTGCTCTTGAATTTAAAACCCTAATAATTTACACTCTCTCTATTTAATTAAAAACTTTTAATTATTTTTTTTATTTTTTTTAATTTTTTATTCTCATAAATCGATCTTCTAAATAAAGCATAGGAAAGAGCTTTTCAGTACTTATTTTTCAATCCTCTAGGGATGATACTCTACTCATTCACTTTATTACTTGATCGACTGATGCACTTGCTATAGCTATAAATTAGCATGCATCAGTATCCTAATGACTCTTTAGGATATCCTATGAATCGAGCTCTAAAGGATCTAAACTCTAACTTATCCGCTTGTTGTCTTTTGACATGAGTCGGACAACCCCAAATTCTAAGATGACTCAGACTTGATTTCTTACTATGCCATATCTTATACGGTGTGGTAGGAACGGTTTTAGAGGAAACCCTATTCAGTAGATAAATTAAAGTTAATAATGAATGTCCCCAAAGAAAATCAGGAAGGTCTGTGAAGCTCATCATGGATCGAACCATATCCAATAGGGTCTGATTTTTTCATTCTGAAATTTCGTTGAGTTGAGATATTCCTGGTGGAGTCCATTCAGAGACTATGCCATTATCCTTGAGATAGTCTAAAAATTCTTGGCTAAGATATTCACCTCCTCGATCTGATCGAAGAACCTTAATGGGTTTTCCAATTTATTTTTCTACTTTATGTCTGAATTCTTTGAACTTTTCAAAAGCTTCAGACTTGTGTCTCATAAGATACACATACCCATACCTAGACAGATCATCGGTAAAGGTAATGAAGTAGACAAAATTGTCTCTAGTCAGCACATCAAATGGGTCGCACACATCTATATGTACTAGGGCAAGGAGATCTGTGGCCCTCTCCCCATGTCCAACAAAAGAGAGTTTAGTCATTTTGCCTTGAAGATAGGATTCACAAGTTGGATATGACTCGAAAGTCAATGGACTCAATAGCCCATTTTTTTCCAATTTGTTGATCCTATCTTCTGCTATATGACCTAATCTCAGGTGCCATAGATATCTGTCGTTTGGACTATCCCTAGGTCGTTTGGCATTCACGTTTTGCTTGATAGTTAGAACAGGTACATCAATATGTAGCTGATAAAGATCATTAATAAGAAAATCATTTGCAATTTTATTTCTTTCATAAAGAATATTACAACGGTCCTTAAAGAAGGTAATCACATAGCCTTCTTCTGCTAAGCATGAAATAGAAATCAAATTTCTGCTAGCTGCAGGCACATAATAACAGTCTTTCAAAATTAAGTCTAAACCAGATGATAATCGAAGAGGATATGTTCCCACGGCTACTGTAGCAACTCTTGCTCCATTATCGATGCATAGGATTATGTCTCCATCCCTCAACCTCCTGCTATCCTCAAGACCCAACAAGGAAGTGCACAGATGAGCACTAGAATCGGAGTCAAGCACCCAACTGGATGCAGAAGAAACCGTAAGGTTAGACTCAATAATGAGCATACCTCCAGAAGGATCTTCCTTCTTGTTCTTCAGGGTGGCCAGGTAAGTAGGGCAGTTCTGCTTCCAGTGGCCGTCGCTGTTGCAATGGAAATACTTTCCTTTGACATCGGCCTTTTTCTTCGGTTCTGCCTTCTTCTTCTTTATTCCTTCCACCTTTTGCTTTTCCGCAGACTTCTTTTTTTTTTCATAAAACTTTCTTTTGAAAGAAGTCCATTCCATAGTAAGAACTGAGCCTTTAGAATCTTTCATAGAAAGCTCAGCGATAACCAGCATATTCATTAATTCGGCTAAAGAATTTTGAAGTTTATGCATGTGGTAATTCATGATGAATTATCCATATGCATCAGTCAAGGATTGCAGAATAATATTGTTCTGCAGGTCCAAGTCTAACTTCACACTGAGCTTCTTAAGCTCTTCCATGTCCTTGATCATCATCAGATAGTGATCTTGGACAACTGCCCATCACGCATCTTAGCCTTAAAAATTATTTCGTGACTTGATACTTGGCTGTGCGACTCTGTTCACCAAACATCTCCTGTAGGTGAGCCAACATTTGGCGAGCAGTCCCGATATCTTCATGTTGGTGCTGGAGCTCATCAGACATCGAGCCCAACATGTAATATTTGGCCTTATTATCTTCGTCTGTCCATTTTTTCAGAGATGCTCTCTGTTCAGTGGATGGATGGGCTGATAAGGTGGGAGGATTCTGATCCAGTATATGGGTTAACTTCTCGAAATCCAAAACTATTTTATAGTTTCTGAGCCAATCTTTATAATTGGATCCAGTCAGTCTATGTGTGTCTAGGATACGTGCCAATGGGTTGGACGCAGACATTTTTCCTGTAGAGAGTCAAAGATTCTAGTTAGATACTGTAATTATGACTTGACCAATTTATTTAAAAATTTTATTTTTAAATAAATTAGCTCTCACTATTTTCTCGGATCCCTACACTCCCTCTGTAGAGATGCGAAAATCTTCATGATTAATGATTTCTAGTGGGTGGTGCGGTCTCACCAACTGACTCATCACCTCACCTAACAGTTATTGGTGATGGGTTAGCCAATGAGTGAACAACTCTTGTTCAATGAATCTCTAATCATGGTGCACCCAAACTTGGTCTCTAATTCATGAATCTCACCGTATCCAAAATATTGATCCACTCCTTAGTTAAGTCAGACCCATCATTTGCATAGACTGGGTTCCTAATTGAGTCTCTCATCGTATCCGAAATATTGAGCCCAACTCATCCTCCAGCCCATAGCATCCAATGTCTAATAGACATGGTTGCATCTTCCCGATGCAACTGAGCCACTGTATCCAGTCGAGAACAATCAATCCCGAGAAGGGCCCGCACATCTACAATGGTAGAAGACCTCAGACTTAATCTTTTCTTAGGAATAATTTATTCAGGTCTCATTAAACTAGACTTATCATAGTCATAAAAATTATGACTAACCTAGTGGCATGGATTAGCTCGGATTATTGACCACCTCAGATCAGAACTGTGTCAACAGATATGGCCAGATAAGTGAGACCGATGGAAGAAATATGTCATTAACTCATATAAGAACGCATTCAAGTCGAGTAGCTTCCAATTAAAAATCAGTCGGTCGTATGTGCCAAACTTACCTTAGACACCAAATTATTGAGCCAGAACTAATTGGGTTAGCCTACAATCCAGACTCTAACCTCTGAGCCTAATTAGGTCTTGCTTGATTGTGACTCGATCTTAACCCAGACTTAATCCTATTAGGCTGATCAATTTAAGCATTGTTGATCCCATCTAACCAACTCTTGATTTGGTTTGATCAACCGCTTAGACCTAATTGAGCTACCCAAGCCCGAACCCAGTATTATGAATATGTCTTAGATCTGAAATTCTCAATTTTAGACCTAATTAACATTCCATAATCTTAATTTTTAATTAAGTAGGGTTCATAAATAAAATATGCACAATAAATTCTAGGATTTCAGGATCTAGGATTTTGCAGAAAGTAAGTTTTGGATTTCTGATTAAGGACGAATGCGTAGCACCCCTACACATCATAAGAACATTCCATCGAATGAGAAGAGAGGGCCTTTAAATCCTTCTTCGTTCTTATGATCAGACGGCCAAGAGGAATGCCTTAATCAGGAACATGCAATACTACAAAATAGTTTTAGATCTATATTATATATCTCATATACAAATTAGATCTAATCATGACATATTTTACATATATCTCATGTATCGAATCATGCATATTTTTAGATCTAAATTATCTCATAATAATCTAAAAAATTAGATTTAAATTAATCTAATCAAAATAAATTCTAATCTAGATAATTATGTAGAACTATTCTACAACTAGTCTAGACATGCATCAATCATATCTCATATAATATTTAAAATTAAATAATTTTTATTTGCTATTTTTTAGATATTATTATAACCATTATAATATTAAAAAATAGTAAATAAATAGATCTAAAATATGATTTAATCAGATTAAATCAAAAACATGCAAGACTATTCTATAGAACTATTCTATTTTAGAACTAGTCATGCATATTTTCTAATCTTAGATCCAAATTATTTAATTTTAATTTTTTCTGATTTTAGATCTGATCACATCTCATGTGATATCTAAAATTATTTATTTTTTAATTAAAATAAATTTAAAATCAAATTTAAATACTTTTAGAATCTTGGCTCTGATACCAGTTGAAGGAAAATCCTGATTTTCTGGACTAGATTCGTTCAGATTTGATCAGATCAAGAGATATATTTCAAAGATTTTTTTCTTTGATCCTAATTAAATCTGAGATATTTTAGATCTAATTATTATTATTTTAGAAATAAAATAAAATCTAGATAAACTAAATCAAATTTAATTTACCTTGATATGGGTAATCCTATTATCCGTTGATGATCCTGTATGCAGTGGAAGGTTCTGGATCTAGCCACGTAAGTACCTGGCCTCTATCAATATCCACTCAAGCTGGATCTAGAGATCCTCTTCTTCTCTATCACGTCTCTAAAAATTAGATCTGGATCTGATCTGGAGGATCTTCAAAACTTCTTTTGAAGATCAGCAGTCGTCCTATGCAGCAATGCAGCCTTCTAGCTTTCAGTCGCCTTTCTTTGATCTGGATCGCACCAACCAAGAACCAAAACTCTTTTGAACATGGAGAGGAGAGGGAGAAGATGCTTTGGCATGGAGGAGGAGAGGAAAAAAGGCCTTGGGGCATGGAGATCTCAATTAATTCAGATTCCTCTTTGAGTTGGGCGTAGGGTCTTATTTATAGACTAACTGTGATCCAACTCCTCTTCTTCCCAACCAATCACAACTCTTTATGAAATCATATCTAAATTTGATTGGTGAAAATAGAGTCCCCTGGATTCCTTCTTAGAGGGCACCTAAGATCAGTCAAAGTTGGTTCTTAGGAGAACTCTAATTGGAATCCAAAAAGGAGATGGAGTCCCTGTCCAATAGGGACTCCTGGGCGCCTCGAACTTGGGCACACGCCAAGGGTGGCGTGCTCCCTCTTCCTTGCCAGGTTCTAGTAGGGAGACAGGCCCCCACCATCTCTTCAATAGGTGCGTGACACGTGGACAGAAGTCAAAGTATCAATGGTCAACATTTAACCAGTCAAAGGTAGACTTTTAACCAAAGTCAAAGAACAAGAAATGGTAGGTGACCAAAAATGGCAGATAATGTCTTACAAAATAAGACAACCTTTTCTGACTTGGACAACCTCCAATCAGACCATATGAAGGCCTCTGATTGAGCACAAACTCTTTTGGCTCAAACAGGACAACTTATTTGTGATAGCAAAAGAAGAACGTTAGGTTCAATCGAGTGCTAGCACGATTTTCTTGAACCTAATTGAATCTCATTCAGATCAATTGAACTGGATCAGTTCAATTGATGATCACCAGATTCAAACCCTTGTTTGTGTGATCCAGTTAGGTTCAGTTCTATATGGTAATGGGATATGTCATGATCTCTATCATTGACATTATCGAAACTCCTTTTGATGGATCAAAACTCTTCTGATTCGAACAATTAGAATGATCGATCATCTAAATCATTCTAATTGCTCCCAAAATCCACCAGTGACACCTAGCAGTATATGGTGGCAACCCATCAGAGCTGAATGCGAATATCTTGGTGCAGCTACCTGTGTGATTAAGTCCTTCTATCTTGAGCCCCGATCAGATTAGGGTTAAGGTAAACTCGTCAAACCCTAATTTCTATCATATGATGTAATCATTCGATTCAAGTCCAATGTAAAAATCTAAATAGAAACTCTTTCTATTATTTCACTCTGCCATGGCCATGGGCTTCAGGACTTGATTCTCATGATCATCATAGGGCTGCTCCTCTACCACCGAGGTAGATAGATTCCATCTTGATGCCATCCAGTTCCTACAATGAACATGCTATAGCCAACATACACCTCAGGGTTCCGTATGGCTAGGAGATCGAGTAACGGTGTAGTCAAACTATAACACCCTCAAGGTGAACTGTCGATGCACCTCAGGTCAAAAAACCAGACACACTACTGCAGCATCGAGTCAGTTATTGACGAGAAGGTTGACTCCCTAATGACTACTTAAGATGGTCACGCTTAGTGCCCTCGTTCTCTAACGAGTATCTGTACTCTCGCTCCGGTGTCTCCACATCGTAGACTCAAGACTCATCTACTAAAGAGAAGCGATTGTACACCAACCTTCCAAATCAATCATCATCCTCGTGATGATCTTATGGTCGGAAGCATTTTATGAGTTAATAATGATTATTCATGTCTTAAATTTTCAACTCTTAAAAATATGAATTATCATTACCATTAACTCAAAGAATGTATCACAGACACTAAATACACATATGTGATAGAAAATAATCCATTTTATTAATATTAGTCAAAATTATAATTTTGCCTCTAGAAGTGTATTACAAGTGTCAGCCAATTCTGGCTTCTAGGGCACATATATCTAACAGGCACGTGGACTGAATTATATCACCAGCTAGTTGGTCCGGACTTCATTATTGGCACTGCAAACCTTGATGGGGAGGTTATGGTTTCGATTTTGCTAGAATAAATCCAGGTTATAGGAGGAGTCAATAAGTGAGAGAGGTTGGTGGTAAGGGCGGTATTTGGATAGCATCTTTGTTTGGGGTTTTATTAGCAAGAAGGAAAAGAAACCTAGAGATATACAAATAAGGGCTGCCATTTATGACAAATCCATATATCTTTCCTAGGAAAGACTCAAAATAGCAGAGGATTGATTCCATGCTCGTTAAGGACAAGAAAAGAGACATGCGGAGAGTTATTGCTTCTCAATTCCACTATAGTCACATCCTTGAAAATGCCGCATATAAAGCTCACTACTTATCTATTAGTATCTCCATATAGAAAGCCGGTCAGGGTGTTTATCCTCCTAGTTTGAGGGATATATATGGTCTGTTGCTTGATGATGACAAGGACGAGCTGGAGAGATGGATAGCCTCTTATTAGAGCAAGTAGGATACTTACAGGTTGATATTGATGTGTAATAATTGGAAGGGCCTTAGCTGGTGAAGCATCATCAATTGTTTGACATATTATGACAAGAAATTCTATTATAAGTTGGTTGATGTTTCTAATCGGATGCATGGTGCCCGATATATCTTGAGCTGTCGGAGTAAGTCATTGAGCTGTTAGAGTAAGTCATTGCTCATATAGAGGAGCGACATTGTGCAGGTGGTTACTGGTAATGGATCATAGTATAAGGCCATCGGGATTTTTTAATGATTAGAAGGTTAGAAATTTTCTGAACTTCATGTGCCTCCCACTACATAGACCTGATACTTATGGATATAGTCAATATCTACAAGGTAAAGCATGTGGTGGAGACAACCCAAGCCATCACTAAGTTCATATACAACCACACATGTTGAGGAAGTACACCAGGATTGAGATATTGAGGCTAGCTGTTATCCACCTTGCATTAACTATATTGCACTCAATACTCTCATTGAAAAGGTAGGCTTGCACTAGATGTTCATGAGTGCAAAGTGATAGGGAATAGATATGCTCATCATGACATGGAAGGGAGGCATGTGCAAGGTTTAATGATAAGCCAACCATTCTAGAAGGGGGTTGAGAGTAGATAGGGCACTAGCATCCATGTATTGAGTGCTTAGGGCTATAGATAGTGAAAGATGCTTCTAGATGGGCTTCGTGTATCATATGATGATGATTGCCAGGGCCAAGATTTGATAGGCAGTTGTGAAGCATATTAATGAGCATATTAACATTATTGAGGAGAGGTGGGATTGCCAAATGGGCAAAGAATTGTATCTAGCAGGTAATCCATGTACAATCCTTAATACTTGCCTATTTATAAAAATATTGTGCAATCCATTGTTTGCTAATTAAATCAATTGCAGGTCTTGGTGGCCTATTATCACCATCTAGGGTTCCAATATACCATCCAGTGGAATAGACTTGGATGAGGAAATATTGACTGCCTTGCACAATGTTGTTTACAAGGTGGAGCCTGATGCTACCATTACACCAGTAGGAGGAGGTAAATCAAATTTAGGGGTTGTAATGGGGTAAGGTTGGACCAGATGCAGATCGAGTTGGATACAAGTTAGGTAAAAAATTGGTCAACCTGAACCCGACCTATTTATTAAACAACAAAAAGTTCCAACCAAAACTTGACCATTTTATTAAAGAGTTACTTCAACCAGACCTACAATAGGTCGTATCAAGTTAAACGGGTTAAGCATCGCCCAACCCTAGTTAAGCTAATGAAAATGATTACTTTATCAAATCAAGCAGAGGTATGATTCTACAAGTGTGGTGTGTTTCATAGACTACAGCATTTAGGGAGGGCTATGGCAAGTAAAGAAAATATGAATCTAGATACTTTTGGATATTGATTACTGATATAATGTTTTATGATAAATGGTGTCTAACATGCAGTTTACATGATTGCATTTGCAGCTGAATGGTGGTTGGTTCCATTTTGGTTGTCATCCAAAAATCTTTGAAGTTTTGCAATCTGGATCCTTTCATAATTCTCCTCTAATGGCTGAGCGTAACTAGTCGACCTTCCACTTGATGCAAAACAAAAAGAGGAACCGCTTGATGTGGAAGAAATCAAATGACTTGGCATACATGCACTATAATCTATGGCTTAGATTGAAGTGCACTTATGAGGAGGAATTGAAATATAATGATCCACTTTATGATGACTTTGTATCATGACGAGGATCCCATGCATGCTTGGCTCGAGGCTAACAAACATAGTTAGAGCTTGATGAGTCAGGATTGCCTCTTTGACCATTTAGTATCATAACAAAGGAGGAGGTGAATGTGGAGCAGTGGGCAAAGTGATGTCTAATAACAACAGCAACTATAGATATTAGGGGGGAGCCTTTCATGATTGCAATGCTCTATGTTTGAGACCTCCATCTAGAGATATAATTGGAAGATGTTGAGCAGAGATCCCCATACACTCAATCCGATTAGGGAGGTAGGGCCTGTCAAGGTGGTGGGCCTAGTAAGCCACCCAACAAAGCTAGTCAGCTAGGAGTAGCCAAGGAAAGATGGTAATTTGTTAGAGTATCAAGAAAGAGAAAGGAAAGAAAGCTGTAGATTCATTGGAGGGGGGTTGATGATGAGCTTGTTTGTTCAGATTCCGAGACCAATGAATCCTCTAATTGTGAGCAATGATGCTAATGATAGTTTGATGATGCATTTTGTGGCCAGGGAGGTAGTAGCGTATATGGTCGGGTGCATACGACTTGTAGATACAGTCTAATTCTATTTACTAGCAACTCTTGTTTCACTCAATGCATGCAACATGCAGATCATAGCGCATTTTGTAAAGTTCACAAGGATATGATAGCATACAGGATATGATAGCATATAGGAGATGAGCCCCTTGAAGTGGTTCAAGATTTGACACTGTTATAGCTGATGATATACTAGTGGAGTATTCTTTGGACTTCTTTAGATCCTCATCATTTATTGGATCCTATTCTGCATAGCTAGCATATGATCTATAGGCATATCCTTCATTTGAGGCATTGTGTTTGATAGCTACTACCCTCCACAATTTCAAATAGATTACAGGTTAGATTTTGTTGCCATGATCTTCCCTCAGGTGGGACTGCTAGCCAGATTGATATTGATATTGGGAACCTTGATGCCAAGGTCAAATCATCTAGTCCTAGGAAAAATATTTGCTTTAGTGCTTGTTTAGATGATTGGGCTGAAAATCCTATGGGATTTGTGGGTTGGGCCAATACAATCGGCAAAATCATAAGATTATAGGTCAGGCTAGGCCCATATTCATAAATATAGAGTGGGCTGGCTTGAATCCCATAGGGAGCAAAAAAAAAAGACTTTAGCCTCATGGGATTTGGGCCGGCCCACTCCAAAGGTACTTTTAGTTATTTATGAATATAGGCCTAGCCCGATGTATAATCCTATAATTATGTTGGTTGTACTAGTCCAACCCACGAATTCCATTGAATTTTCAGCCCAATCATCCGAGCATGCCCTTAGTTTGCCCTATATCCAACTATCTTTTGAAAAGAGAAGAAAATTTTATTTTTATAATCACAAAAGTTATACTGATGTGCTTGCATATGCTTTTAATTCTCTTTGTAGCTCCTGCTTTTCATCATTTTACCGATAACAATGTTGCATATTTGCAATTTTTTCAGATTGTCAGCAACCAGTAGGTTTTTCCTCCATATGTTTTGACTTTATTTACAATCTTGAGTTGGCATTGTAATAAACATCTCTTAGATATTGATCCTTGTGTTGATTTTCAAAGAAGTTGAACTCTGTTTTATGAATTATCTATATTCTTATTACCACGTGCAGAACCAGAAATATGGGGTCAGAAGAGGTCAAAAGGAAGAAGGTGGAACCTTTTTATAGCGAAGATAATGTGGAGAAAGAATCCGATGCTAGTTCATCACCTGTTTCTTTTGGTGGCAGACATGATCATAAATCGAACATGGAACATCATGATCGAGATGCTAAGGGAGTTTCTGGCAAGGATGGTCTAGAAGATCTTTGGAAAGATATGTCACTGGCCATAGAATATTCAAAGGTATTAACTTTATGTTTTTTGGAAAAATCTTTCTAGTTAGCTTACCCATGTTGATGCCGACCCCAAATGGTTGGGATAAGACTGGATGATTGTGTTGTTGGCCGTAGAATATTCAAACGTTGCATATTTGTGGGTGTTTCAATATTGTTTGTATATGTTATAATGCAAATTTCTTGGATGGATGACTAACTCCACACTCCGTCTTGTTCATGAACATGCAAGAGGAAAGAAAAGCAAGAAAAAACAGTTGGCCTCCAAATTATGGATCCTGGATCTTTCATTTCGAAGCTCTAGGAGTATCTAGTAGTTAACTAGCAAGAAACTCTTCTATAGGAAACAAGTGTTCAAATTGACTTGAGTGGAAAGCGTAGGGGATATATCATAGCCACTAAACTGGTGAACATGAGAGAGAGTTGAAGTGAGAAAATGTGAAGATGCACAAATTGTGATTTGTTTGTGAATGGCACAGAGTTTCAATATGCTTTAGGAGACTTCTAAGATGATGTTCTCATCCTGTAAACATCTAACAAGGTCATCTAGCTGATTTGTGAATCCTTACCCTATAACAGTAAGGAGATAATCATTGCAATGCCTTTTGAATGAAATTATTTAAAGAGATGGACATCCGTCTTGGAGAGAATGAGGAAGTAAAGGGAATAGTTTTTTTTTTTATTAGTTCTTGTTTGGTTTCCTTCTCAACATGAAAATTATGGACTCTACATTTCCATTTTGACACAAGCAGGCCCTATCATTTACATGGGCTTTGAGCCTGGTAAAACTTGCCCATCGTTATATGATGCTCTCAAGGATCAAAGTAGCTTATTAAGCAAATGTATTCCTGCCATTTTCCTAGCAACAGGTCCAGGATTATAAAATAGCCAAGCTAAAATTTAAGCTCCCAGGACTGCACAAGTAGGTTAAGATTGCAAATTTGACATAAGGACTGTTAAATGCCAAACTAACTGATATTAATTGGACTTACTGCATCTTTTGCGACCCTTATACCCAAGCAATGTGTGATTAAGTGGACCAATATTACTGCAAGCTTCTTAGATTTCAGCATATTGCATCATAATGCCCTCCATATGATCATACAACCAGTTGCATTTATGTCTGTCCGTTGTGACTTAGGTAAAAGTAACATCCTCTGATGCATGACCAAATAATGTTATAGCTGCTGGCATCTAGAGTTCCACCTAATGCTGAACAAGTTATTTCTCTAAGAAAAATCTTTTATAAACCATAAGTAGTACTTATTTACGTCTCTCAAAAAAATTATAATTCTTTTTAACAAATAGCTGATCTTGATTGTCTGGTTGATCCTTTCCTCCAATCTAATTGCTCTGCCTCACTAGTTAGCTGATCCTTATTAAATATTTCACAAGCTGTAGCAATAATAATGTTCCCTCAGCAGGCCATGTGGATGTAAACTTGTGACTTGGTCTTTGCCTTGTGCACTTTGACAGCCTAAGCTTTTAGATGCAGGTCAAGTTGGTGAGCATGTGTGTGGTGTCATGTGGGATTGTGATCTCTACACGTTGGGCTTGTTCCTAGCATGCTTCGAAAAAAATGTGCTTCGTAGTACGTGCAATGATCATCATGATAATGAAAACACAAGTTGTCTTGAAAATGTTATTCAAACAAAAATCTGTCATGTTGGCCTGTCAATGTCTAGTGACACAATGATGTTGATGCGGACCTGTTGCTTAACTAATAGAGGAAGATGGATAGAAAAATATCATCACCCGGCAGCTATATGATTAAGTCACCCAAACTTATTTCTTACTGTGATTGGTTTAAGACACCAGAAAGTGGAAGCTTGGTCATCCCTCAATTGCCTGATGGAACTGTGTTTCCTGCAATGTTCTTGCGGATCATAGCTATCTTGTACTTGTCAGACATCTCGGGACTAACATAAAATAGCCCGACAGGCATGGCGTAGAAAAATGTCAATTCACTAATGCCACGAAGCATCTAATGAATTAAACTATTATAGTGTTAAGGCATGATATCCAATACAAACAACATAAAGAAGGAGAATAGGGAGAGGGGCCATAGGGTGAAAGATGGAAACATAGAGAATAGAAGAATATATGGAGAAAGAGAGAATTAGAGAAGAAATAGGATAACAGAATTAGAGAGGATTTTTCAAACCATAATGGTTAATGTATTGACTAGAAAGTAATGCTCGTGTGATCCATATATGAAGAAGATTACAGTAATTATGTATCCTACTTTTAATAGTTTTAGGTCACATGTTTGTGACTGGAGTAATCCAAAATGAAAAAGCTGAGCTCTAAAAAATGCAGAGCTGCCTAGGAAGCAGATTGCAGAGCAAGAATCTGGGACGTTCCAAAGCAGATGCAACGGTCTAGGTGGAAGATTTTCAGTCCTAGGGCTTCATCATGAAACCCAATTAATCAGATGTGTGGTTCCACCTTTTGAATGAGAAACGACTTGCCCTCTTGCCAGTTGTATCCAATAATAAAAATCAGAAGGTGCAGACCTATATTAAGATATCAACTTAAATGCCCCCTTTTTTTCTTGTGTGTGTGTGTGGGGTGGAGGGTGAGGGTAGCATTTGCTATATTTAAACCATCCGAGTATTTTGCAATCTAATTTCTTTCATTTACTGTTATACCGCGCTATTAAGTACCATATAGACAAAAATGATGCTAAGTTCTTAATTTTGTGAAAGCTGTAGACAGAAATCTTTTCAGAAGGGTGTGTAAATATACAAAGTTTCAGACCTTTCATGAGTTATTACTGGATATAAAAGGACACTTTCTGAAAACAATAATTTCAAGCTCGTCCTTGCTGCATGAGCTGTATAGAAACATATGATGCTTTATATGTAGAGGCGTGCATACATGCACGATAACAGGAGTAGTTTTCTTCTGTTTGCATCTCCATACGTTTGAAGTTCTTGCAGCTGTTAATATGTTGGTTGCCTAATGTAGCATTATTCTTTCTTCTAAATGCAATATGGTCGTGATGCAATATTTGTGCTGGTTGTAGGGTGTTACATCATTCGATGGATCAGAACCCATACCGGAAGTAGAAGATTGTAACCATTCTTTTTTGCTTGAGGATGACTTGGGTCTTGTGCGTCGGATTTGTGGAGTAATTGAGAAAAGCATTGAGACCATTTTTGATTACCAATGGATGAAGGTACTGAGATACCATAATTACCGTAGTTTGGGTTATAGCGTTGATTTTTTCTTTTTCATGATAAGTACAAGTGATAAGTACAGGTGTTATTTATTTGGTTATTTGTAGTCTTAATCATCTTAGTTCTACTTGTTTTTGTTGAAACAAGTGATACAATTCTTCTCAGAAAAGAGGGAAAAAAGGAAACAGTGGATACAATGTATTTTTCCCCTCTAACTTTGTCCTGTTGGTTATAAATTATGACTTTCCATTTAATTGTTGAAACATCATGTAAGAAAATGAATCAGAGAAAAACATTCATACAGAATATGAACCTCACAGACCAGCAGCACTTGATGTGTGGGCCAAACAAAAATTGGGGGCAGCCATGATTCATGCACTTAGTTGTTTGAATCTGCCAACTTATGTAAATAAAATATTTTATGAATTCGGTTGCCTCATTTTTCCTGGGGAATCATCATCCGTATCTGTTGATTAGGGCAGGATCCTTTCTGCCTCTTCTCTTGTACACGAAAAACAGAACTGAACTTATATTAGGGCATTCCAAACTGGAACAACCTTACGTATCTTTTCCCTGGTCTAATGCATTGCTTGGTAAAGCAAAAACAACATAGAGGATCCCTTTCTGTGTTAGATGCGCTAGGTTAAAAACTTCATTAAGATTTGTTAGAATGCATGCAAAGGGGGTATCTTACGTGGTAGAGAATTTCTTACTGGTGCACTTTATTGCATTAGTTGATGAGTTCTGATTTATTGAAACCTATAATGAGCTTGAAAAGAAAATTGTACCATATATAGAACTCTTCAAAATCCTTTCGATCTAATAGCTAAGATAAGAAAGCCTGTATAGGTTTCTGTTCCTCAGTTTTTGTCTGATTTCATTTTGCTAAAATTACTGGACTTTCCTCTTTTTCGTGATTTGAATGTCAGTCTTCACTTTTGGCTACTTACAAATAACTGTGGGTATTCTTTCTGATATTAGGGTTCAAGGTAAGCCGTGACAATTGTGGTGCGCCTTGAGTGGACACGACTGCTCTCTTTGAATGTGACTTTCTAGCCAAGGCAACTTTAGGATTGAATCAGGCCATAAATGAAATCCAGAAGGCCACTTAGAACCTTCTTCGTTTTCTTTGCATTTCAAGTTCATGAACTAAAAAGCAACCAGCCAACATTCTTCTTAGAGTTTATAAGAGTCAAGTGAAGATGATTATTAATCAAACAGCATAATTTGAAATTGGGATCTGCATTGATGTCTAGAAGTACATCATAATCAAATGATCCAAATGTTTTTGAAACCATTTCCTTCCAGAATACCTGTGAAAGAAGGGATGGCACTACAGTATGTTCTCAGTTTTCGAGCGATATAACCAGTTGATATATGAGAAATGTTAGGTTTTATTTTGCAATCAAATTTACCTTTTCTGTGTTGTCTGATCAGGGACCTCGGGCAATTAGGATGAACATGTCTGGGTCAAAAAAATCTAAAGATGTAGATGGACTTAAATGTTCTGAATCTAAGATATCCGAACATGAACTTATGGCTGCTGATATTTCTATTCATCCAAGACATACAAAACAAATGAAGCCCCATCAAGTGGAAGGTTTTAGTCTCTTGGTCAGAAACTTGGTGACAGACAAACCGGGGGGCTGCATATTAGCACATGCCCCAGGATCTGGTAAGACATTTATGCTCATTAGCTTTATTCAGAGCTTCTTGGCAAAGTATCCCTTTGCAAGACCATTGGTTGTTCTTCCCAAGGGGATTTTAGCCACATGGAAGAAGGAAGTTAAGCACCGGCAAGTGGAAGATATCCCTCTGTATGATTTCTATTCCTTGAAGGCCGATGGTAGATCTCAGCAGCTGGATGTTTTGAAAAGTTGGGAAGGGAATAGGAGCATCCTGTTTTTGGGTTATAAGCAGTTCGCAAATATTGTTTGTGGTGGTGTTGTTGATGGTATAGCGGCTGCATCCCAGGAAAAACTGCTGAAGGTACCAAGCCTTCTGATACACTCCAAGAAATGAAAATACCGATGTGCTGCACTCACTTGCAAAAGTTCAGACACCACGTAAAGTAGTTCTATCAGGAACCTTGTTCCAGAATCATGTAAGAGAGGTTTTTAATACATTGAATATCTTAAAAATTTGAGAATATCTTAAAATGTAAGAGAGGTTTTTATTTCAATGATGAGAAGTTTGAGAATATCTTAGATTCAATGAACGTAAGAGATGGTGTGAAAACAAATTTTTTTCTCAATTTATTGTCTCTGTCCGAGTCTGCTGGAGAGAAGCTGCTAGTGTTTGGTCATTACCTTCTCTCATTGAAGGTTTTGGAGAGGCTGGTAATTAAAATGAAGGGTTGGCGTTCGGGGAAGGAAACTTTTATGATCTCTGGTGATTCAAGTTCTGAGCATCGAGAGTGGTCCATGGACCAATTTAACAACTCCACCGATGCCAAAGTTTTCTTTGGTTCAATCAAGGCCTGTGGGGAGGGCATATCTCTTGTAGGTGCATCACGGATTGTGATTTTGGATGTTCACCTGAACCCTTCAGTTACCCGTCAGGCAATTGGTCGAGCATTTCGACCTGGCCAAAAGAGAAAAGTATACACTTACAGATTAGTGGCTGCCGATTCCCCAGAGGAAGAAGATCATAATATGTCCTTCAGGAAAGAGTTGATTTCCAAGTTGTGGTTTGAGTGGGGGTGAATATTGTGATCATCAAGAATTTGAGTTAGAAACAGTTTGACATTTCAAACAGTCAGGATATGATCCTAGAAAGCCCCAATCTTCAAGAAGATGTGAAGGTGTTGTATGGAAGGTCTGTGATTATCAGCAAAGCATGTTTCCATAATCTCTCAGCTAGTATGCAAGGTTTGCTTTTCCTGATAAATAATTTTTGCTGTTACAGGTGAATCCCCATGACTTATTCGCAGGACTTTTGACTTCTGATATCTTAGCTGACCGATACAACTGACTTGTTACCGTATGGATCACAATCTAAAGGTTTTTTTTTTTTTTTTTTTTTTTTTTTTTTTGCTGTATTTTTTTCGTTGCCATCAATTTTGTCTATATATATTTCAACGAGCATTTTTTCTCTCCTTCTGCTGGGACTGATGTAAATTGGCAACTGCACTGTATGTTTTGTGACCATAGATGCCTTTTTGAAGCTGTTTGGGAGCTGATCAAATGAATGCAGATGGTGAATGTTGTAAACACTTATATCTGTATAGCTTTTTGGTCGTTAATCAGTCTGCAAACTATACATGTGCTACATCGTATTATGTGACCATATTGAAGACTTTGACGTCTAAAGGTATAGAGAGACTTCGATATGACAGCTTCATTCAACCTTCTGCTCTAAATAATGCGTAAATTTTTCCATGTTAAAAGATATACCCTGCACCTTGGTTTCTCGTAGCATGCTTATAGATTCCTAAGGAAATTTCTAGTAGTTTATTGAAAATATTGCGGTAAATCTAAATACAATCTGAATACTTTGAGTGCATGTTATTCTTTGGTAATTCTGTTCGAGTGTAATTGTGCTGTGTTAATAATGTCGACGCATGATGCATCTCTGCTGCCGCTTGACTGTTGTTCCTTTCTGAAACTTGTACGTGATGTATGGTGTTTGTGCTTTGCCTGTGAATTGTCATCCAATAAATCTAAAATTGGATCCTTCAGACACGTCAATAGGGCAAATACGTCCATGGTGGCTGTTGGAGATAAATCTCGCTCCTGCCGAAGCCCGGTCCGACGCTCAGCCCAATGTAACCAGTAGCCGCTGAAGAGCTTTAGCGCCAGGCGCCAGGCCGAGCCCCTACCACGGCCGAACTGCCTAGAGGCCGAACTCCCCTGCGCCAAGCTCCGGGCCGAACTCCCTCCGTCCGCCGAACTTCCCACGGCCGAGCTCCTTCGGACCGACCCCAGGCGAGCCCACGCAGCCGAACTCCTTCGGACCCCACGGCCGAACTCCTTCGGACCGACCCCAGGCGAACCCATGCAGCCGAACTCCTTCGGACCGACCCCAGGCGAGCCCATGCAGCCGAAACTCCTTCGGACCGACCCCAGGCGAGCCCATGCAGCCGAACTCCTTCGGACTTCCCACGGCCGAACTCCTTCGGACCGACCCCAGGCGAGCCCATGCAGCCGAACTCCTTCGGACTTCCCACGGCCGAACTCCTTCGGACCGACCCCAGGCGAGCCCATGCAGCCGAACTCCTTCGGACCCCACGGCCGAACTCCTTCGGACCGACTTCAGGCGAGCCCAAGTGGCCGAACCCCTTCGGACCGACCCTAGGCGACCGAACTCCTCAGCGAGCCCTGGCCGAACCAACTAGCAACCGAAGTCCTTCAACTGGCCAGCCGAGCTTCTTCGGGCCTCTCAGCGGTCGAACTCCTCGGCAACCGTCCCGCGGCCGAACTCTACAGATGGCCGACCCTTCAGCCAGACGAACTCCCCCAGCTTCCCCCTCGGCCGAACTCTGTTACAAGTCCGAACTCCATTGGACGAACTGTCGCCTGCAGCAAGACCGGACGGCGCCTTCCTCTCCGTACCGGACTCCATGCGGCCCACGACTCGCCAGTATGGCTCCCACGATCCACCGGACGACGCCTTCCTCTCCGTACCGGACTCCATGCGGCCCACGACTCGCCGGTATGGCTCCCACGATCTACCGGACGACGCCTTCCTCTCCGTACCGGACTCCATGCGGCCCACGACTCGCCGGTATGGCTCCCACGATCTACCGGACGACGCCTTCCTCTCCGTACCAAACTCCATGCTGCCCGACGACTCTCTACCAGACGGCACAGCCGTCACCATCAACTAAGCTCCGCTATAAAAGGACCCCTCCCAACATACTAAGGCTAAGCTCTTTGAACTCTCGACTCTCTAAGCTCTCCTTCTCACCTCTAAGCTCCGGAACTCATTCCGAGCACTCTATTACTGTTGGCCAGAAACTAACTTGACCGTCGGAGGGTCCTGCCGGAGCCACCACCCCACTGGTTCCGGACGGGACTTCGTTTTGTAGGTCCCCGGCGGCGCCCAGCGGCCTCGATTGCGGCGACCTCCGGCGGCGACGAATTTCTGCACCAACAGTGGCTAAGATGGATACTGTGTATTCGAAAGCTAACAGTTGATCCCAAAAACTCACTTTTCACCCATGAATGTAATAAATTAGTTCGATCTGCAACTTGAGTGAGATAACAGGTGTTGGCCAGAAAGTGATACAATTGGTGGTGGTTAATGAAGTTGAGACTAGCAAATCTTGAGGAGTCGGCATCATGTCTCTCCTTTCTTTTGGTGTTGGGAGAGGATTAAAGAAAGGATTTGGCTCTGTCGGGTTGGATGTAGGTCTTGCACGCAACTTCTTGATTCTGACTATTACCAACTGCTGCATCTCTACCCCACATCGGACAGATCATTCAAACATCTTGGAAGGGGAAGAGACCGAGTGTTGGGGTCCCAAGCGTTAGACGGATCAGAAGGTTGTTTCCATTCGACAGAAGCATCCATCTTATTTGATAGAGATCTCGCACTCTACTGTAGTAATCTCTTAGTTAGGAAAAGCTGGATGCCGTGAGGAAGCAGGCCAAGGTTCACTCATGGCCTTTCATTCTGTCTGGACCTATCAACAAGCTCTGATTTCTTTTATTCTTTTTGTATTATAGACAAGGTCAACTCGATGGGGAGTCAAAAGGATCGATCCTTGACAATCCAGCAAGGGATGACTGGTCAAGTGTTTGACTTTCTGTAGTATTACCTTTTTTTTGGTTACACTGTAATATGAAAAAGATTCCACAAATGGTCTATGTGACATTCTATATTCAAAGTAGCATCCTCATTTGATTCACCTTATTCTTTCTCCTTTTCTTCTGCTCTTCACATGCTAGGTTTGTTCTAACCACACTTTGATGCATGGTTGCATACCGATTTTTGTGCTTGCAAGTGCTAGTATATATCTTGATTTGGCACCACACTTGTGATAGAGAAGTAAATCACCATCATGTGAAGCCATAACACACAGCTACAAATGTAACCCTTGTTCGCAGTACATGAAACATTCCATCAACAAATAAACCATGGGAAAGCATTAGATCAAGATCCTTCATCCATAGCATGCCACATTGGATTAGAAAGGTGACATGCTTGGTTTCACCTGAGGGACCTATAACCATCACGGCTTCTTGAAATTTTATCATCACACTAGGGCTAAAGCCATTCCAACAGGATACAAAAGGATGATACTCAAATAATGGTGTTACATATTCTCTTCTTTAACAGATTACACGTTACACAAAATTATGCTTCTATCTTTACAACAAGCTGCCCTGTATATTCCACCAACTCAATTCATCTCACTCCTATATTACAGCGTATATCAACCTGAAGTTCTTTGTTCTATAACAATCGCAAGTGGTATCGAACAACGGCTTCATGATTCTTTGTTCTATAACAATTGCAAGCGGTATCGAATGGCAGCTTCGTGCATATTATTCCAATGTCATAAATTTGAACAGCCACCACTGCAACAATGGGCGCTTCAAGCAACAAAATCATGCTGTAGATTTGATGACCCGAATCTGTGCCGCCGATCCTCCATATTCATGAACTCATAATCAGCTGTATCAGCTCCAATTGGAGCAGCCGCACCATAAATATCTTCCCCCCTCACTGTATGAAAGCTGTGCTGATTGTTTGATATAGGAAGGCCTCCATCGCAGTGTTGTAGGCCCAATGTGAGTGAGAACCCAGTGTTCCCATACTGACCCACCTCAGCCATCTGATAAGCCATATACCTCCCACTCCCATCCGAGTGGGTAAGAGTGTCTTGCAGAATGCTACAGTCATCGCTGGTTGGTCTTTGCTCATTCAATTTAAGATTCATATAAGCATTATTAGAATTTGTTTCATGCTGAAAGCTGGCAGAAGCCCCACCTGTATCCATGGTGTGGATGGCTTTGGACCTTGAGTCATTAAGTTGGTTTGTCTGGCTTCTTTCTGCTGAAAATTTTTGTAAGTCCTCCCCGTCCTCCGAGGATCGGATCTCATCCTTACATTTCGGCAGATTCTCTGATGAAGAGTTTGAGTCAATCTCAGTGTCACCAAACTCTTCTTTGTACATGTCCTCGATCATTGGCTTCCAAAGCCGAACTCGTGCATTAATGAACCAGTTTGAAACCTAGACAAAGGGAGGGCAGATGATAAACAACTAGGAGATAATAGAAATAAATGGCACCTGATTGTCATGGATTGAACAGGGTCAAGCTCTAAATATTGTACTTGCAACATAATATTATGGTGAGCCATGCATAGGATAGGTAATGAAGTGATTTAAGTACATGTTTGACAGCGTGCATTATATAGATAGTGGGACCCAACATAAGATCACATGATAGGGAATCGAATTCAGACACGTATCCAATTGTATGACTCAGTTAGAGAAAATGGGGATACATGGATACATAGGATAGCATACAATTTATTTTGATCAAACAATATAATATTCAAGGTTCTCAATCTTGTACTAGACTATATACTGTTACCCAAGGTCTTATGTCCCGATGGGACAGGAGGCGTCCTAGTCATCCCATCCCGTTCTTATGAGAAAATAGGACAAGGATGGTTTGGTAACTCTGAAAACCCATGCATATGGAGGGAGAAGAAAGATGAAAGAAGGAAAGGAAAGAAATATGAAGAAAAGAAAAAAGTGAAAGGAAAGAAGAAGAAAAATGAAAAAAAAAGGGAGGGAGAAGAAAAGGAAAAAAACAAGGGAAATGAAAGAAAGGAAGGTAGAAGAAAAGAAAGAAAAGAAGGAAAGAAAGGAAAAAAAAAGAGAAAAACAAGAAAGAAAAGAAAGAAGAAGGGGAAGAGATGGAGGATATTGACCTGGATGCATGACCAAAACTGTTGCATAGAGAAATTGGGACACCTCCATCCCTTGAGATTTAAAACCTTGCCATTGCTATCTGGGTATAGTGCCGTATGCTCGCTATGGGATCAGTTTGGCATACGCGTGCACCACACATACCACGTATCGTTTAGTAGTGGTATGGTGCATTATGCTTGGTACACACCAGCATGGCATACCATGACAATATTTGTACCTTTTAAATTAGAAGACATTGTCTTGTCTTCTAACGTCATGATGGATGGTCTCTCATTATTGTTAGAGTCCAGCTCTCTACAAATCTCTAAAAGCCAACACATCCAGTTGGGATATGTATCTGACTCAATTTTTTGCAGCTGGATGCGAGTGTCTAGGTAACACTAATATCAAGTGCAAAGAGAGCTAAGATATATTGGTGCACAAAGGAGCTGCGATCACAGACAGTTGTGTAAGGATCATGAAGCGGAAGCTGGAAAGGAATCAACATAATATATGATGAAGATAGATGTGCAGATAGGCAGAATAACGGACTAACAGTAGAAGTATGCCAGCTTTTACTTGCTCTCTAATTAACCTACATAATCAGACATGCCATTGATCATTAAACAGGAGGAAATATCCTAACCATGCCCAAAGATAATCCTTTAAAGTTCTCGATGATATAAATAGTGACAAGCAAACCTGACTCCTTGTCAAGCCTGTCTGTCTTGCCAGCATCAGCTTCTCAGAATCCTTTGGGTAACTGGCAAAAGATTAGGTAAAAAACGGTTATAATGAAGAAATATACACAGTAATATCATCAAAGTTACAGGAGGAGGTAGTTGAAGTTTACGGATGAAGGAAGTGCTCAAACAGCCAAGCACGAAGGATTGATACAGATGACTCAGGTAACCCCCGCTGTGGCCTCCAAGAATGTTGTTGCATCATACCAAATTGCTGCATGGCCCTCTGTTGCCTTAGCTGTTGGTCTATATAACGGAGGCGAGCAATTCCACCTCCCTGGCTAATTGAACTGTCTTGTTCTCCAAGGCTTTTCCTTGTAGCTCGAATCTGACCACCAATGGCATCTCTGAGGCAACGGAAGTGCTGAGAGATTGTCTGAAGGGCGAGTGCAGTATAAGGTTTAGCAGCTCCAAAACCCGCAATTACGTCAAATGATGACACTACAATCTGCATTTGATGGTAATATTGTTTATATCTTCTATCGACCTGCAATGACAGGCAAAAGAAGTGCAACTTAATCCACAGATAAAGAGCAAGAACATCTATCATGCAATTAAATTAGTAAAGCACATAAGTTCTCATTGATACAATTGACAACATATTATTGGCAGTAGTCTTCTTGGCAGAAATCAGGATGTATGGAGCCCTTTATCCAAAAATCTTTCAGGCTTATGAAGTTTCGTATGTGAATCAGACTGAATATTGATCAATGCATCTTTTCTGCATTGATAAATCATAAATATAAATACTTTCTTCAGGTAGATCCAAAAATCAATGCAAGATGAAATTGTGAACAAGGTTCAACTTAAATAATTATCCTTAAAGATTGTACATAGTCTTCTGCTTTGTTTTCAGAGATAAGTTCAGTTATTGCCGTCCTCTCATTTGAACCAGCACATGAAATTTTGGGGTTACAATTAAAAGAACTCATAAGCCAGATCCATTAACAAATTCTCGGTGAAAGAAGGTATGCTTGTGATTCCTTGGCATGGATGGTTATACATTGTAGCAAATAATCCAAGGGTGTCACAAACAAAGAAAATCTCTCTTAGAGATTAGCAACAGCTACTCAACATCAGTGACTGCATCCTTGTAGCACTCAAGATGATCAGAAAGAAGTTTGAAGCTTTTGGTGATGAAGTAGCTGAGCTGAAGGTACATGCAGGAGTAATCATTACATACTTGAAAGGCAATCAGCATCAATGAGATAAAGGGACATGCAGTAATCTTTCGTCAGAGACTAGCGACATCTCCTCAAATCTCAACATTATTGAGTGTGTATAATGTTCAATACAATCAGAGAAAAAATGAAGCTTTTGATGATAGAACAGATCAGATAGAAGCAGAAGCAGAAGTATACAATATATAGTTGAAACAGACCCCCTATGTAAAAGGTGATGATGATGATAGAATAAATGAGATAAAGGTATAAGCAGTAAGTATCCAATATATACTTGAAATGGACCCTCTACATAAAAGGTGATGAAGGTGATCAATAGATAGTAGAAACAAACCAAGACAAGAGACAGCTTTTCTCTGCCCGTGGTCCATGTCAAGGATTAATGAAATAATCAGTGCCATCCTTATCCAATGTTTTCTCATGACATACGTTACCGCCTTTCTGATGCCTCAGCACATTTCAATTATCTCCCCTTTTGAACGTTTGCTTTAGAAATTTCATGCATTAACATTTTTCAGTAAGTTCTCCATCACTTTGCCTTCTACTGATGCAACCTTTTAAGCTTCCTCTATTTACTCATTTCAAATTTCGTCCTTAGACCTTTCTAACACAAGCATTTCAAACAGTAGAAAATACGGCGTAGCCATCCATCATAATGCATTTTATATTTTTCCCTCAATTTGATTGGTAAGAATCAGTCAATAACATCATCAACATCCAAATCATGACTTACTGTACTAGAAATGTCTGGTCCACTGTCCATTCATTTCTACACAACAGATTCAAGGTAAAGTTCTTGTTTATAGGTATTTAAAGCACATAAATCTTGAACCTTGATTGAAGGCTCATAACAGGGTTCACCATCTTGGTACCAGATCCCATAATGGGACCATCCTATTACTATGTCAGTATACTTGGTATGGAGACTGGTTCGACGAACCAACACTTAGTATGCTCCTCAAACTGCATAACAGTTCGATATCGATGCGGTATTGCTATGGTCGGTATGGTTACAACAAATCATGGCTCATAATCACTTTTTCTTTCCCACTACTGCTACATTCTATATATACTTCTCACATAGTTTGATTTCTCAAACCCTTAACCTTGAACTTCCCCACCCCAAGTCTGATGTAGAAAATCCATGTTAATACTCATTGATTAGATCATTCACAAATAACCATCACAGATGCTGCTAAAAGTCATACACGAAAACAGTGCAGAGTTGATGTCAGGTCCACTCTTGTATAAAACACAACTTTGAAACAAATCCAAGTTCAATATTCATAAATACTGGGGCTTCCCTTCTTTTGACATATAAGACAGCTGTACATAGGAATTTTGATGAACAAGAATTTATTAAGGTGACCCTCAATATTTGGGACATGGCCTGATAGTTATGGTTATGGCTATCATTCAAAAATGATTTAAGCTCCTAGTTTTCTTTGTAAATATCGAAAGGAAATCTTAACTATGAGAAGTGTTACAATACAAAAGGTAAAGTTTAAAGCCCTATTTTAGATGCATGCTTCTCACATGCTGTAGACTCACTTGCCTCACCAGGACTCCTACTAAAATTGTCAACACTGACCATCTATTAAGCACATTCTTTTGTTTATTTCCAGAACATAAATAGCAAATTCACCAGGTGATGCACTTATGCTCTCCCCAAGTTGACAACAACTGGGCCCAGCTCATCATTTTTCTCTTTTGATCTTTCCATCAAATGCAGATGCCCGATAATTATAAAGCCATTCGTTTTCCAAATCCTTGTCTCTTGCCTTGACACCCCCTTCAATAACTTCATAGTGTCACATGAAGCCAAATCTTTTTCGTTTTGGCTTTCTTCAATGCTCTTTCCAGCTACTAATTCTTAATATCTAATTAATTTACACTCTTTAATGTGTGAAAAGAAAAAAAAAATCATAGTATTGTTCAGGAGTTTTTCCTTATTATCGGTGTGGTTTTTGCAATGCATTTTGTTTTTGTAAATAAGTGTTCAAAAGGTGGTAATGGTATTTTGATGGTCAAGGAAACAATCAATGCAAGTTTTAGTTAGTCACTAGGCAGATTATGTAAAGAAAAATGTTAAAATTCATAAAGAAGTAAAAATAATCTGGAAGGCAGAAATAGATTATGAAGTCTAAATGGTAAATACTCGTACATGTACTTAAGGACCTGTTTTGGTGCATGTTTTTATTAGTAAACTTACATTCCCTACCCATGGCAACTCTAAATGATAAACAATACCACTTAAGTGCATAATAACAGCTCAGCTAGTACTTGCTTAGACAGCAAGATCACCAAGGCCTCAGCGGCTTGGGGATCAAATTGCTTGGGTGCTTCGTATGTGAACAGGCTGCACAAAGGGACCACATAACTGACTTGGCCCCAGGCAAAGTGGCTGGAAGCCTGGAATCCTGCCTGCGAAGGCAGCTTAGATAAATACCTTTAAAATGCTTATTGATCAAAAGAATATACTATAATAGCCAGGTAGTTCTCATGGTTCCAACTTCTCATTGATCACTATTAAAAAATGCACCAAAATGTTTACTCATATTCCCTTCCTTTGGCTTTAGTTTGTCCCTTGTCCTCACACTATCTATAAGCCTCCACTTTTCATCCATCCCACATAAATCATGGGCCTCTCACGATTTTATTTATTGTGATCCAGCAGGGGGAAAAAACAAAACCAAGCAATATCCTTAAAGGGTAGTTTTGAAACTTTACATTCCAACAAGAAGAGCTACATGGTAACGTGGTAGTGGTTTCCTCTCCCATCAATTAAGACTTGCATTCTTACCACATATTATCTAGCATAGTCCAACAAGAACAACAACAACCCCAAAAAAGACCAACTCCAATCAAAAGAGAAGCCACTCAAACCTTTTGGTTGAATACCCTTTAAGATGTTACAAATAGAACGTAAGTCAAAAAATAAGGCTGCCTTCAACTTTAAACTGACTATTTTTTTACAAAACTAATTCTTTTGGTAGAGAGCAAGATTTGTCATCTCAGTACTGAACCCCATATTGGTACCATCCTATTACCATGTTGGTACGAGGTTTAGTATGGTACTAGACGATAGCATACTGAGTATCGATATGGTACAAGACAGCATATTGGTATGGTACGCCCAATATTGAATATTATGGAGCAGTATGGCAGACCATAGTAGAGAGAATTACAATTATTTCACAAACTACAGGTCATATTGGTGTTTTGGTTTAGTTAACCAAGCTGTACCTATAAAACCATTTATCCTCAAAAACTTTTTTTTTTACAAAACTATTAATTTAGGTTTTATGTTTCCTTCCCTCTTTTTGTTATTAGTTTTTTTTCATCATTTAGAATACAAATTTAAGCATCTTTATACATGATCCATTTTTTTAATTTAATACTAGAAATAAAGATACATGTAGTGGACACCATTAAGGATTTCTCCTAGAAAAATTATTTTTTTAATCAAGTTACATTTTCTTATCCCTTTTCTATTAGTAAATTTTCATAACTTAAAAATTTGTTAATTTAGGTTTCTTGATACATGTTTCATTTTCTTTAATATTCAATACTATAACAATATAACTAAACACAAGCAATGCACATAATTAAGAAAAAAAAACAAGTATGTGGAAGCAAGGCATGAATATTTTGTTTATTTAACCTATATTTTCTAGGTTCAATTTGTAAGGGGATACTAAGCATTTATATCATAATAAGCACAAATATATATACAAAGAAAGTGTAATGAATATGCCTGTAATCTTCTTTGAAGTATCAAAAAATCATTAGTGATGCATAATAAAACTTATCAAAAATCATTAGTGATGCATGATAAAACTAACTTCCCTACTTAACATAAGGGCACAAAAGTCATTATAGATATATAAATATATTGCTCAAGATATTAAAAGTAATCATTAGTGCATAAACATATTAAAATTTATGGAAAAGCTAGAAATCATGCACCAAATCATCACTCAGTTCATCGGTCTAATTTGGAAGTCAGTGATTGGCTTAGTGGTAAGTGGGACCCCACTAACGCCACTGACCCGCCCATGTACCACACCAATACCTAACTGGCATATCAACCTCGTGAAATAAGCAGCAATATGAGGGGAGATCTGTAGTAGTACTCTAATCTAAACTTTACGTTGGAAATTTTATACAATTCAAGTTTCTTCTTAACAAGTATTTTTGAAATTTTATCAAAAATTATCTTTGAAAGATTACTTATGGTAAACTCATGTGTGAAATATGAGCCTTGACTAGTCTTTACAAGTGTGAACTCTTTGACATTATATATCAGTTGAATTTCTTGTAGGGCCTTTCCACATTGATTACCATTTGGATCTTGGCATACTAATAAGATTATGTCAGGTACTTTTAGACTTCTAAGGCCTTAGGAGAGAACAGATCTAGAGTAAATAATAGCATCAGATAAACAGAACTCTGTACCCATAAAAATATAAACAGAGATAAATCCCATCTGAAAAATCTTTGCTTGGTTTCCGGAAAAGATTACAGTTAATATATAATAATAGTAAAATTTCCATTTCTAAACAAAGGATTAACATTATGGCATTCTTATGGACAAACAAAAAATCCTTGCAGAAGAAACTTAAATATCACCAGCACATTCATTCTATTGGAAGGTGATATGAAAAGTAAACTAATATTTAACATAGCATGTAACTTGCTTCTGGCACCCAACTGACATTCTCTTTTTCTATTGTGCTGTAAGTTGAGATAGCTTGCTAAAACAATGAACTCAAAACTAAGGGGTCCTTCAGTGAGAACAATAGATTATGTCATGGTAGATTTCCTAATATCTCAATAGATTATGTCACGGTAGATTTCCTAAAATATTAGGATTAAACCTTAATATGATGAAAAGTCTACCTAAAGTAATGTACCCACTTTGGAAGCTTCCTACAATCCTACCTCATAAGCACTTTCTTATTTGAAGTGCTATTTAAAGTATCTACTTCTCTCATATTTGCAGCCCTACCAACTACAGATTTTGGCAACTAAGGATCGAACTAAATACACATTGCTATGGTCAGTATGTACTGAGATGGATGGGTTTTCAGCATCCTGATACTCATACTAGTGCCATCTTTATGTTGGAACTGTATGGCACCGACAGAACCATCTTCCGATTGTTTTTAAATATGCAATACAATGCATATGCACCCCCTTGAGATTAATCCTTGCTCTGCCTCTGCCTAGACACTTAATTTTAAGCTGTATGGGAGTGTTAATGTTTTGACATTTGATCACCGCACAATAGGACATGTATGGCTGGACTTGCCACTTTGAAGTCTCTTGCTAATGTTGGCAAAAAAATGTCCAACATCAATCAATTTTTTTAAAGTGTCACACAGGGGCGCTAAACACTTTAGGTATCCTAAGTTTTTAAAATAAAAGTTATTAAGATTATATGGACACCTTAAGCCAAGTGTCATTATGTTTTCAGCATGAAGTTATCATAATTATATGAACACTTTAAGCAAAATGTCATCACATTTTAAATGAAAATACATCTATCTCTATTCTCTAATTTTAAGTTATCTTTTACTTGAATAAGCATCAACACAAAGAAATACGTGTGTATATGTTAGTAACATTCATTACATACAAAGTTTTAAAATCCGGTTTGACGGTAAGGAATCCCACCATCTCAAGTGTCGATACAGGGTAGCGTCCCTAGTGTTGGGATAGCATGAGTCAAGAAATTGACTGGGACAGGATGAGACATCCACCATCAAGTGTCGGTACATGGGGTGTCCCATTTTACTGAAAAATCAGATGGCCCGATTCAATAGCATTTAAAACCTAGCATACATACATAGATACATATGCATACACGTGCATATTATAAATGTCTATGTATGTATGCACACATCTGAATACATACACATATCATATATATTATGTGCCATAACCTTGTGCTTAGATTTTTGGAGCCTATGTTGCCAAACACTTGAAGATAGATCCACTTGGCAATAATGCCAAGGATCTAGATAACATTGCTTCCCACAGTCCTATTCATCCATCTCATAAGTCACATCTCTTCAAATAAAGCCCAAGCATATGCAATTTGTCCATCTTGCAGCTGCCTAATACACTTTTGAAACTCAAGGGCCTGGAACTCGAGCAAAAAGCCTAGAAAGGCATCTTGATGGCTCCACACCTTTTATGTAGCATTACCAAAACTCCAGTCATATCAACCATCACATCGCCAGCATAAGTTTTAAAAATCTGATTCACAATACATTATAGACAATCTCATCTTACCCTTCAGAAGTAGTCTATAGCCAACATTAAAAGTGGCTGAGTTGACATATAGGTAATACTATTTTTTAATGATCATGATCAATCATCATAACTTTGAAACTAAGATTCTATGATGATTCAAAATTTTGTAGATCTCACACACTTCATTTGATGTCTTAACAAAAATGATCCTCATATATTAACAGAACTGAAAGCAAAACCTAGATAGATGCATAGGGCATAATATACAGTAATTTTTGGCTATACCTACCTAGATTCGCCTAAATCCACCTTAAATTCTAAACCACAAAATGTGAACATCACTTACCAAATAAAAGTTCTTTGCTTAATCCCATCATACGAAGAAGCTGGTTGATGAGATGGTGGATGACTCCACTCCTACTATGACAAGAAGTGAACAACGTGGACCAACTATTGTGAAGTAACGCTAAGGAAGTGTCATTTTCAAAAAATGTTAGAACTACAGATAATCCATGGAGCATTATTTAAAACAATTAAAATCTAATTACATATATTTGAAATTTTCTCCTTGAAAGTAAAAAGTTACTGTTTGTATTCATAAAAGTGCATATGAATTTGATTTTTTTTGTTTTTAGAAAATTTATAATACATGGATTTGGATAATGGTAAAACAATTGATAGCAATGGTAATTGAACATGAAGATTGTTTCATATAATTAGTGGAGGCAGTTGGGTATTGAGAAAACATATAGCACCTAAGGCATTTAAACCATAAAAGAGCATACCATTCCATATCATGTAGTTTTAAGCACAAGGTGAAAAATACAACAAAGCAAAATCTCACAGTCAATATGCCAAAGTTACAAATTTTCTTTTTCTTTTTCTTTCAACCTATCTTTCATGTCCTTTTAATTAAGAATGGTATCTCTTTGTTACAAAGCCTTATCTCAAGCCTCTCATATGCTGCTTAATGGTAACAATTATAGGTAAAACAATGAACAAAAATTAACCATAATATATAAAAATGTAGTAAAGGCACATGTTTTGTCTTTATAAAGAAATTGTATTTTCATTGCTTCGCTCATTATTAGAAAAGTAATTTAACAAGTATCAATGGAAAAGAATTCTGAGAGCATTCAGGTGGCCAATAAATAAAATTAAAGCAGCATATATAAGTATCAAAACATTTGTTTTCTTTTTCTGATATATAACAATTTTGATATTTTAGTTTATTCTCAAAAAAACTTTGACCTTCTAGTTGAGGGTGGGTGAGAAACAAGCTTGGATGCCAATGTAACAATGCCCAGGTTTACTCCCCTCATAGAAAGAAATCCATCTCTTTTTGTAATAATCAAACTGAATCTATAACTAAATCCTTGTTCTTAGATTTCATCTCTTTCTACTCATCACAAAGCACAGCAGTAAAATAATTTATTTTTTGAAAGAAGACCAGTATGGATCCACAAATTTTTATCACAAATGCATCCACCCATGATTTATATAGGTATAAACATATGGGGTACATGTCCCTACAAATTCCTTGGATTGGATGACTGACCGCACATTTCCACTCTCCACTCATGAAAAGAAACTCTTATCTTTAGGAAATGCATTCTCCTTGCTCATCTCTCTAAGGGACTGAAACAAGTGAACCAGCCAAAGATTGGAATCTAGTTTAGAAAGTTATAAATGATAAAATATCTTTTGATTATACTCACAGGTCACAGCCATCCTTGTCCCCTCTAGGGTGGCATATTGCAGAGTTCCCAACACTAGTTACGTATAAACCACCATCCCCTAATAAGTTAAATATAATTTCCCCTATTCTAATACTCTTCTCTGAAACTCGCTTTCAAAATTTAAAGTAGATTTATGATACTAGTAGAAATCAAGATATCAGTTGTATACTATTTTTTTATAAGAAAATTCCTGAATGTTTTTCAAATCAACCGAGAAATACAAAATCTCTAAGAGGAATTAATATGTGACTCAATGTTAAATCCACAGACTATGACATCACTTAAATGATTTCAGGAAAAACAGACAAAAATTAGTTAAATCATGCACTTTTAATAACAAAAATGAAATAAAAAATTTCACTTACCTTCATTTCATGGATTTTTTTCTTTTTAATAGCTTGTCTATAATTTTTCAATGATGTCGATATCTCTAATAAGCTATCGGTTAATTAAGAGGCAAAAACAAGAGACTGGGAAATTCTAAGATAAAGCAACGTTAATTAACTTTGCATGGAATCTAAGCAAAAAATAATATTATTCTAAAAGATTGCTACCTTGGCCATCGATGCACCTACCTCAACAAGGCACTGAGACAGCCACCTAGTGCCTGCCACAATATTTTGCAACCAATTTGAGCATGGACCATGAAACTTTTATGAGTATGCTTCTTCTCAAGTTGATAGTTTTCGTTAACTTACTAAATCTTGTTGGATATATTTCGATTTTTTGGATATAGCTATTTTCATCATTATGTTCATTAAGTTGCCTTGACTTTTGCAACCCAGCTAACACCTACCTAGCCTCCTGGCTGCCTGTGTGCAGCCCAAAATCTTTTTAAACAATGGAAATAGTAATTTTTAAATTCATATTTAGCAGTACAACTAACATAAGCTTAATTTCACTATTCTATTTTATGTGAACTATATTGAAAAAAAAAAAATGTAGATCAACCTGTAAACCCATAAATTCATAAAACATCATTTTACTGCCTTTATCCAAAGTATGAACCTTAATCTATTATGTGGTTTACTTCCAAAATATATAGGGAAAAATGCAAACCTTAGGAAGTTACCAAATCCTTCTGTACTGTTAAATTCAAATCTATGGCTGCCCTAGTAAAAAAACTGTGATGCAAAAACCAACTAAAGTATCAACCTTATAAGGTTTATGCAATAACTGATACCTAAAGTTAAAATGAGTTTGCCATTGTATTATAACCTCAAAGCACATTTCCAAACTGGATATCTGGATTTTGGTCAATATTAAGTAAATTGTATATAAAAGTTTAGTTGGCGAGAAAAAGAGTTTTGGCATAATTCAAGGAGGAAACAACAATTTCTATCACAGTTGTCTTTAGTCATGAACTTTGCAAGGAGCTACCATGTGACAAGGCCCACACCTCTTTATAGTTTGGAAATGCTATCAAGCAGTAAGTTGATAGGAATTATCAAAGAAAAATGATTCATGAAGTTGGTTAAAGCTAGTTGAGATAAGATTTCATGCTTCCGTTCACGTTTTAAATTTGAACCCACATCACCATGTACCATTAACTTGTCAAATCACAGTATAGGACTTAAATAAATTTAATGATATCCATGCATGAGGACTGAGACCATGGAACAATTTAGGGTGCGATTCAACATGCTGGTAACCTAAAACATTCACATTTTCTGATATGGTATGTGTAATGACTTTTAATTAAAACTTCTAGGAGATATCTAATTCTTATTATACCATTTTCTTGAAATCCACTTCAAAAGAACACTAAAGAAGCACTCCACGCTTACTAGCTTCCAATACCTGATGCATTTTCCAGAAACTGTGTAAACTGTTTCATGGAATGTTTTCAAAATGTTGGACACCATCCTTTACTGGTTAGATGGATCTATAAATCACAAGAATGATCGCTAACATATGATATAAAATATTCAAGTCCAGAGCAGGGCATGGTGATAAATAAAAAACTACATTTATCACGTGAAGGTGAAGATTGGCTCTGTAATATTTCCCACAAGTCAAGAAACCATAACCATAATCATCAATCCTTGTCCTAACTATTTGGCATTAGATTTGTACATCCTCACTCATCAAATATTCCTACTTTCGGCCCTTATTTCTAGCTTTTCCATATTCTTTCGTGCAACCACCATCAATGTCACCTTAGGTCTTCTCATTTTTTTACATCCTTCAACACAAATTATAGTACCATCATACTGGATCCATCTTATACCTCAATTTCAGATGTCCATGCTCCATACCATTTCAATCAATTCCCCATCGCATTGTACTTAATTAATCAACACTCCAAACTACTCTAATATATTCATTCCTCACTTTCTTCTACCTTGTTTCACCATACATCAGTGGAACACTAAATTTGTACGATATGCAAGTAATTCTCATATCTTAAAGCACAGTCTCAAATTTCCTCAATAACACTTTTTTATAATGGGAACATATTACCATGCTGGTTCATCATATCTTGTCTAATACCTATGACCATTATTTAGCATGTTGGAAAGAGAAGAAGATAAGGATTTTCAAAAGAAAAAATCAATTATCATTGAAGCTTGTGTTATCCAGTACATACATTCTGATTTTAAAGAGATTGGGTTCATCCATCCTTATCTTCATAAGAAAAGTAATAAAGCAAGGCCAATTTCGAGTTCAATTCTAATGGAGGCCGAAGATCCATTTAGGCAATAATAAAATGGAGGAATCCAGAAAATTTTAGGGTCCGTTTGGTTGGGGTATATTAAATTATGGGATAATTTGATAATTCCTAGGAATCATTTATCTGGAAAACTGATTGCAGAGAAAAATAACTTTTAGTACGTTTGGTTGGTGGAAAAATTACTCTAGAATATGACACTGGAAAAGGATTATTATATTTGGTTGGAGGTAACTCTATATGAAAATATGGCAAAATTTACAAATATATCCTTCAATATAAAATAATTTTTTAATACTATGATAGTATTGTCATCTCCAATTAGTTTTTATGTGATGATTATAATCACATAATCCTTTGCATAATGTCATCTCCATCTTAATTTTTTTACAAAAGCTCTTTATTGAATGAATTTTGAAGGACATTAGAAAAAGTCAATGATTATATATGCAGCTTTATCGTAGATATTTTTATCAAATATGGATTACCATCACTCGAAAATTTGCCAAATACCAACCCCCCATGGTATTTGTTTTACCTTCTCTCTCTGAAAAATAAGCATGGGACCCACCAATTTTTTTACCATATCTCTCTTCCACTTTTCATACAAAATATGGTAATCTGACATGGAAATTATTTTCGCACGCCAGATTATCCCCAACCAAATGGCCCCTTAGGGTGGAGAGCGTACATGACAAAACTATGGAAAATCAATAGGTTATAGGTGAGCTTATTAAAGTGGTAAATTGTCAAAGTTGCATTGATATCTCTAAAGCAAGGATCATCTCATCAAGTGTGAGAAGTTTGATTTATCACATAAGGCGACCAGCTTAGGGGTTAGTAGGGGGCCTCACCTGATGTGTCTATGGAAGAGGTGCATAGGGTCTATCAAATAAATTTCCACTTTCCTTTAGAGAAATCAATATAAGAGTCAACAAAAACCATGAAACAAAACCTCTCAAAAATTTTCATTTGTGCCTCTATGCTCATTAAACATATATTATAAAAAAAAATAGAGTAGTTGATTCCAATGGAGTATGTAAGGTGGCTTTTAGTAATCAGACAATGAGAATACCAATTTTTCCTATCTACTTATGAACATAGACATCTCTCTTGAGCAATACATATATGCATAAGAAACTGTGCATAAAACAGCAAATATACTGCCACAAAGACTTGAATGATGAAGATACTTCCAGAAAGTTAATGCAAGTTACTCATCATGGCAATTGCTGAACAGTCTAATACAAAAAAAGAAACAAGTACTAAACGGATAGACATTTATATTCATGCTAAATTTCAGTTTTACTTAGAAACATACAACTATATCCAAATAAAACTTAGATTATACAACAGAATGAGAAATTACTACTATTCTGTTAACTTAAAATATAAAAAAATACTCAAATACTAATAATTGGAAGAAATAACTAGCAAAATTTTACTGGCGCTGCTGCTGATAAAGCCTAGAGTTTTTTCTTTTCCTACATATCAAGGAAACTTCAACGGGAACTTTGTATTGGAAAAATGAATATATGCGCACCTCATCCAACATAGCCAACAGTTTCGTGACCTTGTTCTGAAGGTCCTGTCTTTCAGAGGGTGAGAGCTCACTAGAAGAGTTGGCAGTGGACTCTTGAGGGTTTGAAGTCATCCCTTCACTCTTTGATGCCCCATCAGTATCCTTACAACCAGTGGTGCAAGCAGAAGAATGGACACTTTGGCTTTTATCTGCCTTGTGCTTCAAAGCCTTCCAGACATTAACAACTTCAACAAGTAACTCTTGTGCTGCCTTGAGATACTTAGAATTTGGAATGGAACTTGTATGACTTGAAACTCCATAAGGAGAGAGGTTAGCATGCATATTTTTGTTTCCAGAGTCATCATCTCTACATAAGCCACCATTTCCTAAATTTGACTGGTGTGGCCCAAAGAGAGATATGTCTGAGCTAGTAGGCCGGTATTCAAATGAAGGAACCAGAATTTGTGTGCTAAGGCTAAGTGACAGCCCTTGGTTTTGCATGGTGGAAATATTTGACTGCAGCAAAGACATGTTCTGTCCATTTAAGGTGCCCAACTGTGTCTGCAGACCCATCTGGCATTCCTTATTAACAGAATTGCGAACAAGATTTCCTGAACCACTCATTGACCCACCAATTGTTTGCATGAACGACATCTCAATTCTCCCATCCCTCCAATCATTATAAGCATTTTTGCCAAGATGAGAAGACACCATGTGAGGACCTTCCACAGATGAGCCTTGTGAAATCATAGCAGTAGGAACAGAGAGCTCGACAGAGTTCTGCTGTGATTGAGTATCGCCTGCCAAAGCATCTGAATATGGACTAGAAGATGGATTGTTAAGATATAGCATGTTGCCAGTACTTGATGACTCAGGATATGGAGTATGAGCTGGATCCCTTAGACACAGGTTTGGCATGGCATCTCTTTGATTGGTAGAGCTGGTGTAGAAAGTAGCCATTTCTCTCTCCCTCGATTTCAAGCAGTTCGAGATCTTCAGAAATAGCAGGAGTTGAAGAATAAATCATTACAATATTGGGTACAGTAGAAGGCTAGCTGCCTGTCATGAGGAGTCAGGAAGGCTCCCAACTGTATTACTTTCCAGAATACTGAAAGCTCGAGTCATCTGTGAAGAAATGAGTTCAAAGCAAGAAATTGTGCACAGAAAAAAAAGAAAAAGAAAAGATCAGCAGGTACCAGATCAAGGGCAGATACAAAGTCTAACTAATAAATCATTAAATATCGGGGGAAAATTAGCATAGATTTTGAAAGAGAAAGTAGTGGGCACTTATTATACATATAAAATGGTTTATTGATTTGATTTTCGTTTGTAACCAAGAATGTCTTGATAACAACATGAAAAGAAGAAAAGGGGGTGCAATTGGATCATAAACTGGCATCCAGCAACCATTCCTCATACTTTTAAGCTCAATAACTGCTCTGGCAAGGATGGTTTCTGAACCACTAAATTAGCCTAGTCAGGAAAAAAAAAGGGGGATATGCAAAGAAACCATAGAAACAAATTAAGGACATATGAGGATCAATAAAGTGATATACAAACAAATAATAGAATGATTGAACAACGTAGCCTCCGGTCTTTACCTTGATACAATGATCGGAAAAGTAATCAGCAGCAAACTGTTCATAGCTGTTCCACCTGTTTAGCCATGAAAGAACGAAGCTCGCAACCAACCTGGATAAACAATCAAAAAAATAAACCAAGTTTCTTTCCTTTTAAGGCTACATGCTTGAACAATAATCCTAAAGTAAGCCAAGCAACATACTTCCACTGAAAGATATCAGAATCTCAATTCCCACAATTTCAGCTCAAAGCACACAACAATTTATGCCAACTAACTGAAAAGCAGAAATAAAGAGCAGAAGGACCAGCACCAAAAGAGCCCAAATAATTCTACTCTATCTCCCCTCCATATTAGCATCTCTGAAGCAAAGGGCTTTCACCTATAAAACCCAAAACCCATCTCAAAAGCTCCATTCCTTCACCAGGTCAACACACCCAAGAGTCCCAAAAATTCCAAACCCCGTACACAAAAACAGAAGAAACAAAGACAGAAAGAAATGCTTTCCTCAACTCAAAAGCAGCAGAGCCAAAGGCCAAAATTAACCAAAGAAGGAAAACAGAACACCAACCACATCCCCAGAACAGCTCGCTAAACCCAAGAAAGTGAAGAACCCCAAAGAAGGAAAAAAAAAAACAACAAAACCAATTTCCGGTCAATTATTCCTCGCAAAGAAAAAACAAAATTATCAGGGAGAAAGTTTGTTGCACCCACCAGATACAAAAGAACAATTAGATTAAAGAAATTGTATATTGAGAGCAAGAGACAAAAAAGAGCAGCAGAAGAAGAAGAAATAAATGAGGTGGTGATTTGTACAAAGAAAAAGTGTAGATATAGAATTATACATGTGCCTGTAGGTGGGTACAAATAACATTAATAACTGAGAGACAGAAAGGGAGGAGGGGTGGAGACTTTGTTTAGAGAGCCGCTGGAGGAGGTCTGCTGTGCACCTTGTGGGGAGCAGGAAAGCACGAATTCGCAGCCGATCCGCCGTGGGAAGTCCTCCCAATACGGAGACAAATCGATCCCCAGGATTCAAACCACCACCCAGCCCCCTTTCAATTTCTTTTCCTTCCTTTGCTCCTCCTCCTATATAATAATGCTAATCTCATCTCCAATACCACCACCCAGACTAATATAATAAGTCCACTAATGATTCTTTTTTAAATTTCTTCCCCCCTCGCTCTCTCTCTCTCTCTCTCTCTCTCTCAATCTCATTAGATTACCATCATCGGACCCAACATTCTAAACTTGCACGTGAGAATAGTACTCCCTCCTCACCTACAAAAAGGCATGACAATGGCTTCTCTTTCTCTCTCTCTTCTGTTTCTCTCTCTTCTTTTACATCTCTTTCTAGCTAAGTCTGAAGCACCGTCCTATCTCCTTCACTCTTGGGAGTTGGTGCTGGAATTGTTAGGGTGTTCAATCTTCCAACCACCAGTTGGTAGACCTAAATCTTCTCTTAAACCCATTTGGTCCTCCCTTGGTTCCTTGCCCCTCCCTCCCTCTCATCATACTGCGTTCCTAAGCATGAGGAAGATGCTGACATCTCACAATCCAGACCACATAAAATAAGGGAGTCCTGACTCTGATTATCTCCCATTAAATCCCCTGCCCCAACCATCCCTTATTAAATTGTGGGGAACTTGCTTTAGAATAAGGGCATTATTACGTGGATTGATAGGTACGAGGGTGGGCTTGGATCGTATCTTTCACGTACAAAAAAATATATATATATATTTTTTCGCGACCTCAATGATTGAATCGTATTGTGTATAGCTTTTAAAATATACGAGCATAGATCATGAAGTAGCATTGTGCTTTAAAAATTATGTAAAATATAATTCAATGGTTGAGATCGTAAAAATAAGACCACTCATTTTTTGGATGGAGGATACAATCCGAACCTCTACGTGGGTTCCCAACCATGCAACCAAGCACCTCTTGTCTATCCTTTGCTGATGTGGGTTTTGACATGTCTTGATTAAAAATCACTCCCCTTGCATTCTTTTTTTAATTGCTTTAAACCAAGTGTGTGCTTGGTGCTGCGTGCAGGGTCTGGTTGCACCCTTGAATTGAATGGCCCTTTCTAACCGTTTGTGCATGGCTTTATTATTTTTTTAAGGTATGGATGAGTGCAATTCTGGCAAATCCACATTGGAATCCGGCGATCGAGATGGGCCGTCGTGTCAACCGATGATTAGCTGAGTTGACGTGTTTCAATGCCTTCAGGTGAACTTAAAGGGTAGATCCCAGAGTTTTTGAATAATTTAACTGCAGCAGATTACCAGTATAGACTATGCGGAAGATCCAACCTTGATAGCTTGACTATGCGGAATACTGGTCGCTGCTATTTATAGTCAATGAAGGATTTCTTCATTCCATTATCCAATAATGATCAAGATGAAACGGCGATGAACACGGCAAAGTTAACCATCAAGTGACCGTGGGAAACAATGGATTAATTCATGGTTGCAAGTCCATGAAGTGCCTAACCAAACTACCACCTCATCAATCAGAATTAATATTTATCAAATTAGAAAAAGAAGAAGAAGAAGATATTAGAATGTATCAAGGTAGACTAGTTAATTAATTTAACACCTAAATTCAATATATATATATATATATATATACACAAATCGTTGATAAAAATATTGATGGGTTGAATACAAACTCTCATTTCATTGCATTTGGAAAATTAACATGAAATCATAGTTTGATTGTTTGAAGACCTTTGAGAATTTCATATACAATTTCTTCCCAATATTTTTGTTGGAAAATATTCTTAGTTGACTTACCAATAATTGTATGGAACAAAAGCCCCCTTTGCCTTTGGGGTACTCTGCTGCAAGTCCTTGGAATCTGTCTCAACTATAACTTTTAGACCTAGCCTGGAGAGGGAACATATGTTCACACTCCAGTACAATTCTCACAAATTGGTCATCAGAAAAGTGAGAGGGGAGGCTGGTCTACCTTAGCCATTGGATGGTACTTTTTCTAGATCTACCATCTCCTGAGTGAAAATAAAAGTGCCTTTGAATCGAACTTGTAAACGTCAACTTAATGTCTCTTCTTTTGGTACACATAAAGCTTCTTTAATGCAAATTATTCTCTTACAGTGGTGTTTGGAGTAGTTAGGATTCCTTCCATAATGTTGATATGCCCTCCTTGACGTTTACCTCCATTTCACATCTCTGCACTAAATGGTCCGCGGCCTAGTTGGTTTGTAGTCGAACAGTTCGAATTCATAATTATTAAAGATCCATTTATTGAAAATAATGGGATCCTAAAGTAAAGTGCAATGAACTTGCAAGCACATAAAGACCAGCAATTATTGTGAGGTAAGGAATCAGTTTGGATGGTATAATACTAGAGGGTATTTTGACTAAATCTCCATATGCAAGTGGATTCAGGGTATGAAACTTCGAGAATTTAAGTCAAACTTTTTCTTTTTTGAAGTAAATGAAGTAATGATACTTGTCAATGCCTCAGTACTACTAGGGATCAAAGGAGATTGCATACTGTGGAACCATATCTTTTGCTCCCAAGATAAGTCCATACAAAAGGCTTGAAGCAAGAATAGAAGTGTTACTTAGCCTTTCAATGTATATATCATTTATGTATGGAGTCAAGCAAGAATAAAAGTGGATCAAGTTAGAAATTCTCTTCAAGAGTATGGAGTCAAGGTTCCCATGAATGCAATTTGAAAGCTCTGAAATGAAGGGAAGAACCCCTAGCTTTTTCAAGTTGGTGGAATCACACATATTAAAGATATTGGTTTCGTATTGTTGTATGCGGTGAACATGAAGATGATGCATCAACAGATGATGAGCTCATAAAGTTAGAAACACAGGATAAGGTTGTCAATATGAAACTTTAGAAGGTTTTACACGAGACTTTGATAAGAAAATTGAGTTATTCTCTTACAGTGTTGTTTGGAGTTGTTAGGATTCCTTCCATCATGCTGATATGCCCTACTCGACGTGTACCTTTATTTCATATCTGTGCACCAAATGGTCCATGGCTCAGTTGGTTTATCACCAAGTTGTAGCCGAATAGTTTGGATTCATAATTATGAAAGATCCATTTATTGGAATAAGGTTGAAACTCTAGAAGGTTTTACACAAGACTTTAAGGAAATTAAATCGATACGTTAAAGGAGAACAATGAATGCTGCACAATGCTGACATTATTGGATCAAAATATGATTAGCAAAAAATCCTACATTAGAAATGCAACAAGCTCACGAGGAGGCAGTGGCAGTTATGGGGTTGTATACAGAAATCTGAACACATGAAGGTTGTACGAGATTTAAAAGCTCTACCCACGCGAGGAAAAAATCTAGAAGGTTGGAGGAAAAAAAAGAAAAAAAATAAAATGATCCGATTCGTGTTGGATATTATAATATCATCTTAAGACGGCTGATCAGGAGATGGAACAAACAAACTTTGCAAGCTTTGTTCTTTAATGGCTTCTTAATTTGCTATTGTAGCAAGGAAGCCAATAGAGCACAACTTGCACCTTCTCAAACAATTAAATAACACCATATATACTTCATTTTTAAACTAGTATCATAGTTTAAGTGGTGTACGTGCTTCCAAAAAGGTATCCAAGTAGAGAAATTCCTTTTGCACCATGTGCGATGTAGAAAAATTGACATGAAGTGTACTAGACGATCGCATTGGAACACAGTATATCCCGCAGTGCTTGAAATTTTGAATAACGAAAATATTTTTTTTTCAAAAATTATGACATCCATTCACAAAAATTATGTCATTCCTTCACAAAAATTATGACACCCTACAGAAAATATAACATTTTATTCAGAATATCATAATTTTTATGAAGAAATATCATAATTTTTGTGAAAGAATGTCATAATGCTTTTTCCACATATATTTATTTTTTTTATACCGTATTATGATATTTCTTTACAAAAATTATGACATTCCTTCACAAAAATTATGACAATCTATAGAAAATATAGCATTTTATTCAGGATATCATAATTTTTATGAAGGAATGCCATAATTTTTATAAAAGAGTATCATAATGCTCTTTCCATACATATTCATTATTTTTTTCTTCATGTCATATTATGGCACTCTTTTATAAAAATTTTGATATCTATTTACAAAAATTATGATATCCTAAATAAAATACTATATTTTTTGTGGAGTATCATAATTTTTATAAAGGGATATCATAAATTTTATAAATAAATGTCATAATTTTTGGAAAAAAGTATTTTTATCATTTAAAATTTTAAGTGCTATGAGACATTAAATGCATTAGAAAATATAGTTACGTGGAGGTCACCCATTATACTCCATATCAATTTTTCTGCACCGCACGTGGTGCAGAAAGAATTACTTTTGTGAGTAACCTCTGCACTGTATGGAAACAAAGCAGATGAAGTATGACCTGGTATCAAACTCCACGTAGATTGCACACAAAATGCCTCTCTCCTAGCAGAGCCACAAATAATTTTCTCCCCATATTATATTTAGGAAAAAGGGAATTCTGGTGGGATATCTAAATCTTAATTGCTTTACCCACTGGGAGAAATATTAAAGACACTCAACTTGTATTAATTTTGTTGAACTAACGAATACTTTAATGGTTGAACCATTCCAACCAAAAATCAGAAAAATATTTAAACAATTAAATATTATCTAAAAATTAAGCTGTCACTTAGACTTGAACCATACTTAGTGTTGTTTTGATTGACCCGAACAAGCCATAGTAGACTAGGCTCTGAACAACGTCCTATAAACTAAGATTCCAACAAATCATATACACAATACAAATCAACTTGGTCTTTAAGTAGGTTAGCATTATTACGGCCTTATGCTGGTACCTTGATATTCATAAGAGCTAATAGGGTTGGCCCAAATCCATTGGGCCATTGTCTCCACTCATATGACCATTTCATTTCAAACCACATTCAAAAAATAGTATTGCTCAAATATTCATATTCATAAATTCGATTTTAAAGATATTATGTTTGACTAAACAACCTTTAATTATAACTATGTTATCTCTATGATAAGATCATATTACTGCATCTAACCTTTATAAAATAGGTCCGCAGTACTATACTCCATCTTTGTGAAGGAATCAGATCTAGAATTTTACAGGTAGATCTTAAAAACTTTTTCAAAATCTTGCAATGGACGGCTTAAATAAATCAAATACTTATTTAAATAAATATGTAAATATTTAAATCTCAGATCTATTACATGATCAAGGCATGATATTAAATCAAAAATTAAAATCAAATAAGAAAGTAAAAGATTGATCAAATCAACCTAGATCTACACTATATCAAATGCAGGTATGAAGTTTATAGATCATATCTATTACCTGAGCAAGTTAGACGTTCTAACTTACTAATTCAGGCTTGAGGATGAAGTCACGAGCTGCACATGCGTTTGGCCTCTAGGAGTCGTTCACACGAGCCTACGATCTCTGATCTGAAGTTTGATGTAGGAAATTAGCATAGCATGCTAGTACTGTGCTGATCCTTCTTCGACAGTCGATCCGATATTTTCTTCTTCAAAATTTGGACTCTCCAAAATATGAGAAGGAAGATGAAAGTTTACTGATCTGAAACTCTCTAAAAAAAAACTCACAAAAAAGGAGAGATTGAAAATAAAACAGCCCTAGAAGAAGACCTTCTTCTTCTTCTTCTCTTTTCTCTCACCTAGACACCTAGTTTGGTGCCTATGAAACCCCCATGCCCAAGGATCCTCTTCCTCTGATTTTTGCACACCCCAAACCTCTCTTAAAGCTCTGTATTTCATGAAAAAATCAGAACAAAATTCGTTCAATAAATAGAGAAAAAGAAGAGTCCAAGTTAGATCAAAATCTTAGACTAGGAATGTCCAAACATGGAAAGTTGTTGGGGCGTCCAACTCTTGGACGCCTCCTCCACAATTATTGACGTGGACCAGCAAGGGAGGGCGCATAAAAAAGAAGATTATTTTCATAGAATAAGAGAAGAATTAATTAAAAAAGAGGGTGGCACTTAAGAAAATATGTTTTGGTCAACAAGGATTCTATCTTATAGAATCCTAAGCAAAACTAACTCCTCTTTTGACTTAGTCATCCAACAAATTATCTAATAAAAAAAGAAGGAGAGAAAGAGGACGTGAGAAGCCATGAAAGTAGAGAATTTTTACGTAAGAAATAAAATAAAAAGGGCATGGGGCGTGAAGATTAAGTGGCGCAAGTGATAGGGAGTCCTAGTCACACTAGGACTCCTATTTTGACTTGATCAAATAATATCTTTTAACCAAATAAAATCAAGATTAAATTAATCTAATTAAATAAGATCCTAACCCATTTAAGGACTTAATTAAATTATATCAAATCAAATTTAATTTTAATTTATTTTCTAATTAAATTAGAAAATTAGGTTAATCCGAGTCCTAATTAGATTAGGACTAGTTCTTCCTTGCACTTGGCTTATACAATAAACCAATTAGACTTGATCCAATCAAGTCCAAACCAAATTTAATTAAATTATATTTAATTAGACTTAATCTCAGCCTATTGGCTTAATCAAATTAAGTCAATTAACAATCCAATTGCTAATTGATCCTCCTACAATACTTGCACTAGGTTAAACACCAATCATATTGATTGTTTAATCCTAGAATAATTTCTAATCGTTGATCAACCATCCGATCAGATCGTAAGCTCTAATGTGTGTGACCTCATAGGTCCGAACCTAAGTTGATAGCATAGGAATAAATTTCTATACCAATCGAAGTGACCATCTAGCAATGATATCCAACGATCGGATAGATCGAAGGTATAGAACACCATCCTTAGAACCCATGTGGATATAGTTTTCATATAATTCATCCCCTTGACCATAATGCTCATAGGACACCTCAGAGTTCAACTATCAACTTTGATCAAGTTGTCTACATTATATTTCAAAATATCAAATCCATCTGATGGATTATCCTGACCAAGGTTTTGCTATATTGAAATACAGTAATACATTCTTCTCTAACTTTTTGGAGTGATCAATTCCATCTTGATCACACTCCGACTTCATAAGTATTTGACTGTGCCCAGAAGCCTTCCATTGCTGAATTAGAAATTCAGTTAGTCCGGTACCAAAGCATAGTGAGTTGCTTGCAAGTCACTGAGGTGATCTTAGGTCTAAGGGATACTTATGTCTATATTCCATCAGAGATATTTTCGACAGCAGAATGCTCTGAAGTTGATCACGTTCAATGATGATGTACCCATACATCTCACTTGTATGCCATACCAGTGTCTCCATACTTCTTGGTTAAGAGGACAACCAACCTATATGGCATACAGTGACCTATACTCGATAGACGCTGCTGTTCTAATTAACAGTCTATCATTTGATCGTGAACAAATTTAATGACTAATCGATAAATCCTCTCTGTATCAAAACTAAACAGTCATAAGAACTTCATCACAATAATGGGGTTCATTAGAAGATGTAAACTTATGATGAAAAAAATGTCAAAATATTTTTATTAATTAATAAATTAATTATAATTATAAAATAGCTCAACCATCAACAGACTGACGATTGACTTTGGGATACAATTTTCAACAACTTCCACTTATTCTAAAGCTACTCGGCATAGTATCTAATACCCATCTTCAACGTATGGTTGTCGAACTCCTTGATTGCCAGGGCTTTAGTGAAGAGGTAGGCTAGGTTCTCCTTTTTGTCGATCTTTTGAAGGTCAATGTCACCACGATCCATGATCTCACGGACCAAATGAAAGTAGTACAGAATGTGCTTTATCCGCTGGTATGCCTTCGGTTCCTTTGCTTGAACTATGGTGCTAGTGGTATCGCAGTAGAGCAGGACTGGACCATCAATGAAGGGTGCTACTTCGAGCTCAGTGATGAACTTTCTCAGCCACACAGCTTTCTTTACTGCATCTGATGCTGCCATGTACTCTTCTTCACAAACAGAGTCAGCCACTGTATGCTGTTTGGAATTTTTTTAGTAGATAAATCCACCATTTAGAGTAAAGATATATCCTGACATACTTTTACTATCATTATGATCAAATTGAAAGCTGAAGTTTGTAAATCCTACAAGCTTTAGATCTGACTCACCATAAACCAACCATTGATTTTTAGTATTTTTTAAATACTTAAGGATGGTTTTAACCACCTTCTAGTGATTTTCTCAGGGTCAGACTGATATCTACTTACCACTCTTAGTGAGTATGCCATATTTGATCTCGTACATGTCATTGCATACATAATAGATCCTACTGCCAAAGCATATGAAATTCTACTTATATGCTCTCTCTCTTTAAGAGTTGTCGGACAATCCTTCTTAGAGAGAGAAATTTTTTGGTCTATCAGGAGATAATCCTTTTTGGAATTCTTTATGCTGAACCTCTTCAGCACAGTTTCTATATGCATGGATTGAGATATACCAAGTATCCTTTTAGATCTATCCCTATAGATGTTTATCCTTAGGATGTAGGATGCTTCACCCAAGTCCTTCATGGAGAATTATGATAACAACTAGATTTTTATTTCTTGTAATATGGGGATATCATTCTCGATTAAGAGAATATCGTCTACGTACAAAATAAAAAATATCACTGTTGGACCATTTGCCCATTTATAAATGCAGGATTCTTCTCTATTCTTAACGAAGCCATACGTTTTGATCACTTTATCAAAATGCATGTTCCACCTCTGAGATGCTTGCTTCAATCCATACATTGATCTCTAAAGCTTGCACACCTTAGACTTATCTGTGGATGTGAATCCTTCAGGTTATATCATATACACCTCTTCAGTCAGCTCTCCATTTAGGAAAGCTGTCTTCACATCCATCTACCAGATCTCATAGTCTAGATGGACAGTAATGGCAAGCATGATCCGAATGAACTTGAGCATTGCTATAAGAAAGAATGTCTCGTCATAGTCAATACCATAACGTTGACGATATTTCTTGGCAACCAGACGGGCTTTATAGGTCTCCACCTTTTCGTTTGCGCTCCTCTTTCTTTTAAAGACCCATTTACATTCAATGAGTTTAACCCCTTCAGGTGGGTCAACTAATGTTCATACATCATTGACCTTCATGAAATTCATTTTGGATCTCATGGCTTCTAGCCATTTCTCAGAGTTGGATCTCTGCATCTCATCCATATAAGTGATCGAGTCCTCATTGTTCCCATCGAGTTCAATGAAATCACCATCCTAAATCAAGAATCCATAGTATCTGTCCGGATGGCGCGGTACTCTACTGGATCATCTTAATGGTGCAGGTTCACTAAGCTTCAGATCTGATCAGATCAAATTTGATTTAGGTTCAAAATTTTGTGTTGGACTTTCTACCTGTTGAACTTCATCAAGTTCAACCTTAGAGGCGATAGTTCCTTCATCAAGAAACTTCTTTTTCAAAAAGGTTGTCCTAAGGCTGACGAACATCTTTTATTCATCAGCATAATAGAAATAGTATCCTTTGGTCTCTTTTGGGTATCCTATGAATGTACACTTGTCAGACCTAGGTCCAAGTTTGTCTGTAACTAACCATTTGATATAAGCCGATCACCCCTAAATCCTAAGGTGTGAAAGTACTGGCTTATGTCTTATCCATATCTCATATGGGATTTTAACTACATACTTACTTGGAATCCTATTTAATAGATAATAAGCCAATTCAAGTGCATATCCTCAGAAGGATATCGGCAAGCTGGCAAATTCCATCATGGATCGAACCATATCTAACAAAGTCCGATTCCTTCTTTCAGACACCATTATGCTATGATGTTACAGGAGGCGTCCATTGGAAGAGAATTTTATTCTCTTTTAGATATGTGAGAAACTTACCAGAAAGGTATTTTTCTGCTCGGTCAGATCGAAGAGTTTTAATACTCTTTTCAGTTTATTTTTCTACTTTACTTCGAAATCGTTTGAACATTTCAAAAGAATTCGACTTATGTTTCATTAGATAGACATATCCATATCTGGATAGATCATTTGTAAAAATGATGAAGTAGATATATCCACATCTGGCATTTGTGCTCATTGATCCACATACATCAGTATGTACTAGACCTAAGAGCTCATTGGCTTTCTTACCTTTTCTAATAAAAGGTGATTTGGTCATTTTACCAAAAAGACAGGACTCACAGATTGAAAGTGATTCACAATCATTGACTTCGAAGATTTTTTCTTGAGTTAACCTGTTTATCCTGTTCTTATTTATATGACCTAGCCTATAGTGCCATAAGTAGATATCTACTACACTATCTAATCTAGGATGCTTGCCAGTATAATAGACTACATTAATAGATTGTGATAACATATATACATCATTATTTAATTATCCACAGAAAGCAGTAACACCATTCATAATGATATTATAAACTCATTTTTTTATTAAAATTTCATACTTGTTCATAGCCAAAAAGCCCACAGAAATGATATTTAAAAGAAAACTAGGATAGAAATGATAATCACTAAGAACAATGGTATGAGATTCAAATATAAGTTTCAAAATTTCTAAAGCTAGAATTGGAACTGGTCTTTCATTTCCAACATTTAAGAATCTCTCATCTTGCTCGAATCTTCTACTGACCTGCAATCTCTGTAACAAATTACAAATATGGTAAGGGCTATCGGTATCCAATATCCAGTTAGTAATATCACAAATAGAGAAATTGTAAGGAGTTATCATATAAATACCTTACCCAGCAATAGCTTGCTTCTTTCTCTGCCTGTTCGGATCCACGGAGGCAATGTATTGAGGATAGTTTCTCTTTTAGTGCCCCCGCTTCTTACGAAAGAAGCATTCAATTTGACTCTTATCGGGCTTGATCTTTTTGGTTTGGTCCTGCATTGATGTCCCAGCCTAAACTTGCACCTTCTTTATTTTCTTCTTCTTGTTCTTCTTTCCTTTCCTAAAGGATCGAGAATTAGAAGACGAACCTCCTATTAAGTTCACCGACTCTTTATGGAGTTGGTGATCCTTCTCAAAGTTCTGAAGTAACACCAGTAAGCCATGGTAGTTTACTTCAAGCTCTGTTATTTTGTAATAAGTAAGGAAAGGAAGATAGGACTTTGGCAGCGAGTTCAATATTGCATCTTTTTCAAGTTGTTCATGCAAGAGAAAGTCGAGTTTGCTCAAGTGCTCTATCAGCTCAATCATATACAGTACATGATCAGTGATAGAGGCTCCATCTTGCATTCTGGCATTGAAGATGGTGCAACTAGTCTTGTGCCTCTCAACGTCATCGAGTGTGCCAAAAGAATCCTCCAACACTTGGAGCATTTCATTTGATTGAGCTGTCTCAAATCTGCGCCTGAACTCATCGCTCATTGCAGCTAGCATAATGCAGCACACCGTGATTGGCCCAATGAATAATCAGGCCCAACTTTGGTTGGCCCACCTGACCACCATTTAGAAAGATATATCAAAGAGATCATATAATGAATGATAACTCCATCAATCGATAAGCACCAAGCCTTTGGGCCTCCAATGATTATCCAACTGATGGACCCATTATCATCCACTTTAATGAAAGACTATGATCCAGTTATCATATAACTATTTCATTTTAGAGACCTAATAATTTTAGAGAATTTAATTTATAGAAGCGAGTAGATCAGATTAACCAACTTGTCATGATCCTCCCACTAACTTCACCAAGTCAGCTTAAGAAAGATCATTAATAGGCTAGTCTAGGAGCACCTAAATTAGTCAAACTGATTTACCTAGCTGACATGGGTCAGCTCAAATAGTTAAGCAATCTGATCAAAACATAATCTCACCAAGAGGCCAGATAAGTTTGATCAGTGGAAGAGTCTGTCAGGCTTGCCTTAGACACCATAAAAAATGGCCAGGTAAGTGAGCTACCAATTAAAAATCATTGATCTAGTTTATCTTAGATACCAACTGATTTAATTAGTTTCAATTAGATCAATCTAATAGTTCATGCTAGACCGCATAGCCAAGAATCAAGTCCATCTTGGATTTTGTTAAAGACATGGACTTGACCAACTACAACTATTGTAATTGATCTAGAGAATCCTTGACCTAATCTAAGATAACAATTGATTAGATTTAGTCAATTCCCTAATTAAGTCCATTCTTTAATCTAACCCTAGGTCTAACCCAATTAATGGACCTAATCTCCACTAATCCATTAATCCAACGTGTTATGATTCATGTCATAGGATCTTCAATTTACAATCCTAGAACCTAATCAAATAACTTCTTAATTTTAATTAAGTTTTGGACTGAGGGTTGGGGTTTTGCTTTTCGAAAATAGTTTTCATGTTTGTAAAATATTTTTACAACATGATTCTATCAACCAAGTTGCATGTTTGATTCATAATCAATATGCAAGTGATATAAACATGAATCTACTTTAGATCTAATCTAAATAGGTTCATGTAATTGAAATAGTTTCAATAATAATCAATCATAAATCTTCCTAGATCAAATCTAATATATTTATGAAGATTAAAATTAGATTAAAATATTTTTAATCAGATCATAAAATCTTTTAGATCTAATTTAAAATTTTATGATCAATATTTTAGATCAGTACGTACTAGGATAATGTATTCACCGTAAGAGGTAAACCTTATAGCAGGACAACCTTATGGCAGTCCGTGCAATCTAAAATATTTTATTTTTAGATCTAAAATTATTTTAAATTTATTAAATTATAAATAAAATTAGATTACATCTAATAAATTTATGATTAGAATTGGATCATCACAAACTAGGATAATCTATTCATTATAAGGGGTAAACCTTACAGTAGGACAATCTTATGGCAGTTCGTGAGATCTAAATTTTTTTTTTAATTTTAGATTTAATAATTAGATTATAAATTAAATTTAATTTAAAAAATAATCTAAATATGTATAAAAATCATGTAATAACAATCTTGCTCTGATACCAATTGAAGGAACAAGATCTAGGAATTTACAAGTAGATCTTGAAATTTTTTTCAAGATCTTACAGCGAAAGAATTAAATAAATTAAATATTTATTTATATAAATATATAAATATCTAGATCTTAGATCTATTACATGATCAAGATATGATATTAAATCAAAAATTAAAATCAAATAAGAAAGTAAAAGATTGATCAAATCAACCTAGATCTACACTACATCAAATACAGGTATAAAGTTTATAGATCATATCTATTACCTAAGCAAGTTAGACGTTCTAACTTACTGATCTAGGCTTGAGGATGAAGTCATAAGCCACACACATGTCCGACCTCTAGGAGTCGTCCATACGAGCCTACGATCTTTGATCTAAAGTCCGATGCAGAAAATCAGCACAGCATGCTAGTACTGTACCGATCCTTCTTCGATGGTCGATCCGATGCTCTCTTCTTCAAAATTTGGACTCTCCAAAATATGAGAAGAAAGATGAGAGTTTACCGATCTAAGATTTTCTCAAAAAAACTTTAAAAAAAAGGGGAGATTAAAAATAAAACAGTCCTAGAAGAAGACCCTCTTCTTCTTCTCTTTTTTCTCACCTAGACACCTAGTTTAGTGCCTATGGAACCCCCGCACCCAAGGACCCTCTTCCTTTGATTTTTGCACACTCCAAACCTCTCCCAAAGCTCTATATTTCATAAAAAAATTAGAACAAAATTCATCCAATAAATATAGAAAAGAAAGAGTCCAAGTTAGATCAAAGTCCTAGAGTAGGAATGTCCAAATATGAAAAGTTGTTAGGGCGTCCAACTCTTGGATGCCTCCTCCACAATTATTGGCGTGGATCAATAAGGGAGGGCATACAAAAAAGGAGATTATTTTCATAAAATAAGAGAAGAATTAATTAAAAGAGGGGGTGGCACTCAAGGAAAGATATTTTGGTCAACAAGGATTCTATCTCATAGAATCCTAAGCAAAACTAACTCCTCTTTTGACTTGGTCTTCCAACAAATTGCCTTATGAGAAAAGGAGGAGAGAAAGAGAGTGTGAAAAGCTATAGGAGTGGAGAATTTTCATGTAAGAAATAAAACAAAAAGAGCATGGAGCGTGAGGATTAAGTGGCGCAAGTGATAGGGAGTTCTAGTCACACTAGGACTCCTATTTTGACTTGGTCAAACAAGATCTTTTAACCAAATAAAATTAACATTAAATCAATTCAATTAAATAAGACCCTAACTCATTTAAGAACTTAATTAAATCAAATTTAATTTTAATTTATTTTCTAATTAAATTAGAAAATTAGGTTAATCCGAGTCCTAGTTAGATTAGGACTAGTTCTTCCTTGCACTTGGCTTATCTAATAAATCAATTAAACTTGATCCAATCAAGTCCAAACCAAATCTAATTAAATCATATTTAATTAGACTTAATCTTAACCTATTGGCTTAATTAAATTAAGCCAATTAGCAATTCAATTGCTAATCGATCCTCCTACAACACTTATACTAGGTTAAACACCAATTGTATTGATTGTTTAATCCTAGAATGATTCTTAATCGTTGATCAACCATCTGATCAGATCGTAAGCTCTAATATGTGTGACCTCATAGGTCCGAACCTAAGTCGATAGTGTAAAAATAAATTTTTATACCAATCGAAGTGACCATCTAGCAATGATATCCAAGGGCTGAATAGGTCAAAGGTGTAGAACACTATCCTTAGAACTCATGCGGATATCATTTTACTACTACAAAAATGGTCTATGACAGTGCATACTATGACAGCGATTTTGAAACCGCTGCCATAGATCCTACGATTGCTATTTTCGTTAACTACTGTTATAGGTTTGACATATAGCAGGATTAGCGAAAATCACTGTCATAAATCAGACCTATAGCAGCGGTTAGTGAAACCGCTGTCGACCTATAGTAGCGGTTAGTAGGAACTGCTACTATAAGCTTATTTATGGTAGCGATTAATTGTAACCATTGCTATATATATATTATAAATATTATATAATTTTAAAATTTAATATTCATCTTCATCATTTATTATCTAAATAATTATCATTAAAATGTCATCGTAAAAGGTCACCTCGATCCAATGGCCCTAGCTTCGTCGATAAAAAAAATTTGATTTCGATGATCGCAAATGATGATGTGATGATCTGATAGATGGAGACCTCCGATGGATCCAAAAATTTATAATGATGATCTCGATGATGTTTATAGTGTACTATCAAAGTTTTACTTCAATCGAATATCGTTATCTTGGTTAATTTAGTATAGGTTAGTTTCAACCATTAAATGATAAATGAGTGATCAAAGGACCAAACGGTGTCCGATTATGAGATAATTTTTTTTATAAATGATCTTGGCTACTACTTTAACCATTTTTTATGGTGGTGATTATAAAATTCAACTCGTGAGATGAAGAACGATCTAAAGCTATACATCTCCTGATAACCATTCTGAAATATTACTGGTTGTTATGCTTGTGCTTTTGCGATATCTACTTAACATGAACAGTTTATATGAAAATAATTTAAATTTTATTATCATCATCATATAAAATATTTAAAATTATAATAAAGATCATTTAACTAAAAAATTATCTCATAATCAAACATCGTTTAACCATTTGATCGCTTATTTCTAATTTAATGATCAAAATTATTCCGTACTAAATTGACCATGATAATGATATTCGATTGAAGTAAAACTTTGATAGTATGCTACAAACATCATCCAGATCATCATTGCAAATTTTTGGACCCATTAGAGATCTTCATCTATCATATCATCGCATCGTCGTTCGTGATCGTCGAAATCAAATTTTTCTAATCGATGAAGCTAGGGCCATCGGATCGAGGCAACTTTTTGCGATGATACTCTAATGATAATTATTTAGATAATGAATGATGAAGATGGATATTAAATTTTAAAATTATATAATATTTAGAGATAAAATAAAAAAAAATTATTTTCAACCTATGGCAGTATTATCAAAAATCGTTGCTATAGATCTATGGCAGCAGTTATAGAACCGCTACCATAGATTTGTGGTAGCAATTTTGGGTAACCATTATCGTAGATCTATGACAGCGATTCGATAATCGCTGTCCATAGGTTAGATTAAAAATTTTTAAATTTTTTCTGCTTTCCTTCCGTGAGCGCTTGATCTCTCTCTGTCTCTCCCCCTCCTTTTCATCGTCGGTGAGGCTTCTTCCCTCCCGACTGGTGCCGCCCCTCTTTCTCCCTCGATCGGTGCCACCCCTTCCCCCCCTCCCGCCCCCCATCTTCGCCACTCGCCACCCACCACCCGCCCCCCCCACCCCCCATCCTCCCCCCGGTCGCCCCTCCTTCCCCCCATCCTTGGCCGCTTCTCCCCACCACCCTCCACCCTCCCCTCGACTGCCCCTCCTTCCCCCCATCCTTGGCCGCTCCTCCCCGCCACCCCCCATCCTCCCCCCGATCGCCCCTTCTTCCCCCCTATCCCCAGCCACTCCTCCCCGCCATCCCCCTCCCCCCGGCCACTCCTCCTTCCCCCCCATCCTTGGCCGTCCCTCCCTGCCACCCTGCCACCCCCCAGTCCCCCTATCTCTGGCCACCCCTCCCCACCACCCGCCTCCCCCGAACCTCCCCCCCATCCCCGCTGCCCCCCGCCCCCACCCCCCCGCCCCCCCCCCCCCTCCCCCCCACCCCCCCCACCCCCCCTCCTCCTCGAATATCCTCCCCCGCCTTCACTGTGCCCCCTCCTCCTGGCCCCCATCTCCCCCCCTGCTCTCTCTCTTTTCTATCTCACTATCTTGCTTTTATTTCACAGGTTATCCTCTAGTGCCGTCGTCCTCCTCTAGCATCATCGTCCGATGACCCTCGGAGCTTTCGGTGCGACCCGCTCTCTATAGCCATAGGTATAATTTTTTTTAATTTTATAGTATTATTTATTAATCATGTATATTTATAATAATTTATAAAATATTTATAATAAATATTATAAATATTTATTATAAATATTATAATTATCTGCATATGCCATAGTTTTTGGGCCGTGCCGTGGTGGTAGCCTTGGGCTGTGCCATGTCGGCGGCTTGTGGACTAGATCTATCAATGGATTGGATTCAGATCAAAATCTGGATATTCAGATCTAGATCTAATTTTAATTACTGATACCGGATCCGAAATCCGAATATCCGATGGATCTGTACTTGAAGTACCAGATCCGGATCCCTAATGGATCCCGGAAAGGTCGGACCCGAATTTCTGGGATCCGAAAACTAAGAAATGGAGAGACTGAGAGGGAGACCGACAGATTGAGAGAGGGAGGGCCGATCGCTCACCGACCGTCGGCAAGGGAGATCGAGAGTGGGAGGGAGGGAGGGAGGGGGTCCGCCTCGCCGCCATCACCGACGAGGGAGATCGAGAGAGGGAGAGAGGAAGGGAGGGATCCGACCTCGCCGCCATCATTGGAAGGGAGGGGGTTCGGCCTTGCCGATGAGGGAGATCGAGAGAGGAAGAGTGAGAGATCGAGAGAGTGAGAGAGGGAGGAAGAGGGTCCGCCCTCGCCGACATCACTATGAGGGATGGGGTCTGGCCTTGCCGGTGAGGAAGATCGAGAGAGTAAGAGAGGGAGGGATGGGGTCCAGCCTCATCGGCGAGGGAGATCGAAAGATGGAAAAGCTGGGAGGAAAGGGTTCATCCTCATCGTCATCGACGGTGAGAGAGATCAAGAGAGGGAGAGAGAGAGTGATCGAGGAGATGGCACACAGTCGAGCCAACTCGAATACACAGTTGAGCTGGCTCAGATTGTGATCGAACTGGCTAGGAGAGGATTTGAGATGGATGTCTCAGGTATGGAGCTGGCTGCCTCAAGCACGGAGCCGACTCGGCTTCTGAGCAACTAGAATTTGATGTCTCTCTAAGGTTCCAACTTTAAGCCCTAAAGTGCCACCATCATCTACTTTGTTCTTCTTTTAGGTTTTTGGCTTAACACCAAGATTCGCATAAGAGATTAGATCTACGACTGTTGCTCATCCTTAATTATTTATGAATGCTATTCATATTGTAGAATTTATTGCATAATATTTTTTGATTGTTTATATCTTATTACTTTTGTTTATTACATTGCATAACGATAGACCCATCAATTGATTAGTGTACATATTAGAGACTATTTATTGATGCTATACTAATATTATCATTCAACATGTTATATTGATTAATGTTCATTAATGTTGCAGATCACGATGGCATCGAAATGCCATCTAGCTTTCACCCCTATCCCTCGATGGGTTACGCACAGTTCAGCATTCGAGGAGCAGTCGGAGTATACTCCATCCACCTTAGCATTGACTGCTCAGAAACCTCCACCATCGACATCTACTCCATCGATGATATCTACTCTACCAACAGCTGAGCCTCTACCATCATCCATATCTAAGACACATGCTACTATACAGGCATCTGAGTGTATGATTTTATTATATTAGCATAATTTTATTTTTTATATAGTATTTATACACTTATATATTTGCATAACATATTTGCATTGCAGATGCATCATCCAATCGGACATTTCGTGGTCCCATACGTATGGCACACGTATGGAATGCCAGCATCAGATGATGGTCTATTACGATGCGGAGGGAAGGCCGATAGGGGAGATCATGCGGAAGATGCATTTCTTTTTTGGAGTACTTATGAGGCAGTCAGACATCATTCTCGTAGAGCCCAGAGACTGGCATTTGATGGATGCTACCATCAGGGATCGGGTTTGGAAGGAGATATGAATAATTTTGTATCTCAATAATTTATTTTATATGTTTACACTATATATGTTTACACTATATATGTTTACACTATATATTTATATGTTTACACTATATATGTTTGATTAGAATAATTTTATAATTGATTTTTGATAACTTTGTATAGAGGAGGTACGACTTCTCCGATCATGAGAGGACTCGAGATATCCAACTGAGGAAGATTGGAGAGTTGTACTGAAATTACAAGGTCAAGCTCCATAGAGGATGGCTCGAGCACCGACGAGGCACTCTAGAGGAGCTTGTTCCCTAGATACAGGACTGTCCTCCAAGTCAGTGGGAGAAGATAGTTAGACACTGGAGGAGCTAAGAGTTCGAGAAAAAATTTTTAAATTTTAAATTTTTCAATACGCTTAAAGTTTTATTTAAATATTTTTTAAATATTTATTATTTATTTAAATACTTGTTAAGCTACCTTCCATTAGAACCGAGAGAACCATGCAGCCCAGGAGTATACGCACACTCTAAACTGCGAGTCTATGGCTAGTCATGTGCATAGAGAGATAATTAATTCTAAATCTTACTAGATAAATTAAATTCATATTGTTTATCATCTTTCTGATAAATTTATTCTTTGTTATAGCTGATGAGAGATGGAGTGATGCTTAGTCATAGCGAGATCTTTCGATCCAGCTATACGTACAAGATGGGCAGGCCGATGAACGCTGCGATCGAACGTATTTTTATAAGTATTAAATATATTAGTATATATGATTAGTATTATAGTATTTTTTATAAAATTTTATTTTAATTTATAATTACAGGATTAGTTAGATGTGCTCGCGAGCGAGGGCTTGGATACCTCTAGGCCCCATGACCATTTATCTCAGGTCTTAGGGCTTGAGCACTCTGAGAGGATCCGATGCAGGTCCGGACACACGTCGACGAGCTACTGATCCGAGGTGAGCATCTCCTCACAGACTTTCGGTGTCGTCAGTTGGGAGGAGCTTGAGGAGGCATTGGCATGGACAGATCATGCTGCGACGTGGGCAAATTGGACTGAGGAGCGCGCATCTCATCTGAAGAGCATCGTGAGAGATATGATGTCGATGCTCGAGCTTCGAGGATATGTTGGCCCATATTCTAGCTCTAACTCCAGCTCTGGCTGTGGCATCGACTCCAGCTCCAGCTCCAGCTCTGGCTCTGACTTCGATTCCGGCTCAAGCTCCAGCTCCGACTTCGGCTCCGACTCTAGGTGACGATGACGATGATGTAGATTTAGGAGACTTTTAATGTATTTTATTTTTTTAAAAAAATATTATAATAATTTTTATTTGATAATAAAATTTTAGCACTTTAGAATAATTTTTATTTTTATTATATTTTTTTATGTTATATATCTATATTTATCAAGTAAAATATATAAAAAAATAAAAATTTTATTTTTTTAATTATTCAAGATCTACGACAGCAGTTTTATACCACTGTCATATCCATGCCAACCACTGTCATAGGTTCTTGGTGCAAATGGTGTCAACCGCTGCATTAGACCTATGACAGTGGTTAAAAAATCATAGCTATAGATTACCTATGGCAACGGTTATGTAACTGCTACTATAGATTAACTATGGCAGCGGTTACATAACTGCTACTATAGATCGATCTATTGCAGCAGTTTATAAACTGCTGCAATAGGCTATCTATGACAGCGATTCAAACAACCGTTGTAATAATCGTTGCCATAGAGATACGGCAATGGCTGTAGTAGCAGCAGTTAAAGAACTGCTGTCATAATCTATGACAGCGATTTTTTGGACTATAACAGTGGTTACGAACCGCTGCCATAGTGCTGCCATAGTCCTTTTTTATAGTAGTATTTTCATATAATTCATCCCCTTGACCATAATGCTCATAGGACATCTCAGAGTTTAACTGTCAACTCTGATCAGGTTTTCTACATTATATTTCAAAATATTAAATCCATCTGATGGATTATCCTGACCAAAGTTTTGCTATATTGAAATACAGTGATACATTCTTCTCCAACTCTTGGAGTGATCAATTTCATCTTGATCATACTCCGACTTCGCAAGTATTTGACTGTGCCCAAAAGCCTTCCGTTGTTGAATTAGAAATTCAGTTAGTCCGGTACCAAAGCACAGTGAGTTGGTTGCAAGTTATTGAGATAATCTCAGATCTAAAGGATACTTATACCTATATCCCATCAGAGATATTTTTGATAGCAGAATATTTTGAAGTTGATCATGTTCAATAATGATGTACCCATACATCTCACCTGTATGCCATATCAGTGTCTCCATACTTTTTGGTTAAGAGGACAACCAACCTATATGGTATATAGCGACCTATGCATGATAGATGCTGTTGTCCTAATTAATAGCCTATCATTTGATCATGAACAAATTTAAGAACTAATCGGTAAATCCTCTTTTTATCAAAATTAAACAGTCCTAAGGACTTCATCACAACAATGAAGTTCATTAGAAGATGTAAACTTATGATGAAAAAGATGCCAAAATATTTTTATTAATTAATAAATTAATTATAATTACAAAATAGCTCAATCGTTAATAGGCTGATGATTGACTTTGGGACATAATTTTCAACACTTTGTAGAGCTGATATGATTGCATCTCACCCATGTGAAATAGATTCATAGTACTGTACTTCATCTTTGCAGAGCTGGTCCACTATATCACACTTAACATCAATGGAGTGGGTCTATAGTGCTATATTTAATCCTTGAAAAGTAGGTCCATATTACCTTACTTAAATTCATAAAATAAGCTCATGGTACCATACTTAACTTCTGCAAAAGTCTATAGAATTACACACTTAACCCCTATGGAGAAGATCCTTAATATTGTACTTTACTCCCATAAAGTAGGACCATAGTACCACACTTAATCCCTATGGAGTTGGTCTATAGTAACCACATCTAGCCTCTATGGAGTAGGTTCATATTACCATGCCTAACCTCTATGGAATAGGTCCATAATATCACACTTAACTCTTGCGGAGTAAATTTATAGTACTGTACTTAATCCTACAAAGTAGATCCATAGTAATCAAGTCCTAAAATAGTTAAAATACCAATATTTAACCCCCGTTAGCCCAGACTATGAGCTAGTTAAGCTTTGAGTCCAAATCTAAAATGTATTAAATTCTTTCATAAAATAATATATGTCATATTTCAATCACAATACATGTATTCCATATAAGATGTATAATGGCACACAAAATATTTTGTAATAAAATATTACATCCAAATTGTAAATTTATTTTTCATTCAAAACATAATTTCATAAAACCCATAAATCTCATGTAAACTAGTTTATAATTTATTTGATGCCAAAAATTTTATTTGAAAAATCTAAGGAAGGTGGATCATTATTTGCCTTGTTGGAATAAATACTAGATAAATTCCACTAATTTCTAAAAGTCTTCTTTGGAACCTAATAACCGCAATTATAATTTTTATTAAAATATAAACATGATAAGTTTTAAATAAAATCTTAAGCCTAGACACCCCATGTAGTATCAAGATCAATTATTAGAGAATATTGTAATAGAAATCAAGACAATTGTAGAAAGTATAAGGAAAAGGTGAAAAAAAGGAAAGGGCTTGTAGGTGGCAGTATCTAATGGCCTTGGTCATCTGATTTAAGTAATCTAACTAGTGAAATCATGAAACAAGAGTCGAACCAAGATAGAGATAATATAATAAGGATTGATGATGATAGGATCTAGTGGTGCTCAATAAAGATCGAGGTGTAAGATGATATATTGCATAGCCACCAGATAAACTCAAGACCCTTTACTAGGATCAATCTAAGGCCATAGAGAGGAAGAGAGAGAACAGGAGAGATCCATTGCTAGGGTCTACCAATCACAAATTAGAGAGAGTGAAAAACAAAGGAATGGAGAGAAAGAGAAGAGAGGGAAAGAGAGAAGAGAGGAAAATAAAAGAGAAAGAGTGGTGAAATAGAGGTCTTATTAGCCTCTTACAAAATGAAGAAAGTAGAGGAGGGTGGTGTCTAATGCTATTGTTTGCTAGAACTGTTGATGGGTAGACCATGCTGGACCATCTCAAACAAGAGCTCTACCTCAACTAAAATTAGGAGGCGAGTTAGTCCTAGTCATGCTTTGGTACCAGTTCTATCCTTTAGGTTGATCAATGGATCGAGCCTACATTTAATTAGGCCAGCCACTTAGCCAAACTTCATAAATCTCTTCAAGGTTTTGACTCTATGTTTGAAGAAATTAGATAGTTTTGAATAGGAGGATTTAGAGTAGGATTTAGCTAGATTTACTTTTGGGCTATGGCCATATTTTAGCTTGACCTAAAGTTGGTGATATTTCTTTATCCTCAGGTAATTGATATTTTTATTTTAGATGAAGTCACCTTACTCTCTCTCTCTCTCTCTCTCATAATTGGTCTAAAAAGTTGAATGGAAGTCTATATAGGTTGGATACTTGACAGATTTTTGAAAAAATAGATCTAGACATCTTGGCCCTCCTAAGAAGCTTTTAGAATTCATGGATTTGATGGCCAACCAATTTAATTTCCACTATCATGTATCTTTGGAATTTTGAGATGGTGAATCAGTTGAAGCCATCGCCTTTTAAGCTATACTTTGAATCAAGGACATCCCGAAAGTTCTTTGATAGCTTTAATTCAAAGATAGCTTTCATATAATATATTGGATCGAGCACTAGTTAAAGATGCTATATCAGCAACAATCAATAAACAATTTCTTCTAGAGTTTTAAGGCTTGAATCATATATGAAGTTGAAGTGGAAGGTATAGTAGAGTTTCTTCTTAAATAGGTTCTAAGTTAAGATTAGTTAGGATTTGAATTTAATGAAGTAGAAGCATCTTTGGTCCCTTAAAAGCTTAACAACTGAATTATACCTAGTGCAGTTCGCCATGATCTCATTTACCTCTACCATCTCTTAAAAAAAGAATCATTGAACTTTTTAGATTTGGTTGAATTCTGATCATCAAAAATTCTGCATGATTAAGTTGCAAAGTCTTAGCTTGAATTTTAGACTTATGTCAAAAATTATGCTAAATTTCCAATTCTTTAATTGCTTGTAATTAATGTGCACACAAAGAACTAAATTAAGGGGGTAGAAGTTAGAAACCTTTAAATTAATAACTTGCATGTTTCTTTGATTTCAAGTATCATTCAAAAATAGAATAGTAGTAAACAACATACAAACAATAAAATTATTAAACACTTTAGAAATTAACTAGAAATTAATTGGTACAAAACAAGTTCTAAAATTCTCTTTTAAAGACATTGGTTAAAGAAAATAATTCATGAAAATAAAAATGCATAAAAATTTAAAAATTAAATTTCTATTTATCAAAATATAACTAGTATATCCAAGAATAGAAGGTGTTTATTTGAAATGAGTTATTGCTTACTAAAATTATGGGATATTGAATAGAAAATCTAACTATTGTTATAGAGGTTTACTAATTCAAAATTAAGTACTCAGTATGATATAATATATTTTTACCAAAGTGATTTTTTGCTTCATAAAATTTTGGAATAAAAGAGAACAATATGTTGTAAATGTATTATTTATTAGTATAGACCTTTTGTTTATAGAAAGGTCATAGTTTATTCATGATCATTTGTATTAAAATTACTTTTAAACCAAATTATACTCTTACATTATTGGAGAAAAATATAAAAATAATTGTAAAATCAATAATTGATGTGATAAATCAATTGTAAAAGTCTAAAAGAAAAAAATTATGAGTTAGAAATTAGAAAATAAGAGAATATAGATAAGAGATGTGCTAGACATCATTCAAAGACTGTTATTGCCCCTCTTGTGCATGGTGGATAGCTCTAATCCTCTAAGGTATAATTGATTCCTAATTTAGCTTGATTTCTTCTGACATAGCATGAGCATATAAAATCTTGACTTGATGGACTCTTTTATTATCCAAAATTAATACTTTGAAAGCATACAAAATATAAAAAAATAGTAATAAAAATATCAAAATAAGTCAGCAAGTGAAGAGTATAAAGAGTTCGAGAGAGAGAGTTCGATATAACTAAGAGGCCCAATTGGTTAAAAACCAACCACTTATTTTTCTCTCTAATTTGAAAATAGAGGATTCCCCTATTTTTGTATGATCGAGAAAGAGTCCTCCTCTAACTCTGCTTCATCGGAGGCTAGGAAACCCTAGCCTCCATTGCTCCTTAAAAGCCCAAGTCCCTTGATTCTTTCTTACCAAAATTTCGTTGCTGTTTCTCCTTTTTTTTTTTTTATTGACTATTGATGACTTAGGTTTACTATGGCCGCCAGAAACCGGCACTACCGGATATGATCTTCCACCACTTCTATCTTCGATGAGTCGCCCTCCCTTCTCTTGCTTCTTTCTTAGCTAAGGAAGCTTCCATGGGGGTAGCTAGGGGTGGTGCCCCTTTTTTCTCTTCTCTCCTCTATTTCTGTTTGATCGCCACCACCAACCATGGCCATTCCAACCGTGCCACCATCGCTTGGCCATCCTAGCCACCGTCAGGCCACCCATCTCTTGCCATCCCCCCTTTTTTTCTCGATTTCTTTTTGGTGATGGGAAGCTCACGGAGCTTCCCATCGGGTGTTTTGTGGGAAAAAGAGAGAGAGAGAGAAAGAAAAGAAAAGAAAGAGGAAACAAAGAAGAAGAGAGAGAGAGAAAGTCAATCTTATGTGAAACCTCTTCATTGATCAGACTCCAATCCGATTGAATCTAGATCAATCCAAGATGCTTAGACTCGACTCGTGGTCTGACTCAAATCATGACTTAGACTAGGATTCTTTCTCTTTGTTCTAAATCTCTCATCGATTGAAGGCTAATAATATATTTAAATTATCTGATTAGAGCCTTCAATATCATATGAGTATCGAATTTAGAGATCAAGCTACTAGTTGAAGATTATGATTTTTGGATCTGACTAACTATAAGTTTTCTTTTATCTTGGAGTTCTTAGTTCATTATCATATATTTAAAAATTAAATTTTATACATAAAAATATTAAAAACTTTAAATATCATAAAAATTTTAAAGTATATATTTATACATAAAAAGTAATTAAAAATATTAGATTAAGCATGGTGTCATCTCAATACATGATTATAAATTTGAAATGAGATGATTTCATTGGATTAATGTTGTATGAGTTTTAGAAACAAGATTATTCATATTTATCCTTGCATGAATTTTAAGTAAAAATTGTTCTCTTATTTTGGAAATGAGATGTAAAAAGTTTGATTTGATATTATTATAGAAATAAGTATAATTATTTGATTATGATAAAAATAAAAAAAATTCTTTAGTTAGGCTATAATCTGAATCTAGCCAACGGGACTGATCATTGGCCATATATTAAAAACTATTTACTTTTAGACATAGCCAGTCGGGGCTGATCACTGATAGAGTTAGTTCTTCTAGGTCTAACCAGTCAAGATTGATTACTGGCATATATTGATGTATCGTGTATTTATTTTCAGGACTAATCTTTTTATCATTGAGCTAATTATGGCCATGCATGTGAATCAGAGCTAGTTTTCTTCTAGGCCTAACCAGTGGAGCTGATCATTAGTACATGCCGATAGATCAAGTGTTCTGTATTTAGAGCTAGTTTCTTCTGAACCTTATCATAGGGCTGATCGTCGTCATAGTCATTGATGACTAAGATAAGATTTTAAATTTTATTATTATGCATGGCATATTTTAAAAATTATAATCATATTAGTTTATATATATATTATTATTAATTACTATGTTTGGAAAGAAATTTTAGTTATGCTTGATTTCTTAGGGATATTGGTAATTTATTGATCCTGTAAAACTTATTCTTTTTTTTTTTTTTTTAGATCCAAAAGGGCATGTGGAGATTGGGACCGGATAACAAGAAGCTTAGGATCTTAAAGGTTTAATTTTGAAATAAATATTGATCTAAATTATTTTTATTAAATTTATAAAATTAAAAGTTTGTTTTTATTATCATTGTCGAAGTATAATTTGTTATGATATTTTGAATGTGAAGGTAGGTCTTACGTGTACGGGCAAGTAGTCATCAGTTATATGTTTGGCTCGAGCCTTGGATCAAAACGTGATAATAACTATTGTAGGTAGAGGAAGCCTTTTTGATTCATTGAATCAAGTTGGACCATAGCTTTTATAAAGTGTTATATAATGCCAATTCTAATAGTTAGCTGCTGGTCCATTAAGACCACAATAAATGTTCGGGGAGGTTGCTAACCAATGTGGGATAATTATGTCCCCTTAATGGCTAGCCGGGTCTTAAAGGCTCCTCCATTGGCCAGCAGGTTAAAACCTACCACTAAGTTTGAATAAATGTCAAAAAGAAAATTGGACCAATTCAAAACAACTAAAAATAAAGGATAGGATTCCATAAGTGCTTAGCAGGTCGGTCCAACTGGAGCTCGTGCCTGCAAAGCCTCGTGCATTTCCGTGACTAAGCTATGAACAGCCTGCATGCGTACGATGAGCAGCCAAAAACCTACATGTTCAACTAAAATCTACTGCTACTACATTTGTATTTAGTCTTTTGCTGTGAGACTAAAGTTTATAGAGCTAGAAAAAAACTTTAATTATGAAATTTTTCAATCAAAATTATAAAAAATGTTTAGATAATTCACTATTATCTAACAAATTTAATGCATGTACAGAATTTTTTTTTTTGAAGAAACTAATATTTATATAAAAAAAATACAAATAAAAATAATGATTGTATATTATACTAAATTTCTCTAGCAATCATCATTATTTTTTTACTTAGTATTATATATATATATTTTATATAAATCTAATTACATACATTTTTTTCTTGAATAAATTATAGTCCATCTCATATATATATATATATAAAATAATAATAATAATAATAATAATTATTATTATAATAATTATTTTAATGATTATAATCTTGATATTTTAAATTTTGAATAGAACATATGAGTGATTTGTTGTGATATATTTTTGAGTTACATTTTTGTTGAAAGATATACCTTTGAGTTACCAAAGTTTTTTGTTTTTGCAACACGCGAGGGAATCGAAGCACGCAGAGCCTGTGGGGTGGGTCCCGCCTGTGGACACGAGGTCATGGATGACGCGCGGTGGGTCACGAGAATGATTTATTATTACCGGGCCCACATCCAAGAAGCCTCTCAGGAGTCATTTGTCCGTTTGCTTTTCCTCTCACCTTACTTAAATGCCCGTGTCTTTTTCTGTGCGCTTGGTGTTATTGGTAGTGGAGGGATGCATGGATGAACACGGTGGGAAAGGCATTGGAAATCTCTCTGTTTGTTTCTTTAACTTTTGTAGTCATTAAATCTCCATGGTTCCTCCTCATGGAAAACGCAGATCATTGTCCCCACGTTTCCAATATATCATTCCCACGCTTCAAAAGAGATGGGTCCCATGTTCCTGAAATAAATATTTTATAATACTAGAAGACAAAAAGCGTAAGAGCTCCCAGCCTACTTTCATATTATATTGAAAATTCTAAGAGGTGGCTATATTTACAAAAAGTCATGTCCTTGCATGGCCGGTTTAATGTCTTGTTTAAGTAAAAGATTGGTCTTGCTACAGTGCTTATTCGTATTATTTTCTAAAAAAAATAAAAAGGAGATATCTTGACCATACATTTTATGAGAATATTTAGAGAATTTTTTTTCTCAAGAGATCAGCAATAAGTTAATTAAAAATTAATATTTTTTTTAAAAAAATATTTTATATTTTTTTGAATAAAATAGGGCCAAGCCATCTTTATATCTCGAAGCCATCATCACCAGCAATCACTAGTTAACATTGGCATACTTCATAAAGGCATCCACATCTTCATCACCATGCATCTTCTCTACAACAACATCCATATCATCACTGCCATGAATGACCAGAGGGTGGCTCTCCTCCTCCATAGCAACACCTATGTCGCCACTACCATGGTTGACCTAAAGGCAGCTCTCCTCCTTATCCATCTCACCACAATTGATGTTGGTGACCTCACCATCTAAGACAGCGATGACTCAGCCATCCTCGAGATCCATGTTTCCACCAAGGGCAATGTAAGAGGTGGCCTATCCAGCCCTCCTTGATATCTATGCCTCCACCTAGCCCTCCATGAAGGTATAGTTGATAATGGTGATAAAGCAAATGACCTTAGAGGCTTGACGGTAGATGATCAACATGAAGGATCATTGTGAGGCTCGAACTAGATTGAGCATCTTGATGACAACCAAGAGGATCATTATAATATCCTAACCCAAATAGGCCCAATATTGAACTAGGCCTAGTCCACTTGACTGGCTCAGCCATTAGGAAAGAAATGGCCTGTGATGATTTGCATGAATTTTAAAGCAAAAAAAAGAAGCATATCTTTCTCCCAACTCCGATAGAAAAAAGGATTATGAGCCTTGCCGGAGCCCCTAGATCTAGACTATAAAAAGGCTTCCCTCTCTTCCCTCTTGATCTTGTGCCTAATCTCCAATCAACAACCGGTAAGATCCCTCAATTTGGAGCTGAGATTTCGAGCTTTTAGCACCACCAAATTCTGCCACATTACCTTCCTAGAGTTCAAGTAGCCATCTCTGAACTTTCTACCCCTTCCCCAATCCTAGGATAATTATTCATATTGGACTTGTGCCAAATATTCACCGGAATCCATGGCCTTGTTTTGATATTTTCAATCCCTTATTCTGGCCACTCAATCCACTATTATTTGAGGTCGAGAATCTTGATTTATGATCGTCAGATTTTAGTCATCATTGATTGCTATTGAGCCACTTGTATCAAAGAAGTTTTTTTGATCGGATCGATTCGATCCATCGAGCATCACTGCTTGGTCAATGCTATTCTATCTTCTTAGTTTCTCTCTCTTCTTCTCTTTTATTTTTTCTTTACTTGATCTATGAATTCATTAAAGGATCCTAAGCTCTGCTACTTTGAATTCGAGTTGACCTCAGTAGAAGGACTTTGAACCATCCTATTAGTCAAATAGCATGTTTGTGCTATTTGAGCATTTGTCGAGCATCGTAAGATCTATTTTTTATTGATCTCTATTAAGCAGTGATCATGATTAAAAAAAATTATTTGATTAAATTAACTTTTGATCATCGAGCACCATACTGGCCTCCATCTTAGCTCTCATTGAGCACTACTAGATTTGATCACCCTCTCTGTGTTGAATTATTTGTATTCTAGTCTAATCATGATCAGATAAATCGTTGATTGAACCAATCGAGATGTTGGGCGATATCATTTTGCCAGCGCTGTGAGGGTGTCGAAATTTAAGGTTATTATTTTTAATAGTTCTGGCTCAAAATTGATATAACAATATCTTTTAAATAATAAAATTTAAAGGACCCTCTCACGATTGATTGATTTTTTTCATTTATTATTTCTACATAGGTAATTAACGAACTATATTTTTGAGATATTTTATTTAAATAATTCTATTTTGAAAGTAGATAAATTAGTTATTGATTTATGTATTAATTATGAAATTATATTTTAAATAAAAAGTAATCCATAATTTTAAGATTTTTAAAAAATTATAATTTATTAATTTTTTTATAAAATATACATATATTGGCTAATATTATATATATATATGTTATCTTGCAAAAGTATTTTCATATACATCAAATTTGAGCTCTCAGTCTAACTATATTTAGTGAACCTTGTCGATAGAAGTTATGTATTAGTATTTGGTATACCTTGCTAATGAAGGTTATGCATTGGTGTTTAGTGCATCCTACCTTATTAAGCTTATTGTTTCTATTTTAACCCTGCCACAAGCTATAAATATGGTTATAGTTAAAGGCTGTTGAGTTATATATGATTTATTTCAAATCTAATTTATGATTATATGTGTGTATGAATATTTGACAGAATTTGGTTGTATAAATTAGCATGAAATATATTTTTATGTTTATTCATAGCATTTATTTTAGAATATCGTATCTTATGATAATATTTTAAATATCTAATTGAGATATTTATTATTTATTAGGCTATCAAGATCATTACCTCTTCTTTATTTTCAGATTTAGATACTTAATTGCAAACCTGGGTAGTATTTGGGAGTGAAATTAAAAGCGAGATTTGGTAGTATCAATATTATTGGATGTTGGGGATAAACTCTGCTTTCGTCGAAGTCCAGTCTGATGCTTAGCTTAATGCAATTGGTAATCATAAAAGAGCTTCGATTGAAAATTCTTTCTCCAACGGTCAAACTCCAGTCGAACTCCTCCAGCGGTCGGACCCTAGTCGAACTCTTCCAACGATCGAATCCTAGCCAAACTCCTCCAATGGTTGGACCCTAGCCGAACTCCTTCAACGATTGAACCTCAGCCGAATTCCTCCAGTGGTCGAACTCCTTCCGGACTTCTTCTTTAGTCGAATTCCTCCATCGAATTTTTTCTTCAGTCGGATTACTTCAGAAGTCAAACTTCTTTCAGACTTCTCCTTCAGTCGGATACCTCCAGAAGCTGAACTCCTCTAGCGGTCGAGCTTCAGCCGAACTTCTTCAGCGGTCGAACCCTAGTCGAACTCCTTCAGCGGCTGAACTCCTCCAGCGGTCGAACTTCTTTCGAATTTTTTCTTTAGTCAAATTCCTCCAAGAGTCGAACTTCTTTCGGACTTCTCTTTCAGTCGGATTTCTCTAGGATCCAAACTCCTTCCGAACTTTTTCTTCAGTTGGATTTCTTTAGGAGCCGAACTTCTTTCAGACTACTTCTTCAATCGGATTACTCCAAGAGCCAAATTTCTTTCTGACTGCTCCTTCAATTGGATTCCTCTAGGAGCCAAACTCCTTCTAGACTGCTCCTTTAGTCGGATTTCTTCAGGAGTCGAACTCCTTCCAAACTTCTCCTTCAATTGAATTTCTCTAGGAGCCAAACTCCTTCTGAACTTCTTCTTTAGTCAGATTCCTTCAGAAGTCGAACTTTTTTCGGACTTCTCCTTCAGTTGGATTCCTCTAGGAGTCAAACTTCTTTCAAACTTTTCTTTCAATCGAATTTCTCTAAGAGCCGAACTCCTTCTAGACTTCTTCTTTAGTTGGATTGCTCCAAGAGCCGAACTCCTTTCAAACTTCTTCTTCAGTTGGATTCCTCCAGGAGCCAAACTTCTTTCAAACTTTTCTTTCAGTCGGATTCGTCCCCCCACTCTCGAGTTTGAAATTCGAAGAAAGAAAGTATAAAAAAGATGACTGTCGAAGTTCTTTTTCAGGCTCTGCACCAATTCAGATTGAAGCTTGGAGAAGATCTTACCTCCTATCAAGATTGAAGAAGATCTTATCTCCTATTGAGGTCAAAGCTCCTGAAAGCTTGGGAGAGATCTTATCTCCAGCTGAGGTTGAAGGAGATCTTATCTCCTATTGAGGTTGACATTGAAGCTCGAAAGAGATCTTATCTCAATCGAGGTTGAAGGAGATCTTATCTCATGTTGACGTTGAAGCTCGAGAGAGATCTTATCTCCGAGTCGAGGTTGAAGAGATCTTATCTTGAAGCTTGATCTCGTTGAGGTTGATGGTTGAAGCTCGGAGGGAGATCTTATCTCCTAGCCGAGGTTAAAGAAGATCTTATCCCCTATTGATATTGACGTTGAAGCTCGGAGGAGATCTTATCTCTAGTCGAGGTTGAAGGAGATCATCTTCTATTGATGTTGAAGCTCGAGGGAGATCTTATCTCTAGTCCAAGGTTGAAGGAGATCTTATCTCTTATTGAAGGATTGAGCTCAGGGAAGATCTTATCTCCTTAATCGAGGTTGATTGAAGGAAGATCTTATCTCCTATTGAGGTTGACGTTGAAGCTCGGGGGAGATCTTATCTCCAGCCGAGGTTGAAGAAGATCTTATCTCCTGTTGATGTTGAAGTTGAAGCTCGAGGAAGATCTTATCTCCAATTGAGGTTGAAGGAGATCTTATCTCTTGTTGATGTTGACGTTGAAGTTGAAGCTCGGAGGAGATCTTATCTTCAGCCTAGGTTGAAGGAGATCTTATCTTCTATTGATGTTGACGTTGAAGCTCAGAAGAGATCTTATCTCTAGTCGAGGTTGAAGGAGATCTTATCTCCTATTGACATTGAAGCTCGAAAGAGATCTTATCTTCAATCGAGATTGAAGAAGATCTTATCTCCTATCTCGAGTTTTCATGCTTGTTGCGGACGTCGAGCTCATTACGGACGTCGGACTTGTTGTGGACGTCGAACTAGGACCTCTCTTGTAAATCAGGATAAGGTTCTACCTTTTGCATTTAATGTAGTCAGATTATCATAGAAAAATATATGTAAGAATTCTCCATCGAGCTTCTTTCTTCTTCACATCTTTGGTCTACGAGGTTCCGACTTTTGCTCATGTTAGGATGAGGTTCTCCTCCTATTCCTAACAGGCTGTAGGGATACATTAGGATTGTTGTCGGAGCCTCTCCTCTCACCTCATCTAAAATGAATGAGACCTTCAATTTTACTCACGTTAGGACGAGGTTCTTCTCTTTTTCCTAATAGACTGTAGGGACACATAGGGTCTATTGTCAGGGCTTTTTCCCTCATCTCATCTAAAATAAACGAGACCTTTGACTTTGCTCACATTAGGATGTGGTTCTCCTCCTATTCCTAACGGGCTGTAGGGATGCATAAGGACCATTGTCAGGGCTTCTCCCCTCATCTCGTCTAAAATGAATGAGGTTTTCGACTTTGCTCATGTTAGGATGAGGTTCTTCTTCTATTCCTAATGGACTGTAGGGGTATATAAGGGCCCTTGTCAGGGCTTCTCCTCTCATCTCGTCTAAAATGAATGAGGCCTTCGATTTTTCTCACGTTAGGATGAGATTCTCTTCCTATTTCTAATGGACTGTAGGGACACATACGGACCGTTATCAAGGCCTCTCTTATCATCTTGTCTAAAATAAATGAGGTCTTTGATTTTGCTCATGTTAGGATGAGGTTCTCCTCCTATTTCTAACGGGCTGTAGGGACACATAGGGGCCATTGTCAGGGCCTCTTCCCTCATCTCATCTAAAATGAATGAGGCTTTCGACTTTGCTCACATTAGGATGAGGTTCTCCTCCTATTTCTAATGGACTGTAGGGATGCATAAGGACTGTTGTCAGGGCCTTTTCCCTCATCTCATCTAAAATGAATTAGGCTTTCGACTTTGCTCACGTTAGGATGAGGTTCTCCTCCTGTTCCTAACGAGCTATAGAGATGCATAAGGGCCATTGTCAGGATCTCTTCCTTCATCTCATCTAAAATGAACGAGGTCTTTGACTTTGCTCACATTAGGATGAGGTTCTCCTCCTATTCCTAACGAATTGTAGGGGCACATAAAGACCATTGTCAGGGCCTCTTTTCTCATCTCGTCTAAAATGAATGAAGTCTTTGAATTGCTCATGTTAGGATGAGGTTCTCTTTTTGTTCATAATTTTTATACCAAGAAATCATAATATTGAAATGAAGGAGTTTTATTGAAGAAAAATTATTAGTAGTACATCCTCAGATTTTCTAAATTCTAAGGTCGTGGGAGCGTTGTTCCTCCGAGCTCCTTCAGACGATAAGTTTTGGATCGAATGACCTCCACTATTTCATACGGGCCTTCCTAATTCGAAGCAAGCTTTTTCTGGCTCTGAGGTTGAGAGATGGCGGCTCGTCGAAGTACTAAGTCTCCCACTCTGAATATTTTATCTCTAACTTTGGAGTTATAGTATCGGGCCATCCTTCGCCTATAGGCTGCCATCCGAACATGGACTTTCTCTCTTTTTTCTTTCAACAGATCGAGATTGACTCTGAGGTCCTGTGAGTTATGTTGCTCATTGAAGGTCATTACCCACGCTGATGGATGCTTAAGCTCGATTGGGATGACCATCTTCATTTCGAAAGCCAAGGCGAATGATGTTTTTCCAGTCGGTAGCCTTTGAGTAGTTTGGTACGCCTAGAGGATGTGGTAAAGTTTGTCCACTCAAGCCCCTCTTGCTCTATCGAGTCTTATCTTGATGTCTTATAGTAGGATCTGATTGGTCACTTCAGCTTTCTCATTTGCTTGTGGGTGAGCTATTGACGTGAAGTGATAGAAGATGTTTAGATCTTCACAAAACTCAGCGAACTTCGATCCAGCAAACTATCGCCCATTATTTGTTATGAGAGTTTGGGGCAAACCAAACTAACAGACAATTGACTTTCAGAAAAAGTTATGTACCTTGGCCTCAATAATTTTTGCTAGTGGTTCAGCTTCGATCCATTTAGTGAAGTAGTCGATCACGATCAGGAGGAACTTTCATTGTCTGGATGCTGTTGGAAAAGGGCCAAGTATATCCATTCTCCACTACGCAAATGGCCAAGGTGCGCTTAGTGAAGTAAGCTCGAAGGTCGGCTGTCTTTATATGTTAGCATTTTTCTGACAATGATCATATTTTTTGACATACTCCATAGAATCATGATACAAGGCCGGTCAATAGTACCCTTGTCAAAATAGTTTTTGCGATAGGAATCTGGCTCCTACATGACTTTCATAAGTTTTCTTGTGCACTTTCCATAATGCGAAGTTGATCTCTGAAGGTTGGAGATATCTCAGCAGCAATAGCGAATACGACCTCTTATACAATTTATCCTCATACAAAATGTATCGGAAGGCTTGATTCCTAAATTTTCGAGCTTCTTTTGGATCATGAGGAAGAACTTTCTCTTTGAGATAGACAACTAATGGGTCAATCCAGCTCGACTTAAGTTTCATTTGTATAACGAACCATGATTCCTCTGAGCTTGGGCATTTTAAAGTTTCAAAAAATATTTCTTTGGACAGTTCGATTGGGACTGAAGTGGTCAATTTAGAGAGGAGGTTGACTCTTGTATTTTCTGCCCTCAGAATCTATTGAATGCCAAAATTATCAAAAATTAGAGTCAAATCCTTCACTTTTTTGAGGTATTTCATCATACTTTTCTTTCATGCTTCATACCTGCCACTAACTTGACCGACCATCAATTGGAAATCACTATAGACTTGAAGTCGATATACTTTTAACTCTTTTGCTATTTTTAATCCAGTGATCAATGCTTCATATTCGGTCCCATTATTAGTTGCAGAAAATTCAAAGCATAGTGCATACTCGGCAATGACTCCCTCGAGGTTGACTAAGACTAACCCCGTACATGCTCCAGTAGAGTTGGACGAACCATCCATGTACAGGATCCAAAAATCTTCAGAAAGATTAGCACTTTCTTCGGAGAGGCTCGGTTGCAACCATGGGAAACCGATCTTGCTCTGTTCAAGCTCGGCTTCATCTAGAATGGTGCATTCAACTATGAAGTCGATCAGTGCCTTAGCTTTGATTGCTGACCGAGGTCGGTAGTTGATGTCAAACTCTGTTAATTCAGTGGCTCATTTTGTAATTCTTTCGAAAGCATCCATTTGATGAAGGATTGCTTTGATCGACTGATCAGTGAGGACCATTATAGCATGTCCCTGAAAGTAAGGTCGAAGTCTTCTTACTACAATCAAAAGAGCATAAGTTAATTTTTTCAACTTTGTATACCTGATTTCGACATTCCTTAGGATCTAACTTATGTAGTAGACTGATCGCTGTACTTTCATCTGTTTTTTGATCAGGACTATCACTAGCACCGTAGGAAACATCGTGAGGTAGAGAAATAGCTCCTCTCTAGATTTGGATTTGGCTAGTAGGGCGGGCGAGCTGAGGTAGTTCTTAAGCTCGTCGAATGTGTTTTGGCATTCTTGAGTTCAGTGAAAATCTTTCGATTTTCTGAGAATTTGGAAGAAGGGCATACAGCGTTCGGCCAATCTCAAGATAAAATGGTCAAAGATGCCACCTTTCCGATCAGGCACTAAACTTTCTTGATGGACTTCGGAGTGGTCATCTCCTAGATAGCTTAAATTTTCTTTGGATTGGCCTCGATCCCTCATCTCGAGATCATGAATCTTAAAAATTTTTCTGAGGCTACCTCAAAGGTGCACTTGGTTGGGTTCAGCTTCATCTTATATTTTTTGAGCATATTGAAAGTCTCTTCAAGGTCGGCGACATGCTTGACAACCTCTCAGCTTTTGACTAGCATGTCGTTGACGTAAACCTCCATATTGCAGTCGATCTGCTCCTTGAAGATTTTATTGACCAAGTGTTGATAAGTCATGCCTGCATTTTTAAACCCGAAGGGCATGATCCTGTAACAGTAAAGACCATGGTTAGTAATAAAAGTAGTCTTCTCCTCATTCTTTGGTGCCATCCAAATTTGGTTGTAGCCAGAGAAGGCATCCATGAAGATGAGGAGCTTGTAGCCTAAAGTTGCATCCACCAGTTGGTCGATTTTGGACAAAGGATAGCTATCTTTTGGATAGACCTTGTTAAACTTCTTAAAGTCGATGCACATCCTCCATTTGCCATTGGCTTTCTTGATCAGGACCACGTTAGAGATCTAAGTTGGATAACTGACTTCTCGGATAAATCCGATGTTAAGAAGCTTGTTGACTTCTTCTGCTATCATCTTCTGCCTTTCTGGCGCATGGCTTCAAACTCTTTCTTTCATTGGTCGATGCTTGAGATCAATGGCCAGCTGATGTTCTATAACCTTAGCGTCAATCCTAGTCATATCCATCGGAACCCAAGCGAAGACATCACCATTCATCCATAAGAAGGCAATGAGCTATTCCCGAACTTCATCTTCCAGATTGGATCCAATTTGCATCGTATGCTCTAGGTTTTTATCATTTAGAGGGATGGGCACCAGATCTTCTATGGGCTCGTCCTATTCTTTGGCAAGATCATCGCGGACATCCACCCCGTCAATGGGATAAGGGTTGAACCGTTCTTCCTTTTGTAGGGCAATTGAGTAGAAGTGCCATGCCAGAGCTTGATCTCTCCTAACCTCTCCGATCCCATAACTTATCGAAAACTTCATCTTCAAATAATAAGTTAACACCACCATCCAAAATGCATTTAGATCAGGTCAACCGAGAATTGCATTATAAGCGGAGGGAGCCTTTACTACCAGAAAATTTATCTATGCTCTAGATTATTTTGGATATTGCCCTGCGGCCACAGCTAGAGTCATTACATCTTTAACTGGTACTGCAGCACCAACGAAGCCCACTAGTGGAGAGTTTATTGGTCCTAGCTGACTAATGGATATTGACATTTTGGAGAAAGCATCATAAAACAAGATGTCAGCCGAACTTTTATTATTAATTAGGATGCAGCGTACATCATAGTCCGCTATATTTAAAGAGATTATAACCATGTCATTGTGTGAAAACTATACTCCCTGTGCATCTACCTTAGTGAAGATTATGGATTCTTTAGTCCTCCGTCTCTTCACTGACCCTTCAGATCCACTGGTCTATTCTCAGCGAAGTCCCCCAGAGATAGTGTTGATGATGCTGAGAGGTGGCTGATCTCCTTGTTATTCCTTCCTTCTTGGTGATTTTGGCTATGGCAGTGCCCTCGATCGATCTTTTCTTGCATCAGATCGATGTTTGAGGAATCGACCTAGCCGACCTCTTCTGATGAGCTCCTCAATCTCATCTTAGAGCTGAATGCCTTCTTCAGTATCGTGGTCGTGGTCACAATGATAGAGGCATCATTTGCTGGGATTGCGCTTGTCAGGATGAGTGCGCATCCTTTCAGGCCTCGGTAGTTGCTCCTTGATCTTCATAAATACTTGCATTTTTGGAGCATTGAGGAGGGCGTAGTTGCAAAACCTTCTGGGAGGAGAACTTCTTCATACCCTTCTATCGGAGCTCCTTTGACGATGAGCTCGAGGAGGAATTTGGGCTCGCTTGCACTTCGAGGGAGTTTGTGAGTGCGGTCGAGCTTCATTCGGCTCTTCATCAGCTATGGGTTTATTAGACTGGCCCACCTACCGCTCTCCCATGGCTTCCTTATCCTTCAACTTGAAGGCCTCTTTCGCTCGGACATATCCTTCAGTTCGAGCTATCAGTAAAGTTTCTAGGGTACTTCTCTAGGAAGAATAATAAATCATTCTTCTGAAGGTCATCCTTGAGTGCAGCCATTACAATAGACTGATCCAGATTTTGAACCTCCAATGCAGCAGTATTAAACTGAGTGACATAGGCTCAGATAGATTCTTCCTTCTTCTGCTTGCTATTCATCAAAAAATTCGAACCTCAGCATGAACGTCGGCTGCTGACAAAATGAGCCACAAACTGATGGCTCATTTGATCAAAAAAAAGATGATATTTGATTTAAGTGCTGAATATCAGTTCCTGATGACTTCCTTGAGGGTAGACGAAAATGCCCAACACAAAATGACATCTGACGCACCATGGAGCAGCATCATTATCCGAAAGGCCTTTAAGTGGTCGATTAGATTGGTGGTTCCATCGTAACTCTCAAACTATAGAAGTTTGAAGTTTGGTAGAATTGGTTCCTACAAATTCTCTGAGAAAAAGGAGGGTCAGTGCAAATATCATTACCATGTGAGGAGGGAGTATGGTGGAGTTCTTCGATTCGTTGGCTTATTTTCAAAAGTCTTTGATCCAGGAGATCTTCACGATCATTGATCTTCAAGATTTTTTGGTGGAATGGGTGCAAGGCTCCCCCTGGGTTGAGTCATGGTCCGAGCAAGGGTTCTCCATCCTCGACTTTTCTTTTTCGGAGGTCACCGACCGACTAGCCCAAGTCGGTCATCCCCAAATTAGATTATGGGGCTTCGGAGAAGCTTGCTTCGACCAAATTAGTGTCGGAGCCTATCGATGTATGATTTGCATTGCCTCCGTGAGATCGTGAACCTGCTGGATCAGCAGGTTGAACTATTCCACATCCACCATGGCTGTAGGTGGAGCTTGAGTTGCTAGAGCTAAAGCGAGAGCGGATAGGTCTGGACAGGATCTGATTATAGAGGCTGTTGATCGTCGGATCGAAGCTTTTTTTGAAGATTTTTTTTAGGAAGAACTCTAGAGAGGAAGAAGAGAGATTGCTACCGAGCACTTTTTTAAGAATAAGAGAACTTCAGGAATAGAGGGTCTTCCTTCTAGCGCCAATCCTATTGGTACAAAAATTGATCGACGTTGGATCGAGCTAGAGTCGAAGAAGGAGAGGTCATCATCGGTGACATGCAAAATAAAGTTCTATCCGGAGTTGGTGGTGGTGGCTCTGGCAGGACTTTTCGATGATCTAGTCAGCTTTTCTGACAAACATAAATGGAGTGCTCAAAAAAGAGTTCAGCAAAGTTTCGAAAAGAAAAAGAGAGTTTAGAGAAAGTGTATCTAGAGGGTGCCTTTTTATAGATGGAGTCTGTAGCGAATTGATAGTGATAGCCATACCATCCAGAAGTGGGCCGCTCGGGGCCGCATGAGATTTGCTACAGAGAGAGAGGTGTCGCCTCTCATGATGTGTCCGTTTGTCGAGATTTAATAGTCAAAGTTTGGAGGAAGCAGGTGTTGGTTGATGAAAAACTTTGACATATATCAATTTTAGAAGAGTTCGAACTCCTAAAGAAAATACGACTAGAGAAAATCATCTAAGAGGAATGCTAGCTGAAATCTGAAAGTAATCCACTGAAGGAATTTGACTGAAGAAGAAGTCCAGAAGGAGTTCGGCTCCTGAAGAAATCTGACTGAAAGAGAAGTTCGGAAGGAGTTTGGCTCCTAGAGGTATCCAACTGAAGAAAAAATCCAGAAGGAGTTCGGCTCTTAGAGGAATCCAACTAAAGAAGTCCGGAAGGAGAAGTCCAGAAGGAGTTTGACCCTTGGAGGAATCCAACTGAAAGAGAAGTTTAGAAGGAGTTTGGCTCCTAGAAGAATCTAACTAAAGGAGAAGTCTAGAAGTAGTTCGACTTCTGAAGGAATTCAACTGAAGAAGAAGTCTAGAAGGAGTTCGGCTCCTGAAGGAATCTGACTGAAGGAGCAGTTCGAAAGGAGTTCGGCTCTTGGAGAAATCCGACTGAAGGAGCAGTCCAGAAGAAATTTGGCTCCTTGAGGAATTCGACTAAAAGAGAAGTTCGAAAGGTATTCGGCTCTTGGAGGAATCTAACTGAAGAAGAAGTTCGGAAGGAGTTTGGCTCCTGGAGGAATCCGACTGAAGGAGAAGTTCAGAAGGAGTTTGGCTCTTAGAGGAATTTGACTGAAGAAGAAATTTGGAAGGAGTTCGACCTCTGGAAGAGTTCAGCTGCTGAAGGAGTTCGGTTAGGGTTCGGCTACTGAAGGAGTTTGATTGGGGTTCGGTCGCTAGAGGAGTTTGGCTCTTGGAAGTATCCGACTGAAGGAGAAGTTGGGAAGAAGTTTGGCTCCTGAAGAAATCTGACTGAAGAAGAAGTCCAAAAGAAGTTCGACCGCTGGAGGAGTTCAGCTGCTAAAGGAGTTCGGTTGGGGTTCGACCGCTTGAGGAAGAATTTTCGATCGAAGTTCTTCCATGATTACCAGTTGCATTAGGCTAAGATCAGACTGAACTTCGACGGGAGCAGGATTTATCCCTAACATTGGACTTAGATCTACTGTTATCATTTTTAAATTTTTAGTAGAGATTTATTTGATGAAGACGTTTAAATTTGGTTATCTGTTGTATTCGTTAATTGAATTTTAACTTTTAGCTATTTAAATTAATTCCACTATGATGTATTAATATCATATTTAGAATGTCTTGCAGCTTATGAAGATAGTTTTCTATAAATATGTGGTGATTGTTATGATTCCTTGCTCGCGATCTCAGATCGAGGGTGTGAAAATCATGATCCCCATGTCCATGGTAGTGATAAAGAGGTCCTTTGCCTCCAGCGTCTCATCACCATCATTAGCATCCCTTATCTCTCCTCTTCTTCCTTGATTTCTTTCCTCTCTACAAAGGTGACAACAACCCAGCCCCCACCTCTTTCTCCTCCACCCTCGTTGATGATCCAACCATCCCCTTTCCTCTTTCTCCACCCTCAGTGAAGACCCAATCTTCCCCTCCTCCTCCTCGACTTCTTCCTCTTCTCCCTTTATGGTGGTGACAACCACTCAACCCCCCTTTCCTCCTCCTCCACCCTCAATGAACACCCAAGCCCTCCATCCTCTTCTTCTTTCTCCTCTACAATAATAAAAATAATGTAACCCCCCTCCTCCTCCATCCTCGATGATGATCCAGCCATCTCCCTTCTTCTTCTTCCATCCTCAGCAAAGACTGAAGCCCTCCTACTCTTGCACCTCCTCCTCATCTTCTTCTCCCTCCTGCAGTGGTGACAACCACTCAGCCCCCCTCCCCCTCCTTCTCCGCCCTTCATGAACACCCAAGCCCCCCTCATTCTTCTCTTTCTCCTCTATAGTAGCAATAATGATGCAGCCCCCCTCCACCTCCTCCTCCATCCTCGGTGATGATCTAGCCATCCCCCTTCCTCCTCCTCCACCCTTGACAAGGACATAAGCCTCCTACTCTTCCACTTCCTTCTCTTCCTCTTTGGCTCTTCCTCCTCTACAGCAGTGACATCCTTTCAGCCCCCCTCCTCTTTTTTCTCTTCCACATTCAATGATGAGGCAGTCACCCCCTTTTCCTTCTCATCTACCCTTGACGAAGAATCAACATCCCCTCTTGTTCTGCTGCTTTTAGCAGCAATCCAGACACCGTACAAATCCTCTCACTATCACTATTGAACTAGCATCATGATTTAGGAGAGGAAGGTGGGGTGAGGGCATTTTAAAAAAATAAACTTAAACTTCAAATCAATTATAGAACCTACCATCCAATTTAATGTTAAACAATCATGATATTTAAAATATTTATCGCACTAACCATGCATAGTACCAGATACGATCGATTATTGGTGGAAAATCTATGTTGTAGATGCTGAATTGGATTGCCAGCAATAATGTAGCAGTAAAAGGACTAAAATATCCTTTGAAGCAATATAAAAAATCTCAAAATTTAATGATAGAATACACGTCCATGCCTTATCTTCTTGTGTATTTTCCTTTGCCCCTTTTTTCTAAAGTTATATATATGTCGATGTAGTATATCAACATGATATAATTGATAAGTTTGAAGCCGATGTGGAGAAACCTATAAAAGAAAACTCTTTTAGGCCCAAGAGCACCAGCAGGCCAACCTACAGGTGCAAGGCCCGAACCAAGCGCATGGCCCAGGTGCATGGCTTGTAGCACATGCAACCCAGTAGGGCCTATTGCACACTAGGCCAGTGTGCAAGTGCGTGGATATGCGGCCCTGGTGCATGCCCTACATGCAAGGAGTAGGCGACTGGCACGATCCATGGTGGACCGTGCGAGATGGAGCAGTCCATGTAATCATCATGGATCGGCCTAGTTCATAAAGGAAAAAATGCGGCTCATGGGGAAGAATTTACTATGGGACGACATGGCGTGCGTGGATTTGGTTGAAAGCAGGCTATGTGCGGTCTATGCATGGTGCACAGGCAAGTGACAGAGGATTGTGCTATCCAACTGATGGAAAGCATGCAGAGTTTCTAGCTCTACTTTTAAATTTTTTTTAAAAAATAATTATAATAAAAATAAAAATTAATCTAATTAATTTTTAAAAGGCTATAGATCTGATCTACAAATCCTATAAAACCAAGATCTAATATGAAATATATGCATGCAATTAAATCTGAAAACAAAAGGCTATGAATAGTAAAATAATTTTTACTATACTACATGTTTAGAACACGTTACCTTATGCAGGTAGACGATCTCCACAATCGAATCACCATCGATCTAATCATCAAATAGATTTGATCATTGCGATGCACCCACATATGCATCTAGCCTCCATGGATGGTCCACATGAGATCTTGATCCCGATCGGCTCCTTCCGAGTGCTAGCTCGATGAAAAATGCTCCTAATGGCTAGATCTGATGGAATAGTTTTGATTTTCTTCCATCAAAACTTCGAACTCCAGATCAACAGAAAGGGTAGAAGAGAGGATGAGAAAGCACTCCACAAAATCTCATAAAGATCTGATGCTCAAATCTTACAAAATCAAATAGGAAACCTAGATCATGAACTAAGGCTGTGCAGCACTCAAACCCTAGCGCCAAGTTTTCTCCCTCAATTTTTTTCTTCTTAGATTTTTTTTTGTTTATTTTTTTTAGGCTATGGAAGTGCTCATGCACTAGAGGAGAGGAGTCTCAAGAAAAGCCTTATGCCCAAAAAAAATTTTAGAAATTTTATAGAGGGTGCACAAGTCAAGATGGCATGTGGAAGAGTTAGGATGAAGTGATTGGCCATTTGAATTCAAATTGCAACTAGATCAAGCCCATCTATTTAGGGCATGAGAAGGGATGGCACAAGCCTTCCTCAGCATGGAAAAAACTCATGGAGAAACTCTTTCTTATGGAGAGGAGAATGGCGCAAAGATAAGGATGCAAGACTAGGTCAAACTGATCTTAAAATCTCTCATCCAATTGAACCATCCCAATCCAAATTGATTAGGCCCAATTAGATCAGATTAAACCCAACTAATTTAGGCTCAATTAGACTTAGTTAAATTTTAATCAAATTAGATATTAATTAAGTCCAATCCCTGATGAAATTAGGGATCAAACTTCCTCGACGATTAGGTCATCATATAACCTAATCGGATCAAACCCAACTGAATCTAATTCAATTAGACTTGATCCAAAAATAATTACTCAATCAAATTGAGTTAATTAGTGATCAAATCACTAATTAAATCTTTCATAAATGCATAATTCAAATCCAGTGGAAATCTAGATAATAGAGTTTCATCAAAATAAAACTCTTGATCGAAGAGTCCCAAACCAGTGGGACTCTTGATCCCGGTGTCTGAAACGAGTGGAACTCTTGATCATAGAGTCCAAATTCTCAATCACAGAGTTCCAGATAAGCAGGACTCAGAGTTTAGAGCAGTAGAACTCTTGGTCGAAGAGTTCAAGTCCAGTGAGACTCTTGACTATAGAGTCTCAGTCCACTAGGAGTCTTGATCACAGAGTCCTAGACAATCAAAACTTAGAGTCCTAATGCAGTAAGACTCTCGATCGAAGAGTCCCAGTCTAGTGAAACTCTTGATCATAGAGTCTCAATCTAGTAGAACTCTTCACCAGCTATCTGATCAGATAGGAACCTCTAGTGTGTGTGACCCCATAGGTTTGAACCTAAGCTGGTAGTATAGGAACCAATTCCTATACTAATCAAAGTGACCATCTAGCAATAATTTTCGATGTCCGAATAGATCGAATAGTTGCAATCGCAACACTTAGAACCCATGTGAATATGGTTTTCACATAATTCATCCCTTTGACCTCTATATATGAGGATGACTCAGAGTTAAACTGTCAATCCTGAAAGATACATCTAAATCGTGTCTCAAAGCAATTAGTCTTGTGACCCCTCACTAGGACTATTCTGGCCAAAGATTTGCTAAATTAAAATATAATTGAACATAGATCTTAAAATTAGGAGTGGTCAATTTCATCTTGATGCATGCACTGACTTCTCAAGTACTCGATTATGCCCAAAAATCTTTCATCACTGAATTAAAAATTCAGATAGTCCAACACCAAAGCACAATAAGTTGCTTGAAAGTTAACATGGTGATCTCAGATCGGAGGAACACTTATATCCATATTTTATTAGAGCAAATCTATAGTAGAAAAGCTTCAGAGTTGATTACATTTAGTACAGATGTACCCCTACATCTTATCTGCATGCCATACCAGTGTCTACACACTCTTTGGTTAAGATAACAATTCATTTGGCACACAATGATCTACACTCGATAAACATTATCGTCCTTGGTAATAACGTATCATTTGATCGTAAACAGATTTAAAAACTAAATGATAAATCCTCCTTTGTTGATTCTAAATAATCCTAAGGACATCATCACAACACAAGAGTTCATTAAAAGATGTGAGGATTTATGATGATAAAATGCCAAAATAAATTTTATTAATTAATAATTTATATACAAGTACAAGAAATAGCATAACTGACGATTGGCATTGGGACACTATTCTCAATAATCTTTCACTTGGACTAAAGCTAATCGATGCAGTATCTAATACCTATTTTCGACTTAAAGTTGTTGAACTCCTTCACCACAATAGCTTTAGTGAATGGATCGGCTAGGTTCTCCTTTTCATCAATCTTCTGAAGGTCAATGTCACCTTGATCCATGATCTTTCGGACAAGATGGTAGTAGCACAGAATATGTTTCGTCTGCTAGTATACCTTCGATTCCTTCGCTTGAGTAATGGCTCCAAAGCTATCGTAGTAAAGTAGAACTAGACCATCAAGAGAGGGTGCTACTCTGAGCTCGATGATGAATTTTTTCAGCCACACCATTTTTTTGGTAGCATATGATGCAACGACATATTCCGCCTCACAAACTGTATCGATTATAGTGTGCTTCTTGAAACTCTTTCAATAGATAGCTCCATCATTAAGAATAAATACATACCTCGATATAGTTTTGCTATCATTCTGATCAGACTGGAAATTGGAGTCTGTAAACCCAACAAGTCTCAGGTCCGACTCACCATAAACAAGCCACTAGTCCTTAGTATTTCTTAAATACTTTAGGATGATTTTAACAACCTTTCAGTAGTTCTCTCCTGGATCAGATTGGTATCTACTTACTATCCCTAGTGAGTATGCCATATCTGATCGCGTACATGTCATGACGTACATAATAGAATCCACTGTCGAAGCATATGAAATTCTACTTATATGCTTTCTCTTGAGGTGTTGTCGGACAATCTTTTTTCGAAAGAAAAATTCATGGCCTATCGATAGATAGCCCTTCTTGAAATTCTTCATGTTGAACCTTTTCAGCATAGTATCAATGTACGTGGACTGGGATAAGCCGAGCAATCTTTTAGATTTATCTCTATAGATCTTCATCCCTAGGATGTAGGAAGCTTCTTCCAAATCCTTCATTAAGAACTGTGATGATAGTCAGATCTTTATTCCTTATAATATAGAGATATCATTTTTGATTAAGAGAATATCATCCACATACAGTACTAGGAATATAACTGCTGGACCATTAGCCCACTTGTATATGCAAGGCTCTTCTCCATTCTCAACGAAGCCATACGTCTTGATCATCCTATCAAAATATATGTTCTAACTCCTAGATGCCTGCTTCAGTCCAAAAATGGATCTTTGAAGCTTGCACACCTTAGACTCATCTATAGATGTGAATCCTTCATGTTGTATCATATACATCTTTTCATTTAGCTCTCCATTCAGAAAAGCTGTCTTCACATCTATTTATCAGATCTCATAGTCTGAATGGGCAGCTATCGTAAGCATGATCCAAATGAATTTGAGCATTGTCATAGGAGAAAACGTCTCATCATAGTCTATACCATAATATTGATGATATCCTTTGGCAATCAGAAGAATTTTACAGGTCTCTATCTTTCCGTCTATATCTCTTTTTTTTTTGAAGACCCACTTACACCCTATGGATTTTATCCATTCAGATGGATCAATCAATATCCATACATCATTGATCTTCATGAACTTTATTTCAGATTTCATGGTTTAAACTATTTTTTAGAGTTGGATCTCTGTATTACATCAATGTAAGTGAACGAATCCTCATCGAGATCGATAGGATCACCATTCCGGACCAAAAAATCATAGTATCTGTTCGGTTGACATGGTACTTGATAAGTACCATAAATTCATCAATAAAAATATTTATTTAATAATTAATTTATTTTAATTTTTAATAATTAGTAAATAATTTATATATTTATGAGAAATTAATATTTTTTATTAATTAAAAAATTAATTAAAAAAATAATAAAAATAAAAAATAAAAAATTATTATCAATAAAAAAAATTATTTTTTGGTCATAATAAAATAAATTTAGAGCAAAATGAAACTAAAATGGACCAGATATAAATTTTTTAAAAAAAATTAAAATAAAAAAGGAATCGACTCAGCTGGCTTCCTAGTCAAGCCGGTGCACCAAGCCAAGCTAATGCATTCAGCTCAGCTGGTGCATCCCAGCTCAACCATAGAAGCCGGCTCAGCCATAGAAGCCATCCGTCGGTCCACGAAACCTAGCATGGACTGCTAGTTCATCAAATTTTGGCCAATCGAAGCATGCCACATGGTGGACCAAGACTGCTAAAGGGTTTACAAAAAAATTATCATAGTGTATAGGGACAAAATAATAATTTCATAGGGCTTGCCATGCGTTGATTGGTCTGGTCTTCAAATGCGTCCGGTTCACACAGTCCACAGCTACAGTAATGGCACGATCCGATGGCTCTGATTGTTTACGGTCCAGATCCAATGGCCAGGGCTTTTTCCTACTTTGATTCGGTTTCCATCAGCCTCCCTGATCATGATTCGATGGCAACGCTCACTCTAAACTCCGATCTGATGGTTCAGAAAGCTTCCGATGGTGATTCAACCTCCTAGCGATGATCCAAAGGCCCGATCTTCTCTAGATAAACTCGATCGAATGGCCAAAATCAAATCCAACTTGATCTAGGCTTTTAAAACTCTATTTTTGATGATTTTGGGATCGTTTGATCCAGATTTGATGGCCAGATTTCACCAGAACCTACAAAATGTGTCCAAAAGCTATTTTAATCCAATTTTCACCAAGATTTCTTCAAATTTCTCGATCAAAACTCTTCTTAGTCCCATATTGCTTGCATCAAAGATCTCCAGCCCTCTAACACTTATAAATAAGATTCCAGGCCATCAAATTAAGTGTCTTTGATTATGAGAAGGAGTTTGATAAAGGTTAGAGCCATGCTTGGTTTAGAGGCTACTTCAAGATAATGGGTGCTGTGAAGAAGAGCTGACTTCTACACCATCTCAACACCGACACCGATCCAAGATTAAAAATAAATTTATCTTTAATTTTTATTTTTTTTTCTTTTTTCTAAATTATTTAAATTCTAAACTTTTAATTAGTGTAAAATTTTATTTTCTAGCTATTTAAATTTCATGCACTTTATTTTTATTGCACTTAAATTATTACTCTTTATATTATTGCAAGTAGATGCTAAGATCTAACTAGTAGATCTTAGTATCAAATTTAATTTTCTATATTTTTTAATTTTTATTTTTTATTTATAATTTTATTTTTTAATTTTAAATTAATTTTTATTTTTTTTAATAAAAATTAAAGATTTTAAAACTAAAATACTATTTTTTCTATGAATTGGACATGACTCACTACTTGCTATCTATTTTTAATTAATTTAAGAAGTCAAAATTAAACTGATAAATATGATATCTTAATGATAATATCGTGCTCTTATCAAAATTTTTGGCACCATTATCGAAAAGAGCATAAGTATTAATTTCTTTTAGTTTTTTTAATTTTTTTATAAATTAATTATAAATAAATTTTTAGTCTCTTTAATTTTTCTATAAATATTGCTTACTAACTTTTTATATTTTTTTATAAAAAATAAAAAAAAGAAGAAAAAGAGCAAATAAGTTAGGGCAAGGAGAAAAACTTTCAATTTTGCTTGATAAGATCAATCCTAACCTTATTTTATTTATTATTTATTTTATTTTTAAATTAATTAAAAAATATCTACTTAAACCTAATTAAAAGCTTCATGATAAAATTAGAAATTCTAACTACTTAGAGCATGCATCATATTAGTTTTATTTTTATTTTCTTTTTGATAATCGCCAGAGATAAGGTAAGCTTCTTAAAATTTAATTAGTTGCATGCATTTAGTTTAAATTGCATAGAACCACTTGTTTGAAAAAAAATTTTATGCATATTCATACTAAATCAACTTAAAGATAATACTTAATTAAACAAGATAAGATGAAAATTTGATCATCCTTTCTTGGCTCATAAATAATCAACCAGTATCTTGCATTGAGCTAAGCCTTTAATTAAAAGCAATTAGACATCAGCCATAGGAACTCGAGCTCATTGGGATAAGAAATCCTAAAGTTAGATCGGATTAGGGTTAGTCAATTTGACTGGTATCTAAGGTAAATAGTTCAGGAATGACTAGACTCGAAGGAAGATGATTTATAATTAATTTTGTTAGCTTATCTGACCAACTATAATTGGTGTCTAAGGCAAGTAACGAGAGGACTCCCACCAATCTTATACTAACCTGGCTAGTTGATTGGCTAATCTTACACTTGGAAGGCTTGAAGATGATCTTGATAGTTAGGAGCTGTCTAGATTTAGGACAACCCTTAGTTAAGATTATTTATCTAATTTGATTGCTAACTAAAATATTAAACCTAATTAAAACTAGTCCTCTCTCTCTTCTTAGCTCTAGGACTTCTTAGGATCTCTTCTTTAGAATTCTTTTTTCTTTCTTCTCCTTTTCTCCTCATCTCTTTCAAAAAATAAATTAAAAAAATTAAAATAAAATAAATTAAAAATAATAAAAAATTAATAATTAAATAATAAAAATAAGAAATAGTAAAAATAATTAAAAAATTTAATAAATAAAAATTATAAGAAGATAAATAAAAAATAAATAAAATTATAGTAAAATAATAAAATCATTAAATTTTTTAAAAATAAAATAATATAATAATAATAATAATAAATTATAAAAAATAAAAAATTCTAAAAAATTTTAAAAAATCTAAAAAATAAAAAAATAAAAAAAATTTAAAAATAATTAAATAATAAAAAAATTAAAAAATTAAAAAAAATTGAACCATACATTAGGGTTGCACTAATACATGCACGATAGCAAATTACTTTTTTTGACCTAATTGAACCTAATTATAAAAGTAAATGGCTAAACCATATTAAACTTAATAATCAAATGACTGAAAATTTTAGAGAACCACATAGGCAGATAAAAAAATATTTTATTTTTTTCATTTATAATCCATCAACTTATATTCAATTATCTGATATCCATGCTACCCACTATGAGATCAAGTCGACCATAATTCAGATGCTTCCATGTTTCTACGAAAACACTAATGAAGATCCATATAAATATCTGAATGTATTTTTAGAAATCTATTCTATGATGAAAATCCAAAATTTATCTAAGAATGCTCTTAGACTAATTTTATTCTTTTTTTATTAAAAAATAAAGTCAAGTACTGGCTTGGCATAATAGAAAGACCAATCAAAACTTGGGCTGAATTATTGTAGGAATCAGATCTAAGATTTCAGGACTAGATCTTAAAATTTTTTCAAGATCAGACAGCAAAAGACTAAAATTAATCAAAATTAATTTTAAATATCAAAGAATATCCTAGATCTAATATCCTATTATATGATTATAGCATGACATAAAATCAAAAATTAAACATAAGAAAGAAAATAAAATATGTTGATCATATCAACATGCATCTACACAACATCTAATGTAGGTATGTAAAATAGATTAGCTTTATTATCTGTGCAAGTTAGATATTCTAACTTATTGATTTGGATTTAAGGATGATGTTGTGAGTCGCACACATATTTGACCTCTAGGAGTCATCCACATGAGCCCATATCTCATGATCAGAAGTCTTGATGTAGAAAATCAGCACAATATGCTAGTACTGTGCTGATCCTTCTTTGACGGTCGATCTAGAGCTTTTTTCTTCTAGGTTTAGACTTTTTCAAAGATGAGAGGAAGCAGGAGAGATTACTAATCTGAGATACTCTCAAATAATGTCAAAAAGAAGGAAGAGAGATGAATAAGACAACTCTAGAAGAAGACCATCTTCTTCTTCTTTGTTCTCTCACCTATACACCTAGTTTTGTGTCTATCAAATCCCCATGCCCCAATACTCTTTCTTATTGATTTTCACATACCACAAAGTTATCTCGATCTTCTAGAACATGTCCAAAAATCAGCCTAAAATTCATCTTATATAGAGAGATATAAAAGAGTCTTTGTTGGGTCAAACTCTTAGACTAGGAAAGACCAAAATAGGCAACTAGTTGGAGGGCCCAATACTTGGGCGTTCCCTCCTTTCTTTTAGGCATGGACCATCTATATTTTTTGCACAAAACTTCTCTAATTTCTATGAAAATTCTATAGAAAAACAAGGAGTATAGGCGGCAAAAGGGAGGAGGAATTTTGATTGCAACAAACTCAATCAAATAGAGTTTGATTTCAAAACAACTCTCTAAATTTGACTTGGTCCATAACCAATTGCCATGTAAGAAAGAAGAGAGGGAGTTGTGCATGCATGAATGCCTGAGAGAAATGGTTTTCCATGAAAAAAATTTAAAAAATAGGCTTGGGGGCATGGGATATAGGTGGTGCAAGATGAATGGATCCTAGTTTTACTAGGATTCTATGTTTGACTTGGTCAAACATGATTTCTCAAACCAAATCAAACCAGAATTAATTCAATCCAATTAAATTAGATTCTTATCAAATTAAATATTTAATTAAATTAGATTAAATTATATTTAATTTTAATTTAATTTTTTAATTAAATTAAAAAATTAGGTTGATCCAAGTCCTAGTTGAACTAGGACTAGTTCTTCCTTGCACTTGGCTTATCCAATAAACCAATTGGACTTGATTCAATCAAGCTCAAACCAAATATAATTAAATTATATTTAATTAAACTTAATATTAGCCCTCTAATTTAATTAAATTAATCCAATTAGCAATCAAATTGCTAATCAATCCTTCTATAACACTTGCATTAGGTTAAACATCAATCGTATTGATCGTTTAACCTTAAAATGATTCTTAATTATTGATCAACCATTCGATTGGATCATGAACTCTAATGTATATGACCTTATAGGTTCAAACCTAAGCTGATAGTATAGAAATAAATTTATATACCAATTGAAGTAACCATCTAGTAATGGTATCCGATGATCGGATAGGTTGAATGTGTAGAACAACATCCTTAGAACCCATGTGGATATAGTTTCCATATAATTTATCCCCTTGACCAAAATATTTATAGGATACCTCAAAGTTTAACTATCAACTCTAATCAGACTATCCATATTGTATTTCAAAATACCAAATCCATCTCATGGATTATGTTGGCCAAGGTTTTGCTATATTGAAATATAGTGATATATTCTTCTCCAACTCCTGGAGCAATCAATTTCATCTTGATCACACACCAACTTTGTAAGTACTTAACTATGCTCAGAAGCCTTTCATTACTAAATTAAAAATTTATTTAGTCTGGTATCCAAGTATAGTGAGTTGCTTGCAAGTCAGTGAGGTGATCTTAGATCTAAGGGACACTTATACCTATATCCCATCAGAGACATTCTTGACAGTAGAATGCTCTAAAGTTGGTCATATTCAGTAATGATGTACCCTTACATCTCATCTGTATGCCATAACAGTGTCTCTATACTCCTTGATTAAGAGAACAACTAATTTATGTGGCATACAGTGACTTATGCTTGATAGATACTGTCGTCCTAATTAACAGCCTATCATTTAGTCATGAACAGTTTTAAGGACTAATTGATAAATTTTCTCTTTATCGAACCTAAATAGTTCTAAGAACTTCATTACAATAATGAAGTTTGTTAGAAGATGAAAACTTATGATGAAAATATCAAAAATATATTTTATTAATTAATAAATTAATTATATTTATAAAATAACTCAATCATCAATAGACTGATGATTGATTTTAGAACATATTTTTCAATAACTCCCACTTATCCTAAAGCCATTTGGTATAGTATCTAATATCTATCTTCGATTTATGGTTGTCAAACTTCTTTATCGCCAAGGCTTTAGTGAAGGGATCGGTCAGGTTCTTCTTTTCGTCGATCTTCTGAAGATCGATGTCATCTCGATCCATGATCTTCTAGATTAGATGAAAGCGGCATAGAATATGCTTCGTCAGTTGGTGTGCCTTTGATTCCTTTGCCTGAGCTATGGCATCAGTGCTGTCATAGTAAAGCAGGACCGGACCATCTAGAGAGGATGCTATGCTGAGCTCGATGATAAACTTTCTCAGCTACATAGCTTCCTTCATGATATCTGATGCTACGATGTACTCTATTTCATAAATAGAGTTTGCTATAGTATGCTGCTTGAAACTCTTTCAGCAAATGCCTCCATCATTCAGAGTAAAGATATATTCCGACACGCTTCTGCTCTCATCATGGTCAGAAAGCTGGAGTTTATAAATCCCATAAATTTTAGATCTGACTCACCATAAACTAACCATTGGTTCTTAGTATTTCTCAAATACTTAAAGATGGCTTTAACCACTTTTCATAGTTTTCTCCAGGATCAGACTGGTATCTACTCACTACTCCTAGTGAGTATGCCACGTCTATCTCGTACATGCCATGGCATACATGATAGATCCTACTATTGCAGCATATGGGACTCTACTCATACGCTCTCTCTCTTCAAAAGTTGTCGGACAATCCTTCTTAGAGAGAGAAATTTCATGGCCTATCAGGAGATAGCCATTTTTAAAATTTTTCATGCTGACCTCTTCAACATAGTATCTATGTACGTGGATTGGGATAACCCAAGCATCCTTTTAGATCTATCTCTATAGATCTTCATTCCTAGAATATAGAATGCTTCATCCAAGTTCTTCATGGAGAACTATGATGATAATCAGACTTTTATTTCCTGCAGTGAGGGGATGTCATTCCTGATTAAAAGAATGCCATTCACATACAAGACAAGAAATATCACTACTGGATCATTTGCCCACTTATAAATGCAGGGCTCTTCTTCATTCTTAACGAAGTTAAATATTTTGATCACCTTATCAAAATGCATGTTCCAACTTCGAGATGCCTGCTTTAATCCATAAATGGATCTCTGAAGCTTGCACACCTTGGACTCATTTATGGATGTGAAGTCCTCAGGTTGTATCATATACACCTCTTCAATTAGCTCTCCATTTAGAAAAACTATCTTCACATCTATCTTGCTAGATCTCATAATTCAGATGGATAGCTATCATAAGCATTATTCGAATGGATTTGAGCATTACCATAAGGAAGAACGTCTCATCATAGTTAATACCATAATGTTGACAATATCCCTTGACAACTAGATGGGCTTTATAGATCTCCATCTTTTCGTCTGTGCCTCTTTTCATGAATACCCCTGAATTTGCTCAGCTTCCAGGGAAATAAATTCATGAGTCATAGGAGAGACTTAAGAAACTTATTAGAAAATGTCCACACCATGGTCTGTCTAAGTGGCAAATAGTTCAAGCTTTCTATGAGGGTTTAGGAGACCATTATAAACAAATGGTAGATGCATCTTGTGGAGGTGCATTCATGGACACGAGTGAGGATGAAGCCTATACCTTGTTTGAAATCCTAAGTGAAAACTCAATCAACCATGCTTTGTTATCTTTCTACCAAATATGGATAGGGATCCATGAATTTAAACATCTAGAATCTAGTTCTAAGGCTGATTTGAACCTAATAAATAAAGTAGACTTTCTTGCCCAGAAATTAGACCAACTCCTAATTCTAAGTCAACAAACTCCTATATAATTCACATCATCTTCTAATTATCAGAAGATTTATTCAATTTATGCTAGCCCAACAAATCATGTGAGTGAATGTTCTATGGCTGCATAGTTTTCACCTTTCATCCAAGAACAAGTTCAAGCTATACAAGGCTACTTCAAGTCGGTTAATGATCCTTTTTCAAATTTATATAACTCAGATTGGAGGAACCACTTTAATTTTTTTTGGATACTCCAACAGAATTAGGCTCAGACCCACTATCAAAATTATGCCTATAATAAGGGTCAGCCTAGTCAGTTTACCCAGCCATCATATTATAATCAGCCATCATACCCATTTTCTTAATAGGCCAATCTAGCCGACGATAGATTTAATCAACTTCAACAACTGATACTAACTCAACAATAATCTATCACTAGGCTAAAAGCTCAAATAGGATAATTAGCCAACTCTAACATGAGGAGAGAACTAGGTTAATTACCGAGCCTTCCAATGTCAAATCTTATAAACAACCCACCCATTATCCACTAACCACTTGGACTAAGTCATCAATCTAATGTCCCACTTAAGAATTCCTAATTAGAGAATGCTAAAGTAATTTTTGAACTTAAAAGTTATAGAATTCTTATGGACCCACATCAAGATCAGGTGAGAAAAGTTAGTATTGATGCTAGCCAAAATAAAAATTTAGAGGAACATGTTAGTATTGAAGCGAATCACATAGAAGAACCTAAGTCCGAAACTAGTATTGATACTGGTTTTAGTTTAAATGAGATAGACATAGAAAAAAAAGAATAGATGAGTTATCCGAAACCTATAAACTTAAAGTCCTATTTTCTTCACCTCTAAAAGCTGGTTTCTCTCACATAAACCAAGAGACATGCAATGAAAAGTCAAAAGAGTTATTTAATCAAGATCATATTAACTTACCTCCATAATTAAAGCCATCTTTAGATATCCTTCTAGTATCCATTGTATTAAACGTAACTCCTAATACAAAAACTTAATATATGAGCATTCTAGAAGAACAAATAGAAGAAATTCTCAACAAGCAAGAGTTTGAGAATGGGGTCGCATCCTATCTTTCCATAATTAATAATGAAAATATCAATAAAAGGATATCAAACTATCTTTCTAAGATTGGTAATCCAAAATAGTTAAAATTTGTCAATCCAGTATTTGATACAGGATAGGTAAGCTGCCTTGTGTCTAGTTGAAGATGACAAACTTATTGCTTATTGGGAGGCAATTCAATATTTAGTTTTTTTTTGTCTAATTCATTATTTTAGTTTGTTTTCTTTTTAGGACATTTTGAATAAGTTGGAGGAAGAGCCCAAATTTTCAAAGGCACATGCTGGATTATAAAAACACATTAAGTCAGGTGTATTCTTTTCTATTTTTTATTGTATCATTTATTTTTTTCTTTATTAAGGATAATATCGATTAAGTTGGAGGAAAGAATAATAAAATTTTTTAAATTTTTGAAAAAAGTTCTCAAAGAAGTTAGTATTTAGCATTTAGACATCCGATTATGCTTAATAATCAAGTTGAACTAAGCATTTTTTAAAAAAAAAATAATTCATAGATCAAAAAATTTATGAGATATTGAGGGATAAAGTATTAAGAAACTCAATAAAGAGTTAAGTCTAAAACATAAATAATTTTTTTTTAGCACTTCTAATTTTTTCTATCAGCATCAAAGAAAAATTTACTTTTTATGAACTTATGTAGGATAACTATAATTTTTTTTATAATAATAATAATAATTTTAATAAAATAATTTTTAAGTACTTCTCATTGAGTAATCGGATCTCTTTGCCTAAGCAAGCATTGAGTTTTGCATCAAAAGATGGGAAGGATGAAGAAGCTTATTGTAAAGTTAGTCTTAACTCGTAGCCTATTTGATTTGAGCTAATAAGCTCGAGGGATATTTTATACCTGGTGCCCTAAAGCTAATTGATTTGGAAGTCATTGGCTTAAGACTCGCTACATGGATCAAATAGAAAGCTTAAGAGGTTAAGACATTCAAATATGGTACAATGTTAAAAAAATATATTAATTTTCTACTGAGTAATCGGATTTTGTTGCCTAAGTAAGCAATGATATTCGTATCAAAAAATGGATAATGTGAATAAAAAATTTAATAAATAAAGGGTGGAAGTAGCAATACACTTATCCATATGAAAGTTTAGATGATTCAGAGATAAAGATAGAGATAATTTAGAAAAAAATTAGAAAAATTTAATATTCTTCACTCAATTTTTATATTGATAAGTACTAATACTCTAATGATATACCTCATGTACGCTCTAATAAATATCGATGGTGTTGCCCACCTATGCAACCCGAGGGGGGGGTTGAATTGGATTTTTAAAATTTTAAAGCTAATTTAAAAATATCAAGATTGAATGATGATATGCAAGTTATGTGTGTGAAGCAATTTAGATTAGATAAAAATATAAAAGATTAGAAAGCAAGAATTTAGTAAACTAAGAAAAGAGAGATAGCAAGCACACCATAAATAATAAAGATTTATAGTGGTTCGGTGCTTTTCTTGCACATACATCCACTTCCTAACCTCCTACTTGAGAATTCAAAAATCACTAAATGTATTCAATCAGAATATAATATTGGTACCTCCGATCCTAGCTATCCCAAGCTAGCATACTTATTTCTCGGGTATAAGCCAATCTTACACACTCTAATTTAAAGCTTGGATCAATCCTCCCAAGTTTTGGAACTCTCCTAAAACTTGAAACAAAATAATAAAGCAGAGTAAAAATTAATGTTAATCAAATACAAATTTAGCTCCCTTAATGAGCAAATAAACCTTAAGAATGCTTTTCACAATAATGGAGGAAGCTTTTCTGATTTTTCTTAAGATTATTGGAGACTTGAATGAGCTCTTGAGATATTACTGAACTTGAAAACGAAAGCTTCTTTGCTTGAAAATGATTTTTGCTTAGGGCTGAATTGAATATATGAAATCTCTTATGTTCTTTCCTTTTTATAGCCTTTTAAATCTTCAATGAGTAGAGGAGAGAATCCTGGGCAAAATTTGTAGCCATTGGAGACCTTAAAGAAGTTATTAAAAGCTGCCAAAACTAGATAAAACTAATCGTTGCAGAAAATTTTCATCATAGGGATCGACTCATGGGTCGACCTCTAGCACAGGAGTCGACCTCTGAGACAGAATCTAGAAAATCAATCATTCTATATTTTTGGCCTTCGAAATAGTAGAGGTCGACCCTTAGCATAGAGACAGCATGCCAAATAACCCATTTCAGCAGGAGACGACCTAGGGGTTGATCCTTTTACTTCAAATTTGATTTTCTTCTAAAATATGCATCAAAAAATCATGGGACTATCTCCAAAGGATCAAAAATCTTCTATACTTGCTCTTGATGTTCTCAGATCAAAACTTGATAAAATTATGATTTTGCTCTTGAAATACAAAAAGTCTTTTTTCAAGCCAAATTCATTAGTAATCTCCTCAAATGCTTTGTAATCATCAAAATCAATTCTTGGAGCAACAATCTTCCTCTTTTTGATGATGATAAAATATTTGAGCATAAGCAAAAATAAAGTATGTAGAAGCAGATTACTTATGGTTAGACATTTAAATTATTTATAAAAGAGTTTGACTTACTTATTTCTTTTATCAATTTTACTTTAATTTTGCTTATAGTCTAATTTTATTTACTCTACTCTTCTTTTTTGACATCATCAAGTAAGATCTTAAGAGATTTTAATATTCAAAAAGAAAAAGCCTTCTCCTTAATTTATTTCATATGTTTTTCTATTAGAACAAGAGTTTATAACAAAACTTTCAATTTGCTTAAATACAACATAATATTTTTAGCATATCATTATGAAATTTTAGCCAATTCATAGAGGTTACATTTCACATCATTCAAATGGCACAATAAACCATAATATTAAGTCAACAAAATATATAAGTGCTAAAGATATCGGAAGCATTCATAAAAGTTAGGCCATCAATTCATACAAAATTCATGGATACAACTATCCATGATCCAAGTAGCTAATAGTACCAATGCCATAAGTTTGATCCAAAATATAACCAATCATGACTTGATCATTAACTCATAGAAACAACTAAGAGATACTAGATCATAATCTAATACAAAGATGACTAAACTAGATCTAGTAGAGATCATGGCTGCAAGCATCTAAATTAGATGAGGAATCAGAGATGTGATGGAGTGTGTCAAATGATAGATTTATCAAATGCAAAAAATTGAATCAAATCAAATGAATAAGCTCCCCTTTAAAAGGCTCTCCTCCTTTTTTGAATGAATATGATTCTTTGAACAGATTTTCAAGTATGTACTTTTAAGTTTTAAAAGGATTAAAGCTTTTCAAAGATTTGAATAGTGGAATCAAGCACAATATTTAATTTATTATTTATTTTTTTAAAAAATAAATTTTAGTCAATTAAGCTCAAAAAAGATATATATTAGAAATATATCGAGCAAAATAAAGATAGTACCAGAGCAAAAATAATTTTATAAATATTTCTAAAGACATATTAAAAATTCTATATTATATTCATATTTTTAAATAAATTTTAAAATTAGAAGTATGTATCAAAATTAATTTATTTGGAGTGAGAATATATTTTAAATTAGCTTTAACTCCAATTAGTTATAAAAAATGATTTGGCAATCAAATTAATTGAATTTAAACTAAATAATCATATGAAGGCTTAAGTTAAAAGGATTATAAAATAATTAAAGTTTCTTGTCCTTAACTCAAATTAATTAGAATATTCAGTCAAGGCTAACTAGATAATATTTAACAAACAAAAATCTTTTTCCTTATTTTTTAAGAGTAAATATCAAAAAATTCATCACATAATATTTTCTCTCCCTCTTTTTCATAATTATTATTGGATAAATTTATCTTTTAGCTTTTCTTTCCATTTTGAAAGAATACAACAAATTTAGAATGAATACCCGCCCCCCCCCCCCCCCCCCCCTTTTCTTTCTAAATTCTATTTATGAATAACATGGATTAAAAATAGATCTTCTCCTTTTTGAATACAATAAATACATTAAATAAAATTATTTTAAACTTTAAAGATTCAAGAGAGATGGAACATTTCAAAGATTAAAGATTTTAAATAGATCATTCAAAGTAAATTATAAGATATATTCAATTTTTTAGGGATCATCTCTCCTTTTCTTTTATTATATATATTAAAATCAATAAAATACAAGATAAATGTTAAGTTGTCTAATATCAATTGATTAAAAACTAAAGTTCTCTTTGAATATTTAGTTTTAATAGCTTCTTTGCAATATTTTGCTTGACATCAATATCAAAAGACTTAAAAAAAGTATTTTTTTTTAAATTTATTTTTTAAAATTAATTAATCTAAATAAGGCATGAATATTCATCAATAATCTTCTTTTAAGATAAAAAATAATTTCTTGATACTAATTAATTTTTTTTAAAAATAATAATATGATCAAAATATATAAAATATAAATAGTTGCTTAAAATAAATCAAATGATCAAAATCATTAGAATGCTCAAATAAATTCATGAAATAAATAAAGTATAATTATTTATCCATAATTTTTCTTATTAAGTTCAAAAATAATTTTTCTTTTTATAGTCAAGATAAAGACAAGTAGGATGGATGATTTTTAACTTAAAGCAATCAAATTAAGTCTCAGGGATTGATCCAAAAATATTAGTAGAAGATAAGTTGGGATCAAAAAAAGGATATTTAAGCAAAAGGATCTAGAATTCCCAATTGTCTTCTAATTTTATAAAATTTATTTTCACTCAAAGTCTTAGTAAAAATATCAGTCAATTATTTTTCAGTATAAATAAAATCAAAAATTATGTCATTATTTTGAACATACTCTCTTATGAAATAATATCTTATGTCAATGTGTTTTGATCTAGAGTGTTGGATTGGATTCTTAGATAGATTTAGGGCACTATTATTATCACATCTTATGAGAGTTTTATTTAGTTTAATGTCAAAGTCCTCAAGTTGTTGTTTAATCCACAAGATTTGTACACAGTAACTTCCAGCTGCAATGTATTCGGCCTCAATCGTAGATAATGCTACGGTTAGATATATGTGCCCGAGAAGCCAGAATTGAGTGACACTTGTAATGCACTTCTAGGGATAAAATTATAATTTTGACTATAATTAATAAAATGGATTATTTTCTATCACATATGTGTATTTAGTATCTATGATACATCCTTTGAGTTAATGGTAATGATAATTTATATTTTCAAGAGTTGAAAATTTAAGACATGAATAATCATTATTAACTCATAAAATGCATCCGACTAGAGGATCATCACGAGGATGGTGATTGATCTGGAAGGTTGGTGTACAATCGCTTCTCTTTAGTAGATGAGTCTTGAGTCTACGGTGTGGAGACATCGGAGTGAGAGTACAGGCACTTGTTAGAGAATGAGGGCACTGAGCGTGACCACCTCGAGTAGTCATTAGGAAGTCTACCTTCTCATCAATGACTGACTCAATGCTGTAGTGGTGTGTCTGGTTCTTTGACCTAAGGTGCATCGGTAGTTCTCCTTGAGGGTGTTATAGTTTGACTACACTATTACTCGATCTCCTAGCCATACGAAATCCTGAGGTGTATGTTGGCTATGACATGTTCATTGTAGGAACTGGATTGCATCAAGATGGAATCTATCTACCTCGATGGTAGAGGAGTAGCCCTATGATGATCATGAGAATCAAGTCTAGAAGCCCATGGCCATGGTAGAGTGAAATAATAGAAAGAGTTTCTATTTAGGTTTTCGCATTAGACCTGAATCAAATGATTATATCATATGATAGAAACTAGGGTTTGACGAGTTCACCTTAACCCTAATCTGATCGGAGCTCAAGATAGAAGAACTTAATCACACAGGTAGCTGCACCAAGAGGTTTGCATTCAGCTCTGATGGATTGCCACAATATACTGCTAGGTGTCATTGGTGGATTTTGGGAGCAATTAGAATAATTTAGATGATCTATCATTCTAGCTGTTCGAATCAGAAGAGTTCTGATCCATCGAAAGGAGTTTTGATGATGACAATGATAGAGAAAATGACATATCCCATTACTATACAAAACTGAACCTAACTGGGTCACACAAACAAGGGTTTGAATCTGGTGATCATCAATTGAACTAATTCAGTTCAATTGATCTGAATAAGATTCAATTAGGTTCAAGGAAATCATGCTAGCACTCGATTGAATCTAACGTTCTTCTTTTACTATCATAAATAGTTGTCCTGACTAAGCCAAAGGAGTTTGTGCTCATTTAGAGGCCTTCACCTGATCTGACTGGAGTCTGTCTAGGTCAGAAATGGGTTATCTTATTTTGTAAGATAATACCTATCATTTTTGGTCACCTACCATTTCTCGTCCTTTGACTTTGGTCAAAAGTTGACCTTTGACTGGTCAAATGTTGACTATTGACACTTTGACTTCCGTCCACATGTCACACACCTATTGAAGAGCTGGTGGGGGCCTGTCTCCTCATCAGAACCTGGCAAGGAGGAGAGCGTACGCCACCCTTGGTGTGTGCCCAAGCAGGAGGCACCCAGGAGTCCCTGTTGGATAGGGACTCCATCTCCTTTTTGGATTTCGATTAGACTTCTCCTAAGAACCAAGTTTGGCTGGTCTTAGGCACCATCTAAGGAGGAATCCAGGGGACTCTATTCCCACCAATCAAATTTAGATTTGATTTCACAAAGGGTTGTGATTGGTTGGGAAGAAGAGGAGTTGGATCACGCTTAGTCTATAAATAAGACCCTGCGCCCAACTCAAAGAGCATTGAAAAATCCCACGCCCCAAGGCTACCTCTCCTCTCTTCCTCCACACCAAGTCCATCTTCTCCCTCTCCTCTCTACACCCAAAGGTATTTGGGATCTTGATTGGTGCAATCCAGATGAGAGAAAGGCGACAGAAAGCTAGAAGGCTATGTTGCTGCAAAGGACAATTGCTGATCTTCGAAAGGTATTTTGAAGATCCTCCAGATTAGATCTAGATTTGATTTTTGGAGATATGATAGAGAAGAAGAGGATCTCTAGATCCAGCCCAAGTGGATACTGGTAGAGGTCAGACACTTGCGTGGCTAGATCCAGAACCTTCCGCTGCTTATAGGATCATCAACGGGTAATAGGATTACCCTACATCAAGGTAAATTAAATTAAATTTAATTTATTTAAATTTTATTTTTATTATTAAAATAATAAGAATCAAATCTAAAATATTTTAGTTAGGATTAAAGAAAATTTTTTTTAAAATATATCTCTTGATCCAATCAGATCTAAATGAACTTGGTCTGGGAAATCAGGATTTCCCTTCAACTGGTATCAGAGCCAAGATTCTAAAGTGTTTAGATCTAATTTTAAATTTATTCTATTAAAAAATAAATAATTTTTGATGTCACATAAGATGTGATTAGATCTGATATCAAAAAAATTAAAATTAAATAATTTGGATCTAAGATTAGAAAATATGCGTGACTAGTTCTAAAATAGAATAGTTTTATATAATAGTCTTGCATGTTTTCAATTTAATTTAATTAAATTATATTTTAGATCTATTTATTTACTATTTTTTGATATTATAATTATTATAATAATATATAAGAAATAATAAATAAAAATTATTTAATTTTAAATATTATATGAGATATGATTGATGCATGTCTAGACTAGTTGTAGATAGTTCTACATAGTTGTCTAGATTAGAATTTATTTTGATTAGATCAATTTAAATCTAATTTTTTAAATTATTATGAGATAATTTATATCTAAAAATATGCATGATTCGATACATGAGATGTATGCAAAATATACCATGATTAGATCTAATTTGTATATGAGATATATGATATAGATCTAAAACTGTTTTGTAGTATTACATGTTCCTGATTAAAGCATTTCCCTTAGCTGTTCGATCATAAGAATGAAGAAGGATTAAAGGCCCTCTTCTCCCATCCGATGGGGTGTTCTTATGATGTGTAGGGGTGCTGCGTATTCGTCCTTAATCAGAAATCCAAAACTTACTTTCTGCAAAACCTTAGATCCTGAAATCCTAGGATTTATTGTGCATATTTTATTTATGAACCCTACTTAATTAAAAATTAAGATTATAAAATATTAATTAGGTCTAAAATTAAGAATTTTAGATCTAAAATATATTCATAATACTGGGTTCGGGCTTGGGTAGCTTAATTAGGTCTAAGCGGTTGATCAAACCAAATCAAGAGTTGGTTAGATGGGATCAATAATGCTTAAATTGACCAGCCTAATAGGATTAAGTCTGGGTCAAGATCGAGTCACGATCAAGCAAGACCTAATTAGGCTCAGAGGTTAGAGTCTAGATTGTAGGCTAACCCAATTGGTTCTGGTTCAATAATTTGGTGTCTAAGGTAAGTTTGGCACATACGATCGACTGATTTTTAATTGAGAGCTACTCGATCTGAATGCATTCTTGTACGAGTTAATGGCATATCCCTTCCACCAGTCTCACTTACCTGGCCATATCTGTTAACCCAGTTCTAATTTGAGGTTGTCAATAATCCAAGCTGACCCATGCCACTAGGTTAGTCATAATTGTTATGACTATGATAAGTCTAGTTTAATGAGACCTGAATCAATTCTCCCTGAGAAAAGATTAAGTCTGAGGTCTTCCACCATTGTAGATATGCGGGCCCTTCCCAGGGTTGATTGTTCTTAGTTGGATACAGTGGCTTAATTGCACCAAAAAGATGCAACCATGTCTATTAGGCATTAGATGCTATGGATTGAAGGATGAGTTGGACTCAATATTCTAGATATGGTGAGAGACTCAATTAGGAATTCAGTCTGTGCAAATGGTGGGTCTGACTTAACTAAGGAGTAGATCAATATTTTGGATACGGTGAGATTCATAAATTAGAGATCAAGTTTGGGTGCACCATGATTAGAGAATCATTGAATAAGAGTTGTTCACTCATTGGCTAACCCATCACCAATAACTATTAGGTGAGGTGATGAGTCAGTTGGTGAGACCGCACCCATCCACTAGAAATCATTAATCATTGAGATTTTCATATCTTTACAGAGGGAGTGTAGGGATCTAAGAAAATAGTGAGAGCTAATTTGTTTAAAAATAAAATTCCTAAACAAATTGATCAAGTCATAATTATAGTATCTAACTAGAATCTTTGACTCTCTGCAGGAAATGTCTGCGTCAAATCCATTAGCACGTATCCTAGACACACATAGACTGACCGGATCCAATTATAAAGATTGGCTCAAGAACTACAAAATTATTTTGGGTTCCAAGAAGTTAACCCATGTATTGGACCAGGACCCTCCCCACCTTACCAGCCCATCCATCCACTGAACAGAGAGTGTCTATGAAAAAATGGATAGATGAGGATAATAAGGCTACATATTATACGTTGGGCTCAATGTCTGATGAGCTTCAGCGCCAACATAAAGATATCAGGACTGCTTGCCAAATGTTGACTCACCTACAAGAGATGTTTGGTGAACAGAGTCACGCAGCTAAGTATCAAGTCACAAAATGACTTTTTAAGACTAAGATGCATGATGGGCAGTCAGTCCAAGATCACTGTCTGATGATAATCAAGGACATGGAAGAGCTTGAGAAGCTCGATGTAAAGTTAGACTTGGATCTGTAGAACGATATTATTCTGCAATCCTTGACTGATGCATATGGGCAATTCATCATAAATTACCACATGCATAAACTTCAAAATTTCTTGATCGAATTAATGAACATGCTGGTCACCACTGAGCTTTCTATGAAAGATTCTAAAGGCTCAGTTCTTGCTATGAAATGAACTTCTTCCAAAAGAAAGTCTTATGGAAAGAAAAATAAGTCTGCAAAAAAGCAAGAGATGGAAGGAGGAAAGAAGAAGGTAGAGCTGAAGAAAAAGGCCGATGTCAAAGAAAAGTATTTCCATGGCAACAGCGACGGCCACTGGAAGTGAAACTGCCCTACTTACCTGGCCACCTTAAAGAACAAGAAGGAAGGTCCTTCTGGAGGTATGCTCGTTATTGAGTCTAACCTTATGGTTTCTTCTGCATCTAGTTGGGTGCTTGACTCTGGTTCTAGTGCTCATTTGTGCACTTCCATGCAGGATCTTGAGGATAACAAGAGGCTGAGGGATGGAGACATGATCCTATGCATCAGTAATGAGCAAGAGTTGCTGCAGTGGCGGTGGAAACATACCCTCTTCGATTACCATCTGGTTTAGACTTAGTTTTGAAAGACTATTATTATGTGCCTACTGCTAGCAGGAATTTAATTTCTGTTTCATGCTTAGCACTAGAAGACTATGTGATTACCTTCTTTAAGGACCATTGTAACATTCTTTATGAAAGAAATAAAATTATGAATGGTTTTCTTATTAACGATCTTTATCAGCTACATATTGATGTACCTGTTCTAACTATTGAGCAAAATGTGAATGCCAAATGACCTAGGGATAGTCCAAATGATAGATATCTATGGCACCTGAGAATAGGTCATATAGTAGAAGATAGGATCAACAAATAGAAGAAAAATAGGCTATTGAGTCCATTGACTTTCGAGTCATATCCAACTTATGAATCTTGTCTTCAAGGCAAAATGACCAAACTCCCTTTTGTAGGACATGGAAAAAGGGCCACAGATCTCCTTGCCCTAGTACATACTGATGTGTGCGGCCCATTTGATGTGCCGACTAGAGATAATTTTATCTACTTCATTACCTTTACCGATGATCTGTCTAGGTATGGGTATGTGTATCTTATGAGATACAAGTCTGAAGCTTTTGAAAAGTTCAAAGAATTCAGACATAAAGTAGAAAAATAAACTAGAAAATCCATTAAGGTTCTTCGATCAGATTGAGGAGGTGAATATCTTAGTAGGAAATTCCTAGACTATCTCAAGAGAAATGGCATAGTCTCTCAATAGACTCCACCAGGAATACCTCAACTCAATGGGGTTTCAGAATGGAGAAATCAGACTCTATTGGATATGATCCGATCCATGATGAGCTTCACACACCTCCATGATTTTCTTTAGGGATATTCATTGTTAACTTCAATTTATCTACTGAATAGGGTTTCCTCTAAGACCATTCCTACCACACCGTATGAGATATGGCACAGTAAGAAATCAAGTTTGAGTCATCTCAAAATTTGGGGTTGTCTGGCTCATGTCAAAAGACAACAAGCGGACAAGTTAGAGTTTAGGTCCTTCAGAGCTCAATTCATAGGATATCCTAAAGAGTCATTAGGATACTATTTCTACATTCCGAAGACCATAATATGATTGTGAGTCGACATGCCATCTTTTTTTGAAAAATAATTTATTCAAGATAGCAGCATTGGAAAGCAGATTAAGCTTGATGAGAAAGTCTCACAAGTACAACGAGCTAAGGACCAATTGGAACCAAATCAGGTTGAGCCAATAAGAACACTACCTCCTTCACCTCATAGATCGGAAAGAGTTTTCCATTCCCTTGAAAGATACTTAGATATTATTTCAGAAGACGTGGAAGAAATGTTCCTCATAGGTAATGGTGCTCATGGTGATGATCCCAAAACCTACAACGAGGCAATATCAGATATTGACTCTGAGAAATGGCTAGAGACAATGCAGTCAAAAATTGACTCGATGCACTCAAACCAAGTCTGGACCTTGATAAATCCACCAGAAGGTATAGTATCTATTGGGTGTAAATGGATCTTCAAGAGAAAGATTGGTGTAGATGGGAATGTGGAGACATTCAAGGCTAGACTAGTGGCAAAAGGTTATAGTCAACACGAAGGCATTGACTATCAGGATACCTTTTCCTCAGTGGCTATGCTAAAATCCATCCACACATTGCTTGCCGTTGCAGCCTATTTTGATTATGAAATATGGCAAATGAACGTGAAAACAGCGTTCTTAAATAGATATCTTGAAGAAGATATTTATATGGAACAACCGCTAGGTTTTACATCCAGTGATACTGATCACAAGGTTTGCAAACTGCAAAGGTCCATATATGGACTTAAGCAAGCATCTCGGAGCTGGAACACTTGTTTCAATGATGTGATCAAAATATTTGATTTCATCAAAAATGAAGAGGAACTGTGTATCTTCAAAAAGATTAGTGGGAGCACTGTTGTCTTCCTCGTACTGTACGTGGATGACATCCTCTTTATTGGGAATGATATTCCCATGATGACGATAGTCAAAATATGGTTGTCCAAGGAATTCTCCATGAAAACTAGGTGAAGCATCCTTTATTCTAGAATTAAGACTATAGGGATATAGACCAAATAGATGCTAGGACTTTCATAGAAGATGTACATAGAGGAAGTACCAAAGAGGTTTAGTACGGAAAACTCTAAGAGGGGATTAATACCCTTCAGACATGGTATTCATCTTTCTAAGAAGATGTGCCCTAGCACACCTGAGGAAATAGAATGCATGAGCAAGATCCCTTATGCTTCTACAATAGGGAGCCTCATGTATGCCATGCTATGTACATGACCTGATATAGCCCATGTTGTGAGTGTCACAAGCAGATATCAATCAAATCCAGGTGAAGAATACTGGACTTCTATGAAATGTATCCTTAAGTACTTGAGAAGAACTAAGGATATGATGTTGATCTTTGGTAATGGAGAACTTCATGTCTAGGGATACACAGACTCGGATTTCATATCCAATGTAGATGATCGAAAGTCGACATCTGGGAGTCTGTTTTTATGCAATGGTGGTGCTGTCAGTTGGAAGAGTTCCAAGCAAACCATGATAGCAGATTCCACCATGGAAGCAGAATATATCGCTACATTAGAGGCTGCGAAGAAAGCATTCTGGTATAAGAAGTTTGCGACAGAAATCGGAGTAATGCCATCAGATGCTATTCCTCTGTACTGCGACAACAATGGTGCCATGGCCCTTGCTAAGGAGCCAAGGTCTCATCAGAAGTTCAAGCACATTGAGCGGTGATACCACCTCATCTGTGATTATCTCAAGAAGGGTTACGTCGAGGTCAAGAGAGTCAACTCCACAGACAATGTGGCAGACTCACTTACAAAGCCCTTGGGACAACAAAAATTCGAAGCCCACCTTAAGAAGATGGGACTTAGACTTGTAGCCAATTAGCTTTAGATAAGGGGGAATTTGAAATATATGTGCCCTAGAAGCCAGAATTGGCTGACACTGTAATACACTCTTGGGGCAAAATTAATTTTGACTATAATGATAAAATGGGATATTTTCTATCACATATGTGTATTTAGTGCCTGTGATACATCCTTTGAGTTAATGGTAATGATAATTCATATTTTCAAGAGTTAAAAATTTAAGACATGATAATCATTATTACTCATAAATGCTTCCGACATGATCATCACGAGAGATGGTGATTGATCTAGAAGGTTGGTGTACAATCACTTCTCTTTAGTAGATGAGTCTTGAGTCTACGGCGTGGAGACACTGGAGTGAGAGTATAGGTACTCATTAGAGAATGAGGGCACTGAGCATGACCACCTCAAGTAGTCATTAGGAAGTCTACCTTCTAATCAGTGACTGACTTGATGCTGCAGTGGTGTGTCTAATTCTTTGATCTGAGGTATATCGATAGTTCACCTTGAGGGTGTTATAGTTTGACTACACCATTACTTGATCTCCTAGCCATAAGGAATCCTGAGGTGTATGTTGGCTATGACATGTTCATTGTAGGAATTGGATTGCATCAAGATGGAATCTATCTACCTCGGTGGTAGAGGAGCAGCCCTATGATGATCATGAGAATCAAGTCAAGAAGCCCATGGCCATGGTAGAGTAAAATAATAGAAAGAGTTTCTATTTAGGTTTTCACATTAGACCTGAATTAAATAATCATCATATGACAGAAACTAGGGTTTGACGAGTTCACCTTAACCCTAATCTGATCGGGCTCAAGATAGAAAGACTTAATCACACAGGTAGCTGCACTAAGAGTTTGCATCAGCTCTGATGGTTGCCACATATACTGCTAGGTGTCACTGGTGGATTTTAGAGCAATTAGAATGATTTAAATGATTGATCATTCTAGCTGTTCGAATCAGAAAAGTTTTGATCCATCGAAAGGAGTTTCGGATGATGACAATGATAGAGATCATGACATATCCCATACATTACAGAACCTGAACCTAACTGGTACACAAAAGGGTTTGAATCTGTGATCATCAATTGAACTAATTAATTCAATTGATCTGAATGAAGATTCAATTAGGTTAAGAAAATCTGCTAGACACTCGATTGAATCTAACGTTCTTTCTTACTATCATAAATAGTTATCCTGACTGAGCCAAAGGAGTTTGTGCTCATTTAGAGGCTTTCACCTAATCTGACTGAAGCCAGTCTAGGTTAGAAAAGGATTGTCTTATTTTGTAAGATAATACCTACCTTTTTTGGTCACCTACCATTTCTCATCCTTTGACTTTGGTCAAAAGTTGACCTTTGACTGGTCAAATGTTGACCATTGATACTTTGACTTCTGTCCATGTGTCACACACACTATTGGAGATTGTGGGGGCCTGTCTATCAGAACCTAGCAAGGAGGAGGGCGCCCGCCACCCTTGCGTGTGCCCAAGCAGGAGGCACCCATGGAGGGTTCCCTGTTTTTTGGAGATTCTCCTGATTTATAGACTTCTCTAAGAACAAGTTTAACTAGCTTAGCTGCCATCTAAGGAGAAATCTAGGGACTCTATTTCCACCAATCAGATTTAGATCTGATTGCAATGGTTGGCTTGGTTGGAATAAGAGGAGTTGGATCACGCTTATCTATAAATATAGACCTACGCTCCAACTCAAAGAGCATTGAAAAATTCATGCCCCAAGGCTGCCTCTCTCTCTTCCTCCAGCCAGTCCATCTCTCCTCTCCTCTCCAAACCCAAAGTGTTTGGGATCTTGTTGGTGCAATTTAGACGAGAAAGACGATAGAAAAGCTAGAGCTGCTGCTGCAAAGGAGAACTGCTGACTTCGAAGGTGTTTTTGAAGATCCTCTAGATCAAGAATCCAGATTTAATTTTCGGGGATTGATAGAAAAGAAGAGGATCTCAGATCTAGCTGAGTGGATATCGGTAGAGTCAAGCACTTGCGTGGCTAATCCAGAACCTTCCGCGCTTACAGGATCATCAACGGATAATAGGATATCCTACATCAAGATAAATTTAATTTAATTTAATTTATTTAAATTTATTTTTATTATTAGAATAATAAGAATCAGATCTGAAATATCTTAGATCTGATTAAGATTAAAAAGAAAAATTTTTAAAATATATCTCTTGATCCAATCAGATCTAAACAAACCTGATTCAAAAAATTAGGATTTTCCTTCAGCTACCAAATTTTGCTTTTTCCTAAACCAAGAGATTAAGTTAACTTCTAAAAATTGGTAAGTTCCATTAGTGTTTTTTCTATCTAATCTACATCCAGTAAAGTCTGCATCTGAATATCTAATTAAATTGATTGATGAATTCTTAGAGTACCATAAACCTATGGATTGAGTTTCTTTTAGGTATTTAAATTTTTTTTTTTACAGCATTTAAATGTGATTCTTTTGGATTAAATTAAAATCATGCACATAAATAAATACTAAACATGATATCTAATCTACTAGTAGTTAAATACAATAATGAATCTATCATGCCTCTATAAACCTTTGTATCAACACTTTTACCTCCTTCATCCTTGTCAAGCTTACATGATGGACTTATGGGGGTACTAATGGCTTTGGATTTCTCCATCCCAAATCTTTTAAGTAGATCTCTTGTGTACTTATTTTGGATTATGGAGATCTCTTTCTTTGTTTGTTTGATTTGAAGTCCAAGGAAGAATGTTGTTCACCCATCATGCTCATCTCAAATTCTCCCTGCATGAGCTTAGCAAAATCTTGACATAAATTTTATTAGTAGACCTAAATATAATGTCATCAATATATATTTATATTACTAAGATGTCATCATGATATCTTTTAATGAAAAGGGTTGTATCTATATTTTCTCTTAAAAATCCATTATTAAACAAGAATTTACTTAATCTTTCATACCAAGTCCTAGGTTCTTATTTTAAACCATATAATGCTTTATTTAATTTGAAAATATAATTAGAAAAAGCATGATTTTCAAAATCAGAAGGTTATTCTATATAAACTTCTTTATAATATATCCATCTAGAAAAGTACTTTTAACATCCATTTGAAATAACTTAAAATTCATAAAGCATGCATACGCGAATAAAAGTCTAATTGCTTCTAGTCTAGCAATAGGTGTAAAGATTTCATCAAAATCAATTTTCTCTTTTTGATTATAATCCTTTGCAACTAATCTTGCTTTATTTTTAATTACATTTCTATTTTCATCTAATTTATTCCTATATATCTATTTTGTATCAATTATTGGATAATTTTTAGGTCTTGATACTAAGGTCCATACATTATTTCTTTCAAATTGATTAAGTTCCTCTTGCATTGCATTTATCCAATTATAATTTCTTTCGGCTTCATCTATGGTTTTAGGTTCAAAATGAGAAACAAATGCAAAATGATTGTATGTATCTCTAAGTGAAGAGTGAGTTCTTATCCCATGTATAGGATCATCAATAGTTAGTTCTTTGGGATGATTGTGAACATATCTCCATTCTTTTGGAAGATCATTTATACCTTGAGGTTGTTCTCATTGTCCTTCACCTTCATTTTCTTGCTTGTCTTCATGATTCTCTTCATTTTGAATTATTGAATCCTTTAGGATGATCTTCTTCATTCCTTCTATAAGGGGATCTACATCATCAATACCCTCACTCTTTCTTAATGAAAGATCATTAGTCTCATCAAAAACAATATGTATTGACTCCTCTACTACTAAGGTTCTTTTATTAAATACTCTAAAAGCTTTACTAGAAGAAGAGTAATCAAGAAAAATAGCTTCATCAAATTTTGCATCAAATTTACCTAATTTTTCTTTATCATTGTTCAAAATAAAATATCGACAACCAAAAATATGAAAATATACAATGTTAGGTTTTCTATCTTTCTAAAGCGTATAAGATGTTTTCTTTAAAATTGGTCTAATTAGGGCATGATTTAAGATATAACATGCCGTATTAATTGCTTCCATCCAAAAGTATCTTGGGAGGTTGCTTTTACATAGCATGGTATAGACCATTTCTTCTAGAATCCTATTTTTTCTTTCTTTCTACCATTCCATTTTATTGAGGTATCTTAGGTGCTAAAAAATTATGGCTTATTCCTTTCTCATCACAAAATTTTTTAAAATCTTAATTTTCAAATTTGATTGATCACTTCGAATGCTTTAAATTAAAAATTCTTTTTTATTTATAACTTTTTGATAAAACTTTGAGAAAACATGAAAAGTTTCATCTTTGTGTGCTAAAAAAAAAAAATCATGTAAAACGTGAGTAGTCATCGATAATTACAAAACCAAAATATTTTTCACCTAAGCTTGTTGTTCTTGTAGGACTAAACAAATCCATGTGCAATAGTTTCAATGGTCTAGAAGTTGAAACAATGTTCTTAGATTTGAATGAAACTCTAGTTTATTTACCTAGTTGGCATGCATCATAAATTTTATCTTTTTTAAAATTTAATTTTGATAAATCAGTAACTAATTCATTTTTGATAAGCTTTGAAAGTGAATGCATACTAATGTGTGCAAGCCAAAGCCAACTAGTCTCATTAATTTTGGCATTCATAGCTACTAGATATTGCATGTTTATTATAGAAAGATCATTCAAATCTGTCATATAAATATTACCATGTCTATGTTCAACAAACTTAATGCCATCATCATTGGGACTAGTTACAAAGCATCATGAAAATTCAAAAATAACTTTGTAACCCTTATCACAAAGTTGACTAATGCTTAAGAGATTGTGTTTTAAACCATCTACTAAAAAAATATTTTCAATATACTTGGAGAGAGTGATACCAATGTTACCTCTATCGATAATCTTTTCTTTGCCATTGTCTCTAAAGGTGACCATTCCTCCACTTTTAGCATCAAGCATGATGAATTAGAACTCATCACTGATCATGTGTCCTGAGCATCCGCCATCAAGATACCATCCTTGATTATCTTCTTTGGATGCAAAACATACTTACATACAAAATCAAGTCTTTACTCTAGGTTTCCAAATTTTCTTGGATCCTTTAAGGTTAGTCACAATGGTTCCTTTTGGAATCCATATTTTTTTTATATTTAAATTGTTAGAAAAATATGTATAAGATTTGTATCCTAGTTTACCATATTTAAAGCAAGTAACATTTAAAAATTTTTTGCTTTATGAATCTACAAAAATATTTTTCAAAAATTTTTATTTTCTTAGGAGGTTATAGCTTAGATTGGCCTTATCATAAATGGTCTTTTGATTTTCAAGAATCATATGAAGTTTATTTAAACTTAAAGTAAAATTTTTAACTATCAATTTTAGCTTGTCGATTTTATTTTTCAAATTTAGGTTCTCTTGAGTTAAGACTAGTTTTTTACTTAGGATAATTTTATTTTTTTTAGCAAGACTTGATTCTTAAATTTTAGATCTTTATTTTTAGTTCCTAATTTTTTAAAATTATCTACTAAATCATAGAAGGCTTTTAGAAGTTCTTCGAATGTAAATTCATTTGAGATTTTAGCAGTTACCTCATTTTCATGTGCCATAAGGCATAGGTTGGCTTGTTCATGAGTTTCTTTTTTTTCGAAGCTTGAGTCGTCACTATCACTCCATGTTGCCACCATAGCCTTTTTCTTATATTTTTGAGAATCTTTTAAGTGAGACATTCAGACCTAAAGTGCTTCGGCTTCCTATATTCATAGCAAATAAGGGACTGCTCCCTATCCTTTTTCTTGCTATGCTCTTCTTGTTAGATATGTGTGCCCTAGAAGCCAGAATTGGCTGACACTTGTAATACACTTCTAGGAGGTAAAATTATAATTTTGACTAAAATCAATAAAATGGGTTATTTTCTATCACATATGTGTATTTAGTGTCTGTGATACATCCTTTGAGTTAATGGTAATGATAATTCATATTTTCAAGAGTTGAAAATTTAAGACATGAATAATCATTATTAACTCATAAAATGCTCCCGACCATAGGATCATCACGAGGATGGTGATTGATCCGGAAGGTTGGTGTACAATCGCTTCTCTTTAGTAGATGAGTCTTGAGTCTACGGTGTGGAGACACCGGAGCGAGAGTACAGGTACTCGTTAGAGAACGAGGGCACTGAGCGTGACCACCTCGAGTAGTCATTAGGAAGTCTACCTTCTCGTCAATGACTGACTAGATGCTGCAGTAGTGTGTCTGGTTCTTTGACCTGAGGTGCATCGGCAGTTCACCTTGAGGGTGTTATAGTTTGACTACACCATTACTCGGTCTCCTAGCCATATGGAACCCTGAGGTGTATGTTGGCTATAGCATGTTCATTGTAGGAACTGGATTGCATCAAGATGGAATCTATCTACCTCGGTGGTAGAGGAGCAGCCCTATGATGATCATGAGAATCAAGTCCAGAAGCCCATGGCCATGGCAGAGTGAAATAATAGAAAGAGTTTCTATTTAGATTTTCACATCGGACTTGAATCGAATGATTACATCATATGACAGAGACTAGGGTTTGACGAGTTCACCTTAACCCTAATCTGATCGGGGCTCAAGATAGAAGAACTTAATCACACAGGTAGCTGCACCAAGAGGTTCGCATTTTCAGCTCTGATGGGTTGCCACCATATACTGCTAGGTGTCACTGGTGGATTTTGGGAGCAATTAGAATGATTTAGATGATCGATCATTCTAGCTGTTCGAATAGAAGAGTTCTGATCCATCGAAAGGAGTTTCGATGATGTCGATGATAGAGATCATGACATATCCCATTACCATACAGAACTGAACCTAACTGGGTCACACAAACAAGGGTTTGAATCTGGTGATCATCAATTGAACTGATCTAGTTCAATTGATCTGAATGAGATTCAATTAGGTTCAAGGAAAATCGTGCTAGCACTCGATTGAACCTAACGTTCTTCTTTTACTATCATAAATAAGTTGTCCTGACTGAGCCAAAGGAGTTTGTGCTCAATCAGAGGCCTTCATATGGTCTGACTGGAGGTTGTCCAAGTCAGAAAAGGTTGTCTTATTTTGTAAGTAAATTTTTGGTCACCTGCCATTTTTCTCACCTTCGTTCTTTGACTTTGGTCAAAAGTCTGACCTTTGACTGGTCAAATGTTGACCATTGACACTTTGACTTTTGTCCACATGTCATGCACCTATTGGAGAGCTGGTGGGGGCCTGTCCCCCTGCCAGAACCTGGCAAGGAGAGGGCGCACGCCAGGGTGGCGTGCCCAAGTTGGAGGCGCCTAGGAGTCCCTGTTGGACAGATAGGGACTCCATCTCCTTTTTGGATTCCAATTAGAGTTCTCCTAAGAACCAACTTTGACTGGTCTTAGGGCCCCTAAGAAGGAGGAGGAATCCAGGGGACTCTCTATTCCACCAATCAGATTTAGATCTGATTTCACAAAGGTTGTGATTGGTTGGGAAGAAGAGGAGTTGGATCACAGCTTAGTCTATAAATAAGACCCTGCTGCCCAACTTTCAAGAAGATCAATTAGTTCCCATGCCCCAAGGCTGCCTCTCCCCTCCTCCATGCCAACTTCTAGTCCTCTCTCTCCTCTCCACGTCCAAAAGGAGTTTTGGGCCTTGGTTGGTGCGATCCAGATCAAGAGAAAGGCGACAAAAGCTAGAAGGCTGCACTGCTGCAAAGGACGACTGCTGATCTTCAAAAGGAGTTTTGAAGATCCTCCAGATCAGATCCAGATCTGATTTTTGGAGAGGTGATAGAGAAGAAGAGGATCTCCAGATCCAACCCGAGTGGATACCGGTAGAGGCCAGGCACTTGCGTGGCTAGATCCAGAACCTTCCGCAATGCTTACAGGATCATCACAGGGTAATAGGATTACCCAACATCAAGATATAAATTAAATTTGATTTAATTTATTTTATTTTATTTTATTAGAATTAATAAGAATTAAATCTAAAATATCTTAGATCTGATATAGATTTAAAAGAGAAAAATTTTAAAATATATCTCTTGATCTGATCAGATCTGAACGAACCTGGATCCGAAAAATCAGGATTTTTCCTTCAACTGGTATCAGAGCCAAGGTTCTAAAAATTATTTAGATCTAATTTTAAATTTATTTTTTAATTAAATAATTAGATGATTTTCAGATGTCACATGAGATGTGATCAGATCTGAAATAAAAAAAATTAAAATTAAATGATTTGGATCTAAGTTTTAAATATGCATGACTAGTTCTAAAATAGAATAGTTCTATAGAAGAATAGTCTTGCATGTTTTTAATTTAATTTGATTAAATCATATTTTAGATCTATTTATTTACTATTTTTTGATATTATAAATATTATAATAACATCTAAAAAATAATAAATAAAAATTATTTAATTTTAAACATCATATGAGAGATATGATTGATGCATGTCTAGACTAGTTGTAGAATAGTTCTACATAATTATCTAGATTAGAATTTATTTTGATTAGATCAATTTAAATCTAATTTTTTAGATTATTATGAGATAATTTAGATCTAAAAATATGCATGATTCGATACATGAGATGTATGCAAAATATGCCATGATTAGATCTAATTTGTATATGAGATATATGATATAGATCTAAAACTATTTTGTAGTATTACATGTTCCTGATTAAGGCGTTCCTCTTGGCCGTCCGGATCATAAGAACGAAGAAGAAGGATTTAAAGGCCCTCTCCTCCCATTCGATGGGGTGTTCTTATGATGTGTAGGGGTGCTGCGCGTTCGTCCTTAATCAGAAACCCAAAACTTACTTTCTGCAAAACCCTAGATCCTGAAACCCTAGGATTTATTGTGCATATTTTATTTATGAACCCTACTTAATTAAGAATTAAGATTATGGAATATTAATTAGATCTAAAATTGAGAATTTTAGATCTAAGACATATTCATAATACTGGGTTCGGGCTTGGGTAGCTCAATTAGGTCTAAGCGGTTGATCAAACCGAATCAAGAGTTGGTTAGATGGGATCAACAATGCTTAAATTGACCAGCCTAATAGGATTAAGTCTGGGTCAAGATCGAGTCATGAGTCACGATCAAGCAAGACCTAATTAGGCTCAGAGGTTAGAGTCTGGATTGTAGGCTAACCCAATTGGTTCTGGCTCAATAATTTGGTGTCTAAGGTAAGTTTGGCACATACGATCGACTGATTTTTAATTGGAGCTACTCGACCTGAATGCATTCTTGTACGAGTTAATGGCATATCCCTTCCATCGGTCTCACTTACCTGGCCATATCTGTTGACACAGTTCTGATCTGAGGTGGTCAATAATCCGAGCTAACCCATGCCACTAGGTTAGTCATAATTGGTTATGACTATGTCAAGTCTAGTTTAATGAGACCTGAATCAATTCTCCCTAAGAAAAGATTAAGTCTGAGGTCTTCCACCATTGTAGATGTGCGGGCCCTTTCTGAGGTTGATTGTTCTCGACTGGATATAGTGGCTCAGTTGCACCGGAAAGATGCAACCATGTCTATTAGGCATTGGATGCTACAGGCTGGAGGATGGATTGGGCTTAATATTTTGGATACGGTGAGAGACTCAATTAGAAATCCAATCTATGCAAATGGTGGGTCTGACTTAACTAAGGAGTGGATCAATATTCTGAGCATGATGAGATTCATGAATTAGAGACCAAGTTTGGGTGCACCATGATTAGAGAATCATTGAACAAGAGTTGTTCACTCATTGGCTAATCCATCACCAATAACTGTTAGATGAGGTGATGAGTCAGTTGGTGGAACCGTACCATCCACTAGAAATCATTAATCATGAAGATTTTTGCATCTCTACAGAGGGAGTGTAGGGATTCAAGAAAATAGTGAGAGCTAATTTATTTAAAAATAAAATTTCTAAATAAATTAGTCAAATCTTAATTATAATATCTAACTAGAAACTTTGACTCTTTACAGAAAAATATCTACGTCCAACCCACTAGCACGTATCCTGGACACCCATAGACTGATCGAACCCAATTACAAGGATTGACTTCAAAATTTTAAAATTATTTTTGGTTCTGAGAAGTTAACTCATGTATTTGACCAGGACCCTTCCACCTTACCAGCTCGTCCATCCGCTGAACAGAGAGTATCTCTTGATAAGTGGATGGACGAAGATAACAAGACCAGATACTACATATTGGGCTCAAAGTCTGATGAGCTTTAGTGCCAACATGTAGATATCAAGACTGCCTGTCAAATGTTGGCTCACCTACAAGAGATGTTTGGTGAACAGAATCACGCAGCCAAGTATCAAGTTACTAAACGACTATTCAAGACTAAAATACATGATGGGTAGTCAATCCAAGATCATTGTCTGATGATGATCAAGGACTTGAAAGAGCTTGAGAAGCTCGAAGTGAAGTTGGATCTGAATTTGCATAATGATATAATTCTGCAATCCTTGACTGATGCATATGGGTAGTTCATCATGAACTACCATATGCATAAACTTCAAAATTTTTTGATCGAACTTATGAACATTCTGCTTACTGCTGAGCTTTCTATGAAAGATTTTAAAGGCTCAGGCTTTCTATGGAACAGACTTCTTCCAAGAAAAAATCTTTTGAAAAGAAGAAGTCTATGAAAAAGCAGAAAGTGGGAAGGAGGAAACAAGAAAAAGGCAGAGCTCAAAAAGAACGCTGATAAAGAAAAACATTTTTATTGCAACAATAATGAATAACAAAAAGGTAGATCCTTCTGGAGGTATGCTCGTTATTGAGTCTAACCTTAGGATTTCTTCTGTATCTAGTTGGGTGCTTGACTCTAGTTCTAGTGCTCATTTGTGCACTTCTATGTAGGGTCTTGAGGATAGTAGGAGACTGAGGGATGATGAGATGATCCTACGCATAAAAAATGGAGCAAGAGTTGCTATTGTGGTCGTGAAAATATATCCTCTTCGACTACCATCTGGTTTAGATTTATTTTTAAAAGATTGTTATTATGTGCTTGCAGCAAGCAGAAATTTAATTTTTATTTCATGCCTAGCACTAGAAGGCTATGTAATTAGTTTTCTTAAGGACCATTATAACATTCTTTATGAAAGAAATAAAATTGCAAGTGGTTTCCTTATTAACAGTCTTTACTAGTTACACATTGATGTATCTAATTTTAATATCGAGCAAAATGTGAATGCCATAAAATGACCTAGGGATAGTCCAAATGATAGGTATCTATGGCACCTGAGATTAGGTCATATAGCAGAAGATAGGATCAACAAATTAGAGAAAAATAGGCTATTGAGTCCATTGACTTCTGAGTCATATCCAACTTGTGAATCTTGTCTTCAAGGCAAAATGACTAAACTCCCTTTTGTAGGACATGGGGAAAGGGCCACAGATCTCCTTGCCCTAGTACATACTGATGTGTGCGGCCCATTTGATGTGCCGGCTAGAGGCAATTTTGTCTACTTCATTATCTTTACGATGATCTATCTAGGTATGGGTATGTGTATCTTATGAGACACAAGTCTGAAGCTTTTGAAAAGTTCAAAGAATTCAGACATGAAGTAGAAAAATAAATTGGAAAATCCATTAAGGTTCTTCGATCAGATCGAGGAGGTGAATACCTTAGCCGAAAATTCCTAGACTATCTCAAGGAAAAATGGCATAGTCTCTCAATGGACTCCACCAGGAACACCTCAACTCAACAATGGGGATTTCAGAATGGAGAAATCTGGATCCTATTGGATATGGTCCGATCCATGATGAGCTTCACAGACCTCCCTGATTTTCTTTGGGGACACTCATTGTTAACTTCAATTTATCTACTGAATAGGGTTCCCTCTAAAATCGTTCCTACCACACCGTATGAGATATGGCATGGTAAGAAACCAAGTCTGAGTCATCTCAGAATTTGGGGTTGTCCGGCTCATGTCAAAAGACAACAAGCGGACAAGTTAGAGTTTAGGTCCTTCAGAGCTCGATTCATAGGATATCCTAAAGAGTCATTAGGATACTATTTCTACATTCCAGAAGACCACAATGTGATTGTGAGTCGACATGCCATCTTTCTTGAAAAATAGTTTATTCAAGATAGCGGCATTGGAAAGCAGATTCAAGCTTGATGAGAAAGTCTCACAAGTACAACGAGCTAAGGACCAATTGGAACCAAATCAGGTTGAGCCAATAAGAACACTACCTCCTCCACCTCGTAGATCGAAAAAGTTTTCCATCCCCCTGAAAGATACTTAGGTATTATTTCAGAGGAAGTAGAGGAAATGTTCCTCGTAGGTAATGGTGCTCATGGTGATGATCCCAAAACCTACAACGAGGCGATATCAGATATCGACTCCGAGAAATGGCTAGAGGCAATGCAGTCAGAAATTGACTCGATGCACTCAAACCAAGTCTGGACCTTGGTAGATCCACCAGAAGGTATAGTACCTATTGGGTGTAAATGGATCTTCAAGAGAAAGATTGGTGCAGATGGAAATGTGGAGACATTCAAGGCTAGACTAGTGGCAAAAGGTTATAGTCAATGCGAAGGCATTGACTATCAGGATACCTTTTCCCCAGTGGCTATGCTAAAATCCATCCGCACATTGCTTGCCGTTGCAGCCTATTTCGATTATGAAATATGGCAAATGGACGTGAAAACGGCATTCTTAAATGGATATCTTGAGGAAGATATCTATATGGAACAGCCGCTAGGTTTCACATCCAGTGATACTGATCACAAGGTTTGCAAGCTGCAAAGGTCCATATATGGACTTAAGCAAGCATCTCGGAGCTGGAACACTCATTTCAATGATGTGATCAAAAAAGTTTGGTTTCATCAAAAATGAAGAGGAACCATGTGTTTTCAAAAAGGTCAGTGGGAGCGCTGTTGTCTTCCTCGTATTGTACGTGGATGACATCCTCCTTATTGGGAATGATATTCCCATGTTGACAACAGTCAAAATATGGTTGTCCAAGGAATTCTCCATGAAAGACCTAGGTGAAGCATCCTTTATTCTAGGAATTAAGGTCTATAGGGATAGACCGAATAGGATGCTAGGACTTTCACAGAAGATGTACATAGAGGAAGTACTAAAGAGGTTTAGTATGGAAAACTCTAAGAGGGGATTAATACCCTTCAGACATGGTATTCATCTTTCCAAGAAGATGTGCCCTAGCACACCTGAGGAAATAGAATGCATGAGCAAGATCCCTTATGCTTCTGCAATAGGGAGCCTCATGTATGCCATGCTATGTACACGACCTGATATAGCCCATGCTGTGAGTGTCACAAGCAGATATCAGTCAAATCCAGGTGAAGAACACTGGACTTCTGTGAAATGTATCCTTAAGTACTTGAGAAGAACTAAGGATATGATGTTGGTCTTTGGTAATGGAGAACTCCAAGTCCAGGGATACACAGACTCAGATTTCATGTCCGATATAGATGATCGAAAGTCGACATCTGGGAGTCTGTTTGTGTGCAATGGTGGTGCTGTCAGCTGGAAGAGTTCCAAGCAAATGTGATAGCAGATTCCACCATGGAAGCAGAATATATCGCTGCATCAGAGGCTGCGAAGGAAGCATTCTGGTACAAGAAGTTTGCTGCAGAAATTGGAGTAATGCCATCAGATGCCATTCCTCTATACTGCGACAACAATGGCGCCATAGCCCTTGCTAAGGAGCCGAGGTCTCACCAGAAATCCAAGCACATTGAGCGGCGATACCACCTCATCCGCGATTACCTCGAGAAGGGTTACGTCGAGGTCAAGAGAGTCAACTCCACAGATAATGTGGCAGACCCACTTACAAAGCCGTTGGGCCAGCAGAAGATCGAAGCCCACCTTGAGAAGATGGGACTTAGACTTGTAGCCAATTGGCTTTAGGACAAGTGGGAGATTGTTAGATATATATGTGCCCTAGAAGCCAGAATTGGCTGACACTTGTAATACACTTCTAGGGGCAAAATTATAATTTTGACTAAAATCAATAAAATGGGTTATTTTCTATCACATATGTGTATTTAGTGTCTGTGATACATCCTTTGAGTTAATGGTAATGATAATTCATATTTTCAAGAGTTGAAAATTTAAGACATGAATAATCATTATTAACTCATAAAATGCTCCCGACCATAGGATCATCACGAGGATGGTGATTGATCCGGAAGGTTGGTGTACAATCGCTTCTCTTTAGTAGATGAGTCTTGAGTCTATGGTGTGGAGACACCGGAGCGAGAGTACAGGTACTCGTTAGAGAACGAGGGCACTGAGCGTGACCACCTCGAGTAGTCATTAGGAAGTCTACCTTCTCGTCAATGACTGACTCGATGCTGCAGTAGTGTGTCTGGTTCTTTGACCTGAGGTGCATCGGCAGTTCACCTTGAGGGTGTTATAGTTTGACTACACCATTACTCGGTCTCCTAGCCATATGGAACCCTGAGGTGTATGTTGGCTATAGCATGTTCATTGTAGGAACTGGATTGCATCAAGATGGAATCTATCTACCTCGGTGGTAGAGGAGCAGCCCTATGATGATCATGAGAATCAAGTCCAGAAGCCCATGGCCATGGCAGAGTGAAATAATAGAAAGAGTTTCTATTTAGATTTTCACATTCGGACTTGAATCGAATGATTACATCATATGACAGAGACTAGGGTTTGACGAGTTCACCTTAACCCTAATCTGATCGGGGCTCAAGATAGAAGAACTTAATCACACAGGTAGCTGCACCAAGAGGTTCGCATTCAGCTCTGATGGGTTGCCACCATATACTGCTAGGTGTCACTGGTGGATTTTGGGAGCAATTAGAATGATTTAGATGATCGATCATTCTAGCTGTTCGAATAGAAGAGTTCTGATCCATCGAAAGGAGTTTCGATGATGTCGATGATAGAGATCATGACATATCCCATTACCATACAGAACTGAACCTAACTGGTCACACAAACAAGGGTTTGAATCTGGTGATCATCAATTGAACTGATCTAGTTCAATTGATCTGAATGAGATTCAATTAGGTTCAAGAAAATCGTGCTAGCACTCGATTGAACCTAACGTTCTTCTTTTACTATCATAAATAAGTTGTCCTGACTGAGCCAAAGGAGTTTGTGCTCAATCAGAGAGGCCTTCATATGGTCTGACTGGAGGTTGTCCAAGTCAGAAAAGGTTGTCTTATTTTGTAAGACATTACCTGCCATTTTTGGTCACCTGCCATTTCTTGTTCTTTGACTTTGGTCAAAAGTTGACCTTTGACACTTGACATTGACCTTGTGTCATGCACCTATTGGAGAGCTGGTGGGGGCTTGTCCCCTGCCAGAACCTGCAAGGAGGGGGTGCACGCCTAGGGAGGCATGTGCCCAAGTTGGAGGCGCCTAGGAGTCCCTGTTGGACAGATGGGACTCCAGGTTCCTTTTGGATTCCAATTAGAGTTCTCCTAAGGGACCAACTTTGACTGGTCTTAGGCACCCTCTAAGAAGATTTGAGGGAGCTCCATCTAAGGATTGGACTAGACTATTCATCCACCAATCAGATTTAGATCTGATTTCACAAAGGGTTGTGATTGGTTGGGAAGAAGAGGAGTTGGCATGGCGTAGCAGGGTCTATAAATAAGACTTTATCTGCGCCCTAGCTTTCAAGAAGATCACCCATAGCCCATGCCCCAAGGCTACCCCTCTTCCTCCTCCATGCCATCTTTTCTCCTCTCTCTCTCTCCATGTCCAAAAGAGTTTTGGACCCCAGTTTGGTGCGATCCAGATCAAGAGAAAGGCGACGAGAAAGGAAGAAGGCTGCATGCTGCTGCAAAGGACGACTGCAGATCTTCAAAAAAATTTTGAAGATCCTCCAAATCAGATCTAGATCTGATATTTAACGAGGTGATAAAGAAAGAGAAGATCTCCAAATCTAGTTTGAGTAGATACCAGTAGAGGGCAGGCACTTGCATGGCTAAATCTAGAACCTTAGGCAATCAATAGGATCATCACAGGGTAATCTGATTACCCAATAAAAGATATAAATTAAATCAAATTTTATTTTATTTTATTAGATCTATAAAATTAGATTTAAAATATCTCAGATCTGATATTGATTCAAAAGAAAAAATTTTAAAATATCTCTCTTGATTCAATCAGATCTGAACGAACCTAACCCAAGAAATCTGAATTTTCCCTTCACCCCTTTGGTACGTGGCCTCTTCCTCATTCCTTGTTTTCTCTTCAAAAATCTCTTGAACTTCCTTGTGATGAGGGCTATTTCTTCATCTTATTCTTCATCTTCCATTTCGTCGGATTTCTCATCTTGTTGAGTGGTGGATTTGAGGGCTATTATGTTCTTCTTCTTGACATTGTTTCATGCTAAGCTTATGCGTCATTAGTGATCCTAGAAGCTCCTACAAGGATAAAATATTCAGATCTTTGGCTTCTTGGATTACAGTTACTTTGGCCTCCTATATCCTTAGCAAAGATCTAAGAATCTTCTTCACAAGGTCAATATTAGAATAAGACTTGCCAAGACTTTTAAGACCATTTATAATGTTCGTAAATCTAGTAAACATTATAGTTATTGACTCATCATGTTCTATTTTGAAAAGTTCATATTTGTGCATAAGTATGTTAATTTTTGACTCCTTAACTTGATTAGTGCCTTCATGAGTTACTTCTAACCTATTCCATATTTTCTTAGTCAACATGCATGTTGAAATGCGATTAAATTCATTAGCATCTAAAGCATAATATAAAATATTCATGGCTCTTGCATTGAGTTGAGCCATTTTCTTATCAACCTCAATCCATTTCTTTTCGAGTTTGGTTGATTCCACATCATTAATTATCTTAGTAGATATGTGTGATCCATTAACTATGGTACTCCACATATCATAGTTAAGTGCTTGTATAAATATTCTCATCCGAGCTTTCCAATAGGTATAATTTGATCCATTGAAAAGTGGAGGTCAGTTTATGGCCTGCCCCTTGGCTAGAGAAATACTGACTTGGGTTGCTATAAATCTTTGGCTCTTTGATGGTTAAATCAAAGTAGGGCTAGAGCACTGGGCTTTGATACCATTTGTTACCCAACTATGCAATCCAAGAGAGGAGGGTGAATTAGATTTTTAAAATTTTAAAGCTAATTTAAAAATATCAAGATTGAATGATGATTTGCAAGTTGTGTGTGTAAAGCAATTTAGGTTAGATAAAACTATAAAAGATTAGAAAGCAAGAATTTAGTAAACTAAGAAAAGAAAGACAGCAAGTACACCACAAACAATAAAGATTTATAGTAGGTCGGTGCTTTCTTTGCACCTACATTCACTCCTCAAGCTTCTACTTAAAAATTTAAAAATCACTAAACGTATTCAACTAGAATACAACATCAGTTCCTCTGACCCTAGCTATCCCAAACTAGCACACTTATTTCTTGGGTACAACCTAATCTTTCACACTCCAATTTAAGGCTCGGATCAATCCTCCCAAGTTTTGAAACCCTCCCAAAACTTGAAATAAAATAATAAAGTAGAGTAAAAAATTAATGATAATCAAATATAAATTTAGCTTTCTTAACGAGTAAATAAAATCTTAAGAATGCTTTGAGAAAGCTTTTCTAATTTTTCTCAAGATTATTGAAGACTTGAATGAGCTCTTGAGAGGTTGCTGAACTTGAAAATGAAAGCTTCTTTGCTTGAAGATGACTTTTGCGTAGGGCTGAATTGAAAATATGAAAGCTCTTATGTTCTTCCCTTTTTATAGCCTTCTAAATCTTCAATAGGTAGAGGAGAGAATCTTGGGCAAGATTTGTAGCCATTGGAGACCTTAAAGAAATCATTAAAAGCTGCCAAAATTGTATAAAACTAGCCGTTGCAGAAAATTTTCGTCATAGGGGTCAACTCATGGGTCAACCTCTCGCACAGGGGTTGACCTCGAGGTTGACCTCTGAGACAGAATCCAGAAAATCAACCATTCTATATTTTTGACCTTCGAAACAGCAGAGGTCGATCTAGGGTCGACCCTTGGCATAGAGACAGTGTGCCAAATAACCCATTTCAGCAGGGGATGACCTAGGGGTCGATCCTTTTGCTTCAAACTCGATTTTCTCCAAAAATATGCATAAAAAAATTATGGAACTGCCTTCTAAGGATCAGAAATCTTCTATACTTGCTCTTGAGATTCTCAGATCAAAACTTAATAAAATTATGATTTTGCTCCTGAAATATAAAAAGTCTTTTTTCAAGTCAAATTCATTAGTAATCCTCTCAAATACTTTATAATCATCAAAATCAATTCTTAGAGCAACAAATGGCCATTTTGAAAATTACTTTGATTAAATTCGAAACTCTAAAGTTAAAAGGTATCTAAAATTAAATTATTTCTTTACTCAAGGATGAGCAAAGCTTAAGTTGGAGGGTATGATAAGTACCATAAATTCACCAATAAAAGTATTAATTTAATAATTAATTTATTTTAATTTTTAAAAATTAATAATTAATTTATATATTTTAAAAATTAATAATTTTATTAATTAAAAAATTAATTAAAAAATAAAAATAAAAAATAAAAAATTATTATTAGTAAAAAATTATTTTTTTGATCATAATGAAATAAAATTGAAGCAAAATAGAGCTAAAATGGATCAGATATGAATTTATAAAAAAATTAAAATAAAAAAGAAATCGGCTCTATCGGCTCGCCTAGCCAAGTCGGTGCACCAAGCCAAGCCAATGCATTCAGCTCAGTCAGTGTGTCCTAGCTTAGCCGGTGCGTCACTGAAGCCGCCCACCGATTCATGAAATCAGGCGTGGACCGCCAGCTTAACAAAATTCGGCCAATCGAAGCATGCCACATGGTGGACCAAGACTGCTAAAGAATTTATAGAAAATATATCATGACGTATAAGGGCCAAATGATAATTTCACAGGGCTTGCTGTGTGTTGATTGGTCTGGTCTTCAAATGCCCCTGGTTCACGCGGTCCACAGCTACAGTAATGGTGTGATCCGATGGCTCAGGTTGTTTGCGGTCTAGATCCAATGACTAGGGCTTTTTCCTACTTTGATTTGGTTACCATCAGCCTTTCTGATCATGATCCGATAGCAGCACTCGCTTTAAACTTTGATCCGATTGTCCAAGAAGCTTCCGATGATGATCCAACCTCCCAGTGATGACTCAACGGCTCGATCTTCTCCAGATAAACTCGATCGGATGGCTAGAATCAAATTCAACTCGATCTAGGCTTTTAAAACTCCATTTTTGGTGATTTTGAGATCGTCTGATCCAAATTTGATGGCTAGACTTCACCAGAACCAACTAAACGTGTCCAAAAGCTATTTTAATCCAATTTTCATTAGGATTTCTTCATATTTCTCGATCAAAACTCTCCTTAGTCCCATATTACCTATAGTAAAGATCTCCAACCCTCCAACACTTATAAATAAGATCCCAAGCCATCAAATTAAGATATCTTCAATCATGGAAAGGAATTTGGTAAAGGTTAGAGCCATGCTTGGGTTAGAGGCTTCTTCAAGACAATGGATATTGTGAAGAAGAGCTGACTTCTAGACCATCTCAATGCTGACGTCGATCCAAGATTAAAGATCAGTTTAATTTTTTTTTCTTTTTAAATTTTATGTATTTAAATTTTAAACTTTTAATTAATATAAAATTTTATTTTTCAGCTATTTAAATTTTATGTATTTTATTTTTATTGTACTTTAATTATTGCTCTTTATTTTATTACAAGTAGATGCTAAGATCTAACTAGTAGATCTTAGTACCAAGTTTAATTTTCTATACTTTTTAATTTTTATTTTTTATTTATAATTTTTTTCTAACTTTAAATTAATTTTTTAAATTTTTTTTATAAAAATCAAAAATTTTAAAACTAAAACACTATCTTCTTTATGGATTCGACCCGACTCACTACTTACTAGCTATTTTTAAATTATTTAAAAAGTTAAAATTAAACTGATAAATATGGTGTCTTAACGACAACATCATGCTCTTATCAGTACTCTATCAGACTGCTTTAAGGGTGCAGGTTCAATGGGCTCTAAATTTGATCTAATTAAATTCAGTTCAGGTTCAACAATTTGTGTCAATTTTTTCATCTATCAAACTTTCTCAAGTTTGATCTTAGAGGCATTTGTTCCTTCATCAAGAAACTTTCTTTCCAAGAAGACTATCGTAGGACTGACAAATACTTTTTGCTCATTAGCAAGGTAGAAGTTATACCTTTTGATCTTTTTTGGGTATCCAATGAAATAACACTTATCAGACCTAGGTCCAAGCATGTCCGTTACTAAATATTTGACATAAGTCGGACACCCCCAAATTCTAAGGTACGAGAGTACTCGCTTACGTTCTGTCCATATCTCATATGATATTTTGGAGATAGACTTACTCAAAATCCTATTTAGAAGGTAATAGGCTGACTCGAGTGCATATCCCCATAAGGAAAGGCAGAGCAGCAAACCCCATCATGGATCGAACCATATCCCATAGGATCCGATTCCTCCTTTCAAACACATCATTATGTCGTGGTGTACTAGGAGAAGTCCATTGAGAGAGAATCCCATTCTCTCCTAGATATATCAAAAATTCATTGGAAAGGTACTCACCCCCTCAATCAGATCGAAGAATTTTAATACTCTTTTTGATTTATTTTTCTAACTCACTATAGAATAGTTTGAACATTTCAAATGATTTTGATTTATGCTTCATTAAATAGACATATGAATACCTCGATAGGTCATCCATGAAAGTTATAAAATAGAAATATCTACCTCTAGCACTTGAGCTCAAGGATCCACATACGTCAAAATGTACTAGACTCAGGAGTTCATTAGCTCGCTCACCTTTTTCAGTAAAAGATGACTTGGTTATTTTATCAAGAAGATAGTAATGTATTATATTTTTATCATAATTATTATTATTAGTTTTAATTATTTTTATTAAATTGATATAATAATTAACTAAATAAATATAAAAACCTAATATGTTTTATGTCATTTTCAGGTAATTGAGCTAGGTCATACCTAATTGGGCTTAACCATGTTTTAAAGATTAGATTAAGTAAAATTGGTTGAGTCAAATTTAGTAGAATTTATCATTAAGAGTCATCAAGATCTTATATCAAAATCAGAGTCCATCTCAAAGAAAAATAACCAAATCAAGATATCAATGGATCCCACACCTTATCCTTTTTTGGCATCATCAGCCATACAAGAAACCAGGGGTGTAGAAAGTAAATCAAGTAGTTAATCTCTCACATATAGTCAACCAATCTAAATTCTGGATACTTTGGCAATGAGGATCCCTAAAAGACAAGCTACTAGATCCTACAAAATTCTGAGAGAAGTAAGAAAGAAGTATAATTTATAAAATTAAATTTGGATTTCAGATGAAGTGGCTACAGTAGATTGAAGTTGGTAACAATGTTGGACAAAACAAGAAACACTTGATACACCTAGATTCTTTCTAGTTTTTCTTGGCACAAAGACCTGATATGGAAATCAATTTTGGGTGGCAAGGAGCTATCACAGAAAGAATTAAATGATAGAAAATCAGAGTCCAAACTAATTCTTCATGAGGAGCAAACTTGGAAAGAGTTGGGACCAATTCTTAGAAAACCTGATTTGGGTAGCTGAAACCTTATTTTGTTTTGCAGATTTTGTAGACCCAGGAAGGCTGAAGTAGGAAGAAATTCTTCTCCACTAATTAACCATGCCTCCTTTCCTTCTTTTACCATAGAAATCAAAATAAAATCAAAAAAATTGGGCAGCATAAGGAGTAGATGGCTGGTGGTTGCTTGAAGCCTATCCAAAGGAGGAGAGATTCTATACCAAATAAAAAGAATTATATATAAAATAAAATGATGAAGAAAATACCACCTTAACCCTGGCCCCAACTCTATTTAAGGATCCTAAAACACTAGCAAGGGGGGGAGGAGAATCATCTTTGAAAGCTGGTAATCAAGCAAGGAGAGTTTGGTGCATCTGGAAGATTTGAAGAAAGGATTCGTTCGGCTCTGCAATTTCTTTAGAGTTTTTAATTTCTTTTCTTATCTACTTTGAATTTATTTTTTAAAATTCATTATTAGAATGATTTTGAATTTTTATTCAAGTAAACTTGAGTTTGATTTTGATATGATGAAAAGCTAAATTTCTAGCTAGGATACCTGATGTAATTTGGATTCAATTTCAATTCTAGAACTTGTATTAATTTTTCTTGTTAATGCAATTACTTGTTATTTATACTTAATACTTTTAAGTATTATTATCTTTGGTACTTGATTGATTTTATTTATAATTGGTACTGAGAAGGAAGATTATAAATTGGAGTTAATAATAACCATCATAGGAATAATAATTGGAGTGGGAGCAAAAGATTTGATCCATGGGATCTTAGGAATAATCACTATGCTTAATGAACTAATTAAAATTTATTTTACTATTGGAAGATAGATTATAGATTTTAATTAGTATTTTTAATAAGTCTCGAAAGAGATTATTAAATAATTTAGGATTATTGATTCTTGCATTAATAATTAAATTTAAATTATTAATCAAAATATCTAAAATTGATAATTGGTACAAGTGAAATCAGATATATCCTAGTGCTTTATCAATCAAATTTTTTATTCAGCTTTCATTGAGTTCTTTAGAGTTAATTTTAGCTTTAGTTTTCATTATCATTCAATTTTAATCGTTCAAATATTAGTGGAATCAATGTTCATTTTTGGTAATTAAACTCAGTCCTCATGGGAATGATCTTGTATTCATCATTATATTACTTGAGCGATTTTATGCACTTATGAAATAGATTATCAAGTTTTTGGCATCGTTGCCGGGGACTAGTGCTTTAATATCAAGAATAGTTGATTTTACTAGTAATCCAGATATTTTCTTTATTATTTCTTGAATAAAAAATAATAATACACTTTACTACTTTTTAATTTTTATTTCTTGTTTTAATTTTTTTTATATATATGATCTTTATGCTTTCTAGCTAGATTACCTTAATTGCATGATTTAATAATTATTTTATTTTACATAATTAACTAATTACTTATTATTTTTAGATTTTTTTATTTTTTATAGTTTAAAATAATTTACTACTTTTTATAGCTTAGTGATTTTTTTTTGTAGACTTAACCATCTAAATTTACTTTTTTGCAAAACCTAAAAAATTAAAAAATAAAAAAGATAAAAAATAAAAAATAATAATAAAAAAATACTGACATTTCATAACACTTAACTAATATAGTATAACCAAAAATATTTAAAAAAGTTAAACTTGATTAGACACTTTATTTTTTGGTATTGTATCTCCATAATTAATTTTAAGGGTACTTAACCCATTAATCAGATAAGATGGGGATTTGATCATCCTTCCTTAGCCCAAAATCCATATCCTTCATCTTGCATAACCTAGATCTTAATCTAAAATCAATTAGATGTTGACCCTAGGATATTCAAGCTCAATAGAATAAGAAAATCCTAGAGTTGGACCGAGTTTGGATTGATTAATTGCTCGATGTCTAAGGCAAGTGGTTTAAGAAGATGATTTTTAATTAATTTCATTGTCTGATCTGACCAACTCAGTTGGTGTCTAAGAAAAGCAACAAGCAGAAAATCTTCCATATCTTATACTTACCTGATCGAGATAGTCAGTTAGTTTTAGACTTGGAGTGCTTGAAGGCGATCTTGGAATAGTTAGGAGCTAGCTAGATTTAGGTTAACCCTAGGATAGAGAGTCTATTTTGTGCTAACTTGTTTGCCATTAAAATTTAAACCTAACTAAAACACTCTTCTATTTCATCTCTAGATTTAGGACTTCTTAAGACTCATCTCTAGAATTTTTTTCTTTTCTATCTCTCCTTCCTCTTCTCTCTTCTCCTTAAAAAAAAAATATAATAATCTTTCAAAATTGCAACTTGGAAAAGGGAATTGGGTCAACTTGTGAGAATTGAATCAAATCCCATTTCAAGTTAAGAAATTGAATGCACTTGTAGACAAAACATAAAAGTTGTCAAAGAAGGAAAGAAATCTTAGGTAAAAGTAGATCTAGAAATGGCTGAAGATCTAAGGAGAGAGGTAGTTGCAGTAGAAAATAATGAGGTTACTAGAGAGGCAAACCCCAAGGCACTATAGGATTATGCCATGTCTACTGTGAATGGAGCTTCATCTAGCATCACAAGGCCATCTATGCAGGCAAACAACTTTGAGATCAAGCTTGCTTTGATCCAAATGGTTTAGATAGCATTTCAATTTGGAGGATTGTCCAATGACGACCTTAATGTGCACATTGCAAACTTTTTGAAAATATATGATACCCTTAAGTAGAATAGAGTGTCAGATGATGTAATTCGGCTGAGACTGTTCCCGTTTTCACTCAGAGACAAGGCTAAAGTATGGTTACAATCTCTTCTTGCTGGCTCAATCATCACTTGGAATGCTTAGCATAAAATTTTTTGACAAAATTCTTTCCACCTGCTAAGACTGCCAAGTTGAGGACTAACATCCAAACCTTTGTGCAATTTGATATGGAGACCTTATAAGAAGCCTGAAAAAGATTTAAGGATTTGTTTAGGAGGTGTCCACACCATGGGCTGCCTAAATGATTGGCTATACAAACCTTCTACAATAGGTTGAATAACCATACTAGAATTAATATTGATGCTGCTACTGGAGGTTTATTGATGGAGAAGTCGCTTGATGAGGCCTATGATCTTTTGGAGGAAATGGCCAACAATAATTATCAATGGCCCAATGAGAGGAACATGGCAAGGAGACCTACTGGGGTTCATGAGATAGATGCTATTACTGCACTCAATGCTAAGGTAGACACTATTTATAAAAAATTAGATCATTTATCTATTAATGTTGTCAATGCTCATGTGTAGGCCTATGAGATGTGTAATGGACAACATGCTACTCGAGATTGCCCGATTGATAATTCATTCATGCCTCCAGTACAAGAATAAGTGCAATATGTGATAAACCAAGGAAGGCAACAGAACAATCCATACTTAAATACCTACATGCCTGCCTGGAAGAACCATCCAAATTTTTTTTAGGGAAATTAGCAACAACAACAAAATTATCAGAATAGAGGACCACTCAGTTTCCTACAGCCAAAAAAAAAGTCAAACCTAGAAGAATTGGTTACAACTCTCACCAAGGCCAATACTGATTTCATGGGTGAAACTAAGACAAACTTCCAAAACCAACAAGCTGCCATTAGAAACTTGAAAGTGCAAATGGGATAGTTGGCCAATATGGTAGCTAATAGAACTCAAGGGTCATTAGCTAGCAATACTGAAACAAACCCAAAGGAGCATGTGAAGGCAATTACCTTGAGGAGTGGAAAACAGCTAGAGGAGCAATCAAGGAAAGAGCCAGTAAAGGAGCAAGTAAAGGAACAAGCTTAAGAACAGACTATGGTCGAAGAGAAGCTAAAAGTGAAAAAGGAAGAGCCAGTAAGCCCTACATTCCATCGGTTTCTTTTTCTTAAAGGCTCAAGCAAAGTAAGGATGACAAAAAATTTCTAAAGTTTTTGGAGGTTTTCAAGAAACTACACATAAATATTCCATTTGCAGAGACATTAGCTCAAATGCCTAGCTATGCCAAATTCTTGAAGAACATCCTTTCCAAAAAAAGAAGACTAGAAGACAACGAGATAGTCATGCTCATCGAAGAATGCACTGCAATCATTCATAATATGTTGCCATCAAAACTAAAGGATCCAGGGAGTTTTACAATTCCATGCAATATTGGCAATATTGAATTCACTAAAGCATTGTATGATTTAGATGCTAGCATTAACTTGATGCCTTTATCTATTTTCAGGAAGCTTGGGCTAGGGGATGTAAAATCGACCAGTGTTTCATTGCAACTAGCTGATCGATCGGTGACATATTATAAAGGCATAGTCGAGGATGTGTTAGTCAAGGTGGATAAATTTATCTTTCTAGTGGATTTCATTATCTTGGATATGGAGGAAGATAAAGAGGTTCCTTTGATATTGGGGCATCCATTCCTTGCAACTGGTAAGGCACTCATAGATGTTCATGAGGGTAAGTTTACTTTAAGAGTGGGGCAAGAAGAGGTAATTTTTAATATGCTTAATTCTTCTAAATATCCTCTTGAGAATGATGAGTGTTTTAGATTACATGTGATTAATAAATTTGTTGATAAAATAATTGACAATTTTGAAAATGACTTGATTAATTGTGTTGAAGAGAAATTTGTTGAAAATAAATTTAAACAGTTAATCGAGCATGTTAATATGTTAAATGATTTTGAGAAAGAAGAGAATTCAGTAGAGGCTAAGCCAACCACCAAGCTTGAGCTTAAACAACTCTCTTCTCACTTAAGATATACATTCTTGGGAGACTCATCTATTTTCTCTGTCATCATATGTACTCATCTATCTGTTCAATAAGAGAAAAAAAATATTGCATGTGTTGAGAAAGCATAAAAAAGCACTAGGCTGGTCTATTGATGATATTAAGGGGATTAGTTTCAGTATATGCATGCATAAAATTTTAATAGAAGATAACTACAAACCTACAATTGAGCATCAACATAGGTTAAATCCTAATATGAAGAAAGTAGTTAGAGCTGAAGTAATAAAATTACTTGATGCAGAAATTATCTATCTTATTTTTGATAGTATTTGGGTGAGCCCTGTTCAAGTAGTTCCTAAAAAAGGACGGATGACTGCTATTATAAATGATAGAAATGAGCTGATACCCACTAGGATAGTCATTGGTTGGCATGTGTATATTGCTTATAGAAAGTTAAACAAAGCCACACGCATGGACCATTTCTCCTTGCCTTTTATTGACCAGTTGCTTGAGAGATTATCTGGATATCGCTTCTACTATTTCCTAGATAGTTATTTAGAATATTTTTAAATTTTTATTGCACCTGAGGATCAAAAAAAACTACATTTACTAGTCCATATAGAACATTTGCATATAGGAGAATGCCATTTGGGTTATGTAATGCACCTGCAACTTTTCAAAGATGTATGATGTCTATATTCTCTGACATGGTTGAAAAATTCATTGAAATCTTTATGGATAGTTTTTCAATTTTTGATCCTTCTTTTGATAGGTGTTTGACTAACCTCTCCCAAGTTCTACAACATTGTGAAGAAACTAATCTTGTGTTGAATTGGAAGAAGTATCATTTTATGGTATAGAAAGGAGTAGTATTAGGCCACAAGATTTTATTTAGAAGCATAGAAGTGGACAAAGCAAAGGTGGAGGTCATTGAGAAATTACTACAACCAACATCTGTTAAAGGAGTGAGGAGTTTCTTAGAACATGCTGGCTTCTATAGAAGATTTATAAAAGACTTCTCCAAAATTATCAAACCTCTTTGTAATTTATTGATCAAGGATTTGTCTTTTAAATTTACTGATGAGTATTTGGTTGCTTTTAATAGATTAAAGAGAGAATTAATCTTAACTCCTATCATCACTACACTTGATTGGAATTTATCATTTGAACTCATATATGATACAAGCAACTACGGTATAGGTGTAGTCTTAGGACAAAGAAAAGGAAATAGGCTTCATGTGGAATTTGACTTTGAGATTAGAGATAAGAAAGGAGCAAAAAATTTTATAGCAGATCATTTATCTCAGTTAGAGTTAGGTAAAGAAATTGAGGACATTGAAGTACCTATCAACGAATCATTCCTTGATGAGCAGTTATTTGCATTACTCACATCTAGCATACTTTGGTATGCTGATATTGTTAATTTTAAGACATGTAATATTATTCCTCCTAAATTTAATTATCAGCGGAAAATTTTTTTTTACATGATGCAAAATATTATTTTTGGGAGATCTATATTTATATAAATATTGTCCAGATCAACTTATTAGGAAATGTGTGCTTGATGATGAAATTAAAAATATTTTAAAATATTGCCATTCATTAGAGTGTGGGGCCATTTTGGACCTAGCAAATTGCTGCTAAGGTGTTATAGTGTGATTTTTATTGGCCTAACCTATTTAAAGATGCTATTGCTTTTGTTTCTTCTTGTGATCGATGTCAAAGAACCAAAAATATTTCTTTTAGACAGAAAATGCCACTAACTAATATCCTTGAGATAGAGCTGTTTGATGTGTGGGGATTAGATTTTATGGAGCCTTTTTCACCTTTTCATTCAAATCAATACATCTTGGTGGTGGTGGACTATGTTTCCAAATGGGTCGAGGCAGTAGCACTTTCCTTTAATGATGCCAAGAGTGTGCTCAAGTTCTTAAAGAAATACATATTCACACACTTTGGTGTTCCAAGGGCTATCATTACGGATGGAGGTAAGCATTTCTGTAATCATCATTTAGATTCTCTACTTATAAAATATGGTGTTACTTATCATGTAGGTACACCATGTCGTCCCCAAACAAGTGGACAAGTGGAGATCTCTAATCATGAAATTAAAAGGATATTGGAGACTACTGTCAACTCATCGAGAAAGAACTGATCCCTAAAATTAGATGATGTATTATGGGCATATAGAACAGCATTCAACACCAATTAGGATGTTCCCATATCGTCTAGTTTATGAGAGAGCATGCCACTTGCTTGTGGAGTTGGAGCATCGAGCTTACTGGGCAACTAGGTTGCTAAATTTTAATATGAAAGTTACTGGAGAGAAAATGTTACTACAACTTAATAAACTTGATGAGTTCCGCCTCCATGCATATAAAAATGCAAGAATTTGTAAGGAGAGAATGAAAAGATGGCATGACAAACATATTATGAAGTGTGAATTCTAAGTAGGATAAAAGGTGTTGCTGTATAACTCCCATCTAAAGCTATTTCTAGGCAAGCTCCGATCTAGGGGGTCAGATCCATTTGAGATTATACAAGTTTTTTTACATAGAGCTGTTGAGTTGAAAAGTGGTGATAGGACCTTCAAGGTCAATGGGCAAAGGTTGAAGGAATACATAGATTGAGGATTTGAGCAACCAAAAACCTCCATATCGCTGACATAATGCATTGAGATAGTTAAACTAACGACTATAAGCTAGCACTTCTTGGAAGGCAAACCAAGCAAAATTCTTTTTATTTTCTTTATTTTTGGGTTAATTTTGATTTTTATCTTTACTATATTTTTAAAGTTTGAATGGACGTTGTTTACTTTTTGTAGGCACATTGAAGAAGACAAGAGAGGTGAAATGATTGAGGACGAGTTATAAACTCGCATAAGTACATAGGCATGCTACAAAAGGAGAGTATCCCTAACCTTAAGAATGCCTTACTATAATATGTATTGTAATGGTGATCTTGTCATTGAAGACAATGTCCAATTTAGGTTTGGGGGTGCATTTGCATTTGCATGAGCATTTCATATTAGTAATATAGGATTGCCATTATGCTTGCATCCTTATCTTTGTTTTTGTTTTATTTTATTCATTTACAAATAATAATAATAATAATAATAATAATAATAATAATAAATGAAAAAAGCGGATGTTGATTCACTGATACTTGTAAAGATATAGAGGAGGGATGATTTTGCCTTTGTGTTTGGCTGTCTTAGCTTTAAATTTGTAAATCAAATTCAGGGATTGACTGTTTTAAACTTATAAATACTTAAATAAAATCTCATATAGAAGATAGTTACCTTACTTCACCAATCCTGTTTGTGAGTTTTTGTTGTGTTTGTTGAAATGAAATATAGGCAATTTACTTGAGAGAAATGACATAGGCATTCCTTTGCTATACCCTTTTGATCTCTTGTGTTTTCTTTCCATCCTTTCTCATATCTACTATTTATATTTTTTGTGAATAAATTGATTACAATGGTTAGAGCATATTGAATTTTTTTTAGTATTCCTTCCATTCAAAAAAAAGAAGAGAGCACAATCTAATCCACTATTTCAAGTTGCCTAGTAACTAGAAGTATTCATGAGCCCCATGTTTGCTTTTACATTAAACAGTGGCTTAAATTATGAGTATGCAAAGAACTTTGAGTATATGACCTGCTGAGTAATCGGGTGCCTTCATCACCAATATCGATATTCGCGTAAAAAGGCAAATGATGACTTAAGGAAGAGTGCCAAAGTGTATTAGTTGTTCTAAAAGTATAAAATAAAATAAATAAAGGAAGGAATGTAAAGTATAAATAATCGAGTATACTCTGATTTATTGTGGTTAATTTATTTTCACTTATGTGACCATAACCATTATTCTTGTTGCTTGCATTCCATTTTAACCTGTAAAAGTTCTATTGATCTCTTGAGTATGTTGTTTGCACTAGTGGAGATGGGCTAATAGGATTTTACATGCAGGATTAGATGTTTGAATCAAATTATTTTATTAAACCCTAAAGGAAGCAGGGTAGCTATTGATTGTGCATGATTTTGTTTGAGTATGAATGAGTTTGGAATAGTTAGCTTGTGGGTTTGCCTTTCGATTCTGGGTTGAGGTGGTTAAGCCATGGCATTTAGGTAGAAATTACTTCTTTATATCTAAATGGATCTTAAGTATATTAATATTAAATAAAATTTTTGGCATTAATTTTTATTTTAGGTTCTCCATTTTTAATTTGGACTTTTCTTTTGCTTGGGGACAAGCAAAAACTTAGGTTTGGGGATATTTGATGTGTTGCATTTTTATAGTAATTATTATTATTAGTTTTAATAATTTTGATAAAATTAGTATAATAATTAAATAAATAAATATAAGAACCTGATATGTTTTATGTCATTTGTAGATAATCGAGCTAAGTCACACTTAATTGGACTTAACCATATTTTAAAGGTTAAATTAAGTGAAATTGGTTGAGTCAAATTCAACAGTATTTATCATTCGGAGTCATTAGGATCCTGCATCAAAATCAAAATCCATCTCAAAGTAGAATAACAAAATCAAGATATCAATGGACCCTACACCTTATCCTTTTTTGGCATCATCAGGAAGAAAAGAAATCAGGAGTGTAGAAAAAAATCAAACAGTTAATCTCTCTCATCTAGTTAACCAATCTAAATTCTAGATACTTTAGCAATGAGGATTTCTAAAAGGTAAGCTATCAGATCCTACAGAATTTTGAGAGAAGCAAGAAAGGAACAAAATTACAGAATTAAATTTGGATTCCAAATGAAGTGGCTACAGTAGATTAAAGTTGGTAACAATGTTGGACAAAATAAGAAATACCTAATACACCTAGATTCTTTCTAGTTTTTCTTGGCACAAAGACCTGATTTGGCAACCAATTTTGGGTGGCAAGGAGCTATCTCAGAAAGAATTAAATGATAGAAAATTAGAGTCTAAACTAATTCTGCATGAGGAGCAAACTTGGAAAGAGTTGGGACCAATTCATAGAAAACCTAATTTGGGTTGCTGAAACCTTACTTTATTTTGCAGATTTTATGGACTTAGGAAAGCTGAAGAAGGAAGGAATCCTTCTCCATTAATTAACCATGCCTTCTTTCCTTCTTTTACCATGAGAATCAGAATAAAATCAGAAAATTTGGGCAACATAAGGAGTAGATGGCTGGTGGTTGCTTGAAGCCTATCCAAAGGAGGAGAGATTCTATACCAAATAAAAAGAATTATACATAGAATAAAATCATGAAAAAAATACCACCTTAACCCTAGCCCTAGCTCTATTTAAGAATCCTAAAACACCAGTAAGTGGAGAGAGGAGAATCATCTTTGAAAGCTGGTAATCAAGCAAGGAGAGTTTGGTGCATCTGGAAGATTTGAAGAGAGGATTCGTTCGGCTCTACAATTCCTTCAGAGTTTTTAATTCTTTTTCTTGTCTACTTTCAATTTATTTTCTAGAACTCATTGTTAGAATGATTTTGGATTTTTATTCAAGTAAACTTGAGTTTGATTTCGATATGATGAAAAGCTAAATTTCTAGTTAGGATACCTAATGTAATTTGGATTTAATTTCAATTTTAGATCTTGTATTAATTTTCTTTGTTGATGCAATTGCTTGTTATTTACACTTAATGCTTTTAAGTATTATTATCTTTGGTACTTGATTGATTTTAATTTATAATTGATGATGGAAAGGAAGATTATAAATTGGAGTTAATAATAAGCATCATAGGAATAATAATTAGAGCGGGAGTAGAAGATTTGACCTGTGGGATCTTGAGAATAAATCATTATTCTTAATGAATTAATTGAAATATATTTTACTATTGGAAGATAGATTATAGATTTTAATTAGCATTTTTAATAAGTCTTGGGAGAGATTATTAAATAATTTAGGATCATTGATCTTTGCATTAATAATTAAATTTGGATTATTAATCGAAATACCTGGAATTGATAATTGGTCCAAGTGAAATCAGATATATCCTAGTATTTTATCAATCAAATTTTTGATTTAGCTTTTATTGAGTTCTTTAGAGTTAATTTTAGCTTTAGTTCTCATTGTCATTTAGTTTCGATCGCTCAGATATTAGTGAAATTAGCATTCATTTTTGGTAATTAAACTCAGTTCTCGTGGGAATGATCTCTTATTCATTATTGTATTACTTGAGCAATTTCGTGTACTTGCGAAATAGGCTATTAGACATTTTTCACAGATCGAAAGTGATTCACAATCACCAACTTCAAAAATTTCTTCTAGAGTCAACCTGTTTATTTTGTTCTTGTTGATATAACCTAGCCTATAATGCCAAAGGTAGACACATCATCTAATCTAAGATATTTACTAGAGGATTTGACCATATTAGTAGATTGTGATAATAAATAAATACCATTATTCAATTATCCAATACAAACCATAATACTATTCAAAATGATATTATAAATTTTTTTTTTATTGAAAATTGATTACTGTTGTTGGCTAAAAGGCCTATAGAAATAACATTCAATAAAAAAATTGGACAGAAGTGACATTCACTAAGAACAACTTTATAAGAATTGATTATAAAGTTCATGATTCCTAAAGCTAGAACTAGAACTTGTCTTCCATCTTCAACGTTTAGAAACCTCTAGCCTTCATCAAATCTCCTGCTGACTTGCAAACCCTACATCAAATTACAAATATGACAAAGACTTTCGATATCTAATACTCAGGCAGTAGTGTCATAAATTGAGAAGTTGCAAGGTGTTATTATATAATTATCTTGCCCAGCAATAGATTGCTTCTTCCTCGACCTATTCGAATCTAGAGAGATAATGTATTGAGGATAGTTCTTCTTCTAGTGCCCTTATTTCTTGTAAAAGAAGCAGTCCACCTGGCTCTGGTTGGGCTTGCGCTTCTTGGTTTGACCTTGAAACATCCCAGCATGTGGCTGCACCTTCTTATTTTTCTTCTTTTTATTCTTCTTTCCTTTCTTATAGGGTTGATGACCAGAAGAAGATCCTCCCACAACATTCATCATCTTCTTATGAAGCTGGTGATCCTTCTCAAAGTTTTGTAGCAACCCCAATAGGCCATGGTAGTTCATTGCAGGTTTTGTCATTCAAAAATAAGTAAGAAAGGGGAGGAAGGACTCGGGCAAGGAATTCAAGATCGCATTCTTTTCGAGCTGCTCGTGTAGTGGAAAGCCTAGCTTACTTAGGCACTCAATCATCTTGATCATATATAATACATGATTGGTGACTGATGCTCCATTCCTCATCCGAGCATTGAAGATGGCATAACTAGTCTTGTGCCTCTCAACATCGTCAGGTATGCCAAAGAAGTTGTTCAATATTTGGAGCATCTCCTATGACTGGGCATTTTTGAACCTACGGCTGAACTCATTATTTATTACCGCCAGCATGATGCACCAAATGGTGGTGCGGTCATTGAGCCACGTCTGGTAAGTATTTTGGATCGCTCCTCTAGTATTCAGAACTGGCTCCTCAGGTGTCGGATCAGTCAATACATAGAAGATTTGCTCATGCTCTAGGATGATTTTTAACTTTTGATACCAGCTATCGAAGTTAGATCCCATTAATTTATCATTATCTAACAATGATCAGAGTAATAAGATAGTGGCCATATCTGCATTAAGAAAAATCAAACCTAATTAGTATATGAATTATTAATTCTAAAGACTTGGACTTTAGTCTAAAGGTTCTCCCACTATTTTATACGAACTGGTAGCCTCTACATCCAATTCAAAAAATTACCTTAATTTCTTAGTAGGTACTAGAATCCACACAGACTACACACGAGTCCAATTTTAGTTGGTCAACCCATGTGCATCTATGGGTAGGTTCATAACCAATTATTTCTTTAAACAACTTCTAGTATTTTAATTTTATCTCGGAAACTTAATCAATAGGCTTTGGCCTCTACTGAAAAAATTTAGTTAGGTCCAACCATTAACATGACCATATCTAGTGTATCTGACCAACGAATGATTAGGCTTGACTTTGGTTGGCCAACCTGACCACCATTAGAAAGACACGATCAAATCATCATAGTATGAATGATAATTCCATCAATCAATAAGCACCAGGCCTTTGGGCCTCCAATGATTATTAAACTAATGGACTCATTATCACTCAACTTAATGGGAGGCTATGACCTAGTTATCATTATAACTATTTTATTTTTAAGGATCTAATCATTTTAGAGGATTTGGTTAGCTCATTTTTTAAAGATACCGACTTCACCAAGTCGGATAAAAAAGGACCTAATTCTAGCCGACATTAAGAGCACCTAAATTAGTCACACTGATTTACCTGATTGACATGGATGAACCCAAATCACCAAGTAATCTAATCAAAATCTAACTCACCAGAATGGCTAGATAAGTGAGATTAGTGGAAGGGATATGCCATTAACTCATCAAAGACTGAATCAGTGCAAGTAGCTTCCAATTAAAAATCACTGATCTAGACTACCAGACTTATCTTAGATACCATCCAATTCATTAGTTTCAATTTGACCAACCTAGTAATTTTGGGTTCAACAGCATAGCCACAAATCAAGTCCATTTGGTCCTCGTTAAAGGCATGAACTTGACCAACTACAACTATTGTAATTGAGTCTAAAAAGTTCTTAACCTAATCTAAATCAACATTTGGTTCGATTTAATTAATTACTCTAAATTAGTCTATTCTTTTACTAACCTTAGGTCTAATCCAATAAATGGATCTAACTCATCTAACCCAATAACCCATATTTTATGATTAATGACTTAGGATCTTTAATTCATAATTTTTAATTAAGTTTTTGGGCTGAGAGTTGGGGTTTGATATTTCAAAAATATTTTTAAAGTTTTGAAAGGTTCAATACAACTTAGCATTGTTCACCAAATGGGTCAACCTATTTCAAAAAATTGGATTGGCTCATTTCATCAGCAGTACTAGTTATAGGTTTTAATCTAGATCTATGTATAATACATAAAAAATCATGAATCAAATTATATCTAATCTAAATTTTTATTCATGATTAAAAATTAGATCAAAACCATATAATCAAATTATAAATATTATTAGATCAGATCTAAAATTTTATGATTTAATGATCCAGATCAGCACGTACCAAGCAACCTACACTATAGGGGGTAAACCCTACAGCAGGACAACCTACGGTCCGTGCGATTATGTTATTTTATTTTTAGATCCAAAAAATTATATTATTATTTAGATTTAATCTAAAAAATAATTTAAATATGCATATAGATCATATTAAATAACCTGGATGCTCTGATACCATTGATGGAAAGCATGCAGAGTTTCTAGCTCTACTTTCAATTTTTTTTAAAAAAATAATTATAATAAAAATAAAAATTAATCTAATTAATTTTTAAAAGGCTATAGATCTAATCTATAAATCATATAAAATTAGGATCTAATATGAAATATATGCATGCAATTAAATCCAAAAATAAAAGGCTTTGCATAGTAAAATAATTTTTACTATACTACATGTTCAGAACATATTATCTTGCACGGATAGATGATCTTCATAATCAAATCACCACTGATCAAATTATTAGATAGATTATACACATCTGGCCTCTACAAATGGTCTACACGAGGTTCTGATCTTGATCGGCTCCTTCCGAGTGCTAGCTCAATGAAGAATGCTCCTGATAGTTAGATCTAATTGAACATTTTGATTTCCCTCCATCAAAACTTTGGATGCTCTGAATCAGCATTAGGGGTAGAAGAGAGGATGAGGAAGTACTCCACAAAATCTCATAAAGATCTAATGTTCAAATCTTACAAAATCAAAATAGGAACCCTAGATCATGAACTAGGGCTGCACAGCACTCAAACCCTAGCACTAAGTTTTCTCCCTCAATTTTTTCTTCTCAATTTTTTTTTATATTTTTTTTAGGCTATGGAAGGGCTCATGCACTAGTGGAGAAAAGTCTAAAAAAAAATTTACATCCAAAAAAATTTCAGAAATTTTATAGAGGGTGCATAAGTCAAGGTGGCGTGTGAAAGAGTTGGGATGAAGTGGTTTGCTATTTGAATTCAAATCCCATTTGAATTCAAATTGCAACCAGATCAAGCCCATCCATTTAAGGCATAAGAAAAGAGGGTGCAAGCCTTCATCAGCATGGAAAAAACTCATGGAGAAACTCTTTCTTGTGGAGAGGAGAATGGCGCAAACATAAGGATGCAAGACTAGGTCAAACTAATCTTAAAATCTCTCATCCAATTAAACCATCCCAATCTAAATTGATTAGGCCAAATTAGATAAGATTAAATTCAACTAATTTAGGCTTAATTAGACTTAGTTAAATTATAATCAAATTAAAAATTAATTAAGCTCAATCCCTGATCAAATTAGGGATCAAACTTCCTCGGTAATTAGGTCATCGCATAACCTAATTGGGTCAAATCCAACTGAATCTAATTTAATTAGAATTGATCCAAAAATAATTATTTAATCAAATAAAGTTAATTAGTGATCAAATTATTAATTATACCTCTCATAAATATAGAGTTCAAATCTAGTGGATATTTGGATAACAGAGTTCTATTAAAATAAAACTCTTGATCGAAGAGTCCCAAACTAGTGGGACTCTTGATCCCAATGTTCGAAATGAGTAAAACTCATGATCACAGAGTCTAGACTCTCGATCATAGAGTCTCAGATAAGTAGGACTTAGAGTTTTAGAGTAGGACTCTTGATCAAAGAGTCCTAGTCCAGTGAGATTCTTGACCATAGAGTCCCAGTCCACTAGAACTTCTGATCATAGAGTTTCAGATAACTAGAACTTAAAGTCCTAATACAATAAGACTCTCAATCAAAGAGTCCCAATCCACTAGAACTCTTGATCATAGAGTCTCAATCCAATGGGACTCTTCACCAGCCATCAAATCAGGTAGAAACCTCTAGTATGTGTGACCCCATAGGTTTGAACCTAAGTCGATAGTATAGAAATTAATTCTTATACTAATCAAAGTGACTATCTAGTAATAGTACTCGATGTCTGGATAGATCAAATAGTTGCATTTGCAACACTTAGAACCCACGTGAATATGGTTACCGCATAATTCATTCCTTTAACCTCTATGTATGAGGATGACTCAGAGTTAAACTATTAACTCTGAAAGATACATCCAAATCATATCTCAAAGAAATTAGTCTTGTGACCCCTCACTAAGACTACCCTAACCAAGGATTTGCTAAATTGAAACATAATTGAACACAGCTTCTAAAATCAGGAGTGATCAATCCCATCTTGATACATGCACTGACTTCTTAAGTACTTGATTATGTCCAAAAATCTTCCATCATTGAATTAAAAATTTAGATAGTCCAGCATCAAAATATAGTAAGTTGCTTGGATGTCACCTAATGATCTTAGGTCGGAGAAATACTTATATTCATATTTCATTTGAACAAATTTTGATAGTAGAAAAGCTCTGAGGTTGATCACGTTCAATGTAGATGTACCCCTACATCTCATCTGCATGCCATAGCAGTGTCTACGTACTCCTTGGTTATGAGGACAATCAATCCATATAGCACACAATAACCTATACTTGATAAACATTATCGTTCTTGGTAACAACGTATCATTTGATCGCGAATAGGTTTAAAAACTAAATGATAAATCTTTTTTTATCGATTCTAAATAGTCCTAAGGACATCACCATAACATAGAAGTTCATTAAAAGATATGAAAATTTATGATGATAGAATACCAAAATAAATTTTATTTATTAATAATTTATATACAAGTATAAAAAATAGTACAATGATTAACAGACTGACGATTGACTTTAGAACACTATTTCCAACACCAATGATAGGTAGCAGCTTAATAGGCTTCATCAGATGGCCAGGACCAAAGCATAATTACAATCAAAGACTGAAATTCGTCTTAGACTTGGATTGGACTCTATTTGAAGCCTTTTAAAAAAAAGGCCCTATGGCCAGATAGGAGATATATGCATCCAGAAAGGCATGAGGGCCCAAAAGAAGAGTTTCTTATATCTTCTACCGAATTTGTACTTCTTGTGCTATAGAATTTTTAATAAAAGAATTGTCGAGGAGGTCTTGCCTATGGATGTAGGCTAGTAACTGATAGATTGAACCACATTATATCTGATGTGCTTTTCTTATCTCTTATTTTATTGCTCGATTATTTTCCTTTTTGTATTTTTATATTTGTTAAAACTTCTTTCCTCTACAAAAGGATCCATGTTTGCTCTAGTTTGTGTGCCACATGGGTTGAGTTGTGCTCAGTTATGCCTTGACTAGTCCCTTTTTTCTTCTTTCACTTTGGTCTTGGAGCCAGGGGATTCTTTTATAGTTAGTTTGATTGAAATAATAGCAGGCAAGGCATCGACAATGAAGTATGATACATCAAGATTTAATGGATCAAACTTTACACTTTGGAAGATGAAGATGTACACGATATTGATTAAGGATGGTTGTGAAGTTACTTTGCATGTAAAATAATGCAAACCATAGGAGATGATAGATGGGCAATATGAGAAGAAAGATAAGTTGGCAATGGTGAACTTCTATTTGGCATTGGATGATTTCGTGTTGTTCAATATCGAGGTCGAGACTAGTACAAAAGGGGTTTGAAAAATGTTTAAAAACCTCGGTGAATAAAATCTATTTTAGGCAATAATTATACAATCTAAAGATGAAGGATGGGACATCAGTTCAAGAGTACTTGGGTGTATTCTATTCCATTATGAGCAAGCTTATGGTCCTAGATGTGAGAATTGAAGATGAAGAGAATGCTAGCATTCTACTTTATTCTATACCAGAATTTTAGGATAATCTTATTATGAACTTGAGTCATGTTGAAACCCTTAAGATAGAGTCAGTTATTGCATCATTGCTAATAGAAGAGATTAGGCAGAAATCTAGCCAAGAAAACTTTTTGGGGGAGGCTATTATAGCATAGGAAAGGCCTTTCGAGAGGGAACATGATGATAGAGGGAAGATGAGATCTAAATTCAAGGACAAAAATAAGATAAAATGCTAAAATTATGGAAAATTAGGATATGTAAAGAAAGATTGTCGGGCTAGAGGAGTTGATACAAAAACTGAATCAAAAAACTTTTAAAGTAATATTATAGAAAATGAAGCTAGTTTGGCTACTTCGGAAGATGGGGATGCATTGATAACGGTGGAGAGATCTGAGCTTATATGCCATTAGATTTTGGATTTGGGGGCATCTTTTCATATGACTCCTTTTAGGGAGTGTTTCATACATATAAACCATGGGATCGTGGATTTATCTATTTGGATAATAATACAATATGTCCTATGACTGGAGTGGGAGATGTTCGGATCAAGATGTTTGATGATATAGATCGGATGGTTTCTAATTTGTGCCTTGTCCCACACTTCATAATAGTTTACTATCACTTGAAAAGTTTTGTAAGCAAGGCTTAAATTTTATTGAAGAGAAAGATCAATTGAAGGTTTGCTAAGGGTGTTTGGTGGTGATAAAGAGAGCAAATAGATGGTCTTTATAAATTGATGGGCAAGACTTAGGTGGAAGAGGTAGCATAAGCAGGTGCAAAGATGATGTCTTTGATGGTTTGGTATTATCATTTGGGATATATGAGTGAGCACATGATACAAATATTATCAAATAAGGAGCCTCTTTAAGGGTACAAGTCAGCACCATTGGAATTTTATGAAGATTGCATCTATGGTAAACAAAAAAGATTTTCTTTGTCTTTATCATAGCAACAGAGTAAGGAATTTCTTGAGCTAATCTACTCAGATACTTGAAAGTCGCCCGATAGATCGTTGGGTGGGTGTTCCTACTTTACCTCCTTTGTTAATTATTCTCGGAAGGCTTGGTATATATTCTTAAGTGAAAATCCGATATTTTTAAGATCTTCAAGAAATTCAAGGCTCTAGTGAAAAATAAAAAGGGTTTGAAAATTAAATATCTACATTCAAATAATAGATGAAAATATTGCTCCAAGAAATTTGACGAGTTTTGTGGCAAGAATGAAATTTGGCGACACCTCATAGTTTCTAGGACACCATATTAGAATGGTGTGGCCAAGAGCTTAAATAGAACATTCATGGAGAGGTTGTGGAGTATGTTGAGTTCCGCAAAACTTGACAAGAGATTTTGGGTAGAAGCTATGAGCATGGCATATTACTTGATTAATCGAGGATCAACAAAATCACTAGGATTGAAAATTTTAGAAGAACTTTAGAGTGGCAAACCCATAAATTATTTTCATCTTCCTATCTTGGATGTGATGCATTTGCATAGATCTTAAAGAGAAGAGGACAAAATTGGATAAGAACTCTCGGAGGTGCATCTTTCTTGGCCGTACTAAAAATATAAAGAGGTATTGATTGTGGAACTCTACTACCGACAAGATCATTATTAGCCGAGATGTCATTTTCAATGAAGAATCTTTATAAGACACCAAGGAAAAACAAGATGATGAAGCCATTACTTCTATTGAGTTCTTTGATGCACGTGATGAGGTGCAAGTAGAGCAACCACAACTAGATGATGAGACAGTTGATGATGAACTAGGCATGGAGTCTTCACAATCACTTGAGGATGTTATCTCACTAGAAGAGCCACCAATGGAGTCTGAAAGGCCTAGGAGGGTCATTAGACCTCCCGCGAGGTATGATGACTATGCCACTTCTTTCATTTCTTTTGCTAACCATGTTTGTGCTTATGTTGCTTTGGCAGAGGAGGATGAGCTGACTTCATATAGGAAGTCTTATGAGTCCACCAATGCTAGAAAGTGGCATTGTGCTATGGAGAAGAAGATGGAGTCACTTTCGAAGAACAAAACTTGGAAGATTGTAGTTTATTGAAGGGGGGGAGTTTGATTGGATATCGGTGGGTCAATAAGGTGAAGAAAGATCCAGATGAAAATATGGAGTAGTTCAAAGCATGTTTGATGGTGAAGGGTTATGCTTAGAAGCCAAAAATTCACTTTAATAAGATCTTCTCATTGATGGTTCGTCTAACTACTATTCTAGTTATTTTAGTAATCATGACAGTCATGGATTTGGATCTTGAGCAAATGGATGTAAAGATGACATTTTTGCATGGTGATTTAGAGCAGGGGATCTATATGGTGTAATCTAAAGGTTTTATCGAAAAAAGATTAGGAATTAATTTATCGATTGAACAAATCATTGTACGGTCTCAAACAGGTGTCGAGATGTTGGTACAAGTAATTTGATTACTTTATTATAAGTTTAGGATTTGATCGATTAGAGGTAGATAATTGTGCATATTTTTACGATTATGATGATGGAAGCTTCTGTATCTTACTGTTATATATCAACGATATGATGGTCGCAAGAAATAGCAAAAGTTGGATATCAAATATGAAAACTTAGTTGGTTGGGGAGTTCGAGATGAACTTAGGAGCCCTAAATCGAATATGATCGGCATGAAGGTGCTATAGGAGAGGAAAGATAGGAAGGTCTGGCTTTCACAGAAGGGATATATGGAGAAAGTTCTATGGTACTTCAATATGCAGAATACAAAGTCAGTATCTACCCCATTTTTTATTCAGTTAAAACTGTTGGACAAGCAATTATTCGTACGAAAGCGAAAAAGGCTGACTTGGCCAAAGTGCCATATTCATTAGCAGTAGGAAGCCTTATGTTTATTATGGTTTGTACAAGACCAGACATTATGCAAGTAGTGAGAGTTGTGAGCCAGTATATGATGAATCAAGATAGCGACTATTGAAAAGCAGTAAAGTGGATCCTCCAGTATCTAAGGGGGATGACTGATTATTCACTCTGTTATGGTTTTATGGGTTTGGAGTGTATTGAATATGTGGATTCTGATTCTATCACAGGCTATGTGTTCTCCATGGGTGGCGGTACTATAAGTTAGGAATCTAAGCTTCAGTCAGTGGTGGCATTATAAATGATAGAGGCAGAGTATATTGTAGTGGCTCATGCATGTAAAGATGCTATCTAGCTTAAAAGGCTTCTCGGACACTTCAAGGTAAAGCAAGATATGATGAGAGTGAATTGTGATAATCAAAGTGCATTACACTTAACAAAAAATCTAGCATTTCACTGTCAGATGAAGCATATCGATATTCACTATCACTTTGTGAGAAATGTGTTGGATGATGGTCTAGTCTCATTGTTGAAGATTCATATTGATGCAAACCTAGTGGATGTGTTAACGAAACCAATGACTTCTCTCGATCTTGGAGCTACGTTAAGAGTGGAAGATTGGCAAGACCTCTAGGGATGATGTTCTTTGGAGATTGGCACGTCTTCAAGTGAGAGAATTGATAAGTTTGAAGCCCATGTGAAGAAATCCATGGAAGAAAACTCTTTCAGACCTAGGAGTAGTAGTAGGCTAGCCCACAGCAATGGGGCTCATGAACCTTGGATAAGGCCCAAGTGCGTGACCTGTAGCGCACGTGGCCCAGTGGGGCTTGCTACGTGCTAGGCCAGTGCGCAGGCACATGGACACGCTGCCCAAGCTCATACCCTGCATGTGGGGAGCAGTCGACTGGCACGGTCCATGGTAGATCACATGAGATGGCGCGGTCCATGTGGCTGCCGTGGGCTGGCCCAGTTCATAGAGGAAAAAACGTAGCTTATGGGGAAGAATTCACTATGGGGCGACGTAGCGCGCATAGGTTTGGCCGGGAGCAGGCTATGCGGTCTACGTGCGGTGCACGGGTGAACGACAGGGGATTGCACTATCCAACGGTGGGTAGCAGCTTAATGGGCTTCATCCAACGGCGGACTAAAGCCGAGTTGCAATCAAAGATTAGAATTCGTCTTGGACTTGGATTGGACTCTTTTTGAATCTTTTAAAAGGCTTTATGGCCAGACGGGAGATGTATGCATCCAAAGAGACGTGAGGGCCCAAAAAGGGAGTTTCTTATATCTCCTATCAAATTTGTACTTCTTGTGCATGAAAATTTTAATAAAAGAATCATTGAGAAGATCTTGCCCATGGATGTAGGGTAATGATTGATAGGCAAAACCCCCCCCCCCACATATATATATATATATGGTGTGCTTTTTTCTCTTATTTTATTGAGCAAAAATGTCTCTTTTGCATTCCTATGTTTGTTCAAACTTCTTTTCTCTGCAAAAACTTCTTTTCTCTACAAAATAATCCGTGTTTCCGCTGGTCTGTGTGCCGTGTGGGTTAAGGTACACTGAGTTACCCTTTGGCCAGTCTCTTTTTCGTTCACAATAAGGTTACAAAAAATTTAGATGAAGAAACTTGGCCTCACCTGGTTTGGCTCAGTTCTGATTAGAGACTAATAGATATAAGGCTTGTTGATACAGCAACTCAAATTTGCCAAAAGTGAAACATAGCACATACACCTTTAGTCGAATCAAGTTTTCTTGCAGGAAAGATTTAGTCACATATTTGCAAAAATAGGTCATGGCCCGGTAGTAGCACTGCTTTCTATTCCATAGGGTCCTAGGTCTGCATCTTGGTGGTTTTTCAATATTTTATTTATCGCCAAGTATTTGGAGCATAGATAATTCTAAGAGGTGGGATACCATTTTTCTCAAAAACAATGTAACTAGAGATTTTGACCACGATATGATTTTTAATTATTTATGAAGAGTATGTAATATTTGATTATTTTTTGATAATTTGTAACCATCTTATAGCTTAAATATTGTTATTTAGTGCTTCATTTTTTGTGTCTAAGGATAATTGTCCTACATCAACGTAGAATTAAATTGAGAACTGTGATATCAATCCGAATAAGAGAAGGGGTTTGGATATTGATATTAACACCTTGGCCTGACCCATTTGACTAAGGCCACATGACTATGCCAACAAAACTTGACTATAGTCTTACACAATCTAAAAGATACTTCCCAATTTCGCTTAAATTTTGAGCTAGGTTTATGTAATTGAATCATCATGCAACCACATCTTTACTTGTGCAAAACCTCAAAACAATCAACATAAACCTTCTCTAATTTGATTATGTATCCTTTGAGAAGTACGACATGCTTGTTATACGTTGGAAGTGCATATAAAGTGCATGAGAAATAGGATGGGCAACTATGATCTCAAAATTCAAGATCTCTTTAAATTTTAAGTTCTTTGATGTTCGACCCAACCAGCTCAAAAACACATGATTCAACCTAATTTTGTGTTCAATATGTACGATTAGGCTCAAATCAGTAATTTCAATGGTGCACATATTTGTAGTAAAATCAACCAAGGGCCCAACATTTCGCATCATTACTTAAAAAGAAATTAGATGTGTCTAGAGGATCATGCTAACCCTGCCCCAGCGAATTCTTTTAAGAATCAAATCATGAGACAACTATGAATATTTTGTTTCTTTAAGGAATTGAACTACAATATGTTACGGTACTAGAGGCAGAACATTTACCATGAGAGAGACCTGCACACATCCAAGTGGGGACAAATGGACACCAATTCTACAAAAAGTCGGCTTTCTTGCCGTCATCGTGTGCCTTAATTTGTAGAAGCATTGCTTTCGTTTCCTTTTTAGGTGGTTAGCATTCATGTCAGCTTCTTTCATCAGTACTTCTATGCCTCACAAGAGAAAAGAACTTGGCCACCCTTTTTCTTTTTATTTTTTTTCTTGTTTCCATTATGAGTAGGTAATGCCTAGCACGCAGCTATTAGGAGAAGAAAGATATTGAGCAACAGTTGCATGTCCTTTGTATCTATTATCAGTGGATTTTGTCTCTTCACTTTTGTCCCTCTTATCTCTTTAAGTTATAAAAATTAATTTATTTTAAAATTATTTTTTTAAAATAAAATTTAAAAAAAATATTATAAGAAAAAAATAGTTCATATTTGGCAAAATCATTTGATAAGCACTTTTATCAGTATTTAAGAAGTAGTTTATATTTGACAAATCTTTTTAAAAAAAAATATTTTTAACTATTAAATTATAAAAAAAAAATATGTATAGATTTATCTTATAATTAATATTATTTAAATAGATAAATAATTTTAAATATTCATTATAATTAATTTTAATTTAATTTATTTATTTTTTATTTAATTAAAATAAAATAATAAAATAATAAAAATATATTAAAATTTTAATCAATATAAATACAATTGAATCAAAGATAATACATATTGAATATTTTATATAATTTTTATACAATAATATACATGTATCAAAATACATCAAAATACATCATTCACTAAATAATGGGAGGATTAGGTGAAAATAAATAGGGATAGTTATGGTAAATAATGATTTTGAATAAGAATATTTTTATCTTAAAAAAATTAATTTTCTACTTTTGCTTCTGCTTTCAAGGAGAAGCTCCAATTTTCTGCTTCCTTCTCACACTAGAAAAACTACTTCTACTGCCACTCAAAAGCAGATTATTTTTTAAAATAAGCTTGACCAAATATCTTACTTTTTTAAAATAAGTATTTTTTTGAAAAATAAATACTTTTTTCTTTTCAAAAGCTTGACCAAATAGGCCCTTAATATGTCACCTCAATTCATTTTTTATTCACTTGTTTCTTTCTTTATACTCCATAAATTGATGTCAACTTTGAAATTTGGCTCTGCATCCATATCACAATATACGTCATATCATTTTTGTTTTGGCTTTTGCATACATACCTATTAAAGGTAAAATGACAACCACCGAATTTCAGCTAGAAGTCTGACCTTGATATAGTATCATCCAAAGTTACGATGATCAGATCCAAGCTTCAATTAGACCAACCCCCTAGTCTAGACTAGTTCTTGAAGATTGGCCTCCTAATATGATTATGTTCAGAGCTTTATCCAAAGGCAGTTCACCCTGGAAGCAACAATTGCTCTCATCAATGTCTGATTTCATATGGTAGCCGAACTCCCTTATTCCATCTCTCCGATTTCATCTTGATAACTACAGATCCTATCGAAATTACATTATGAATTTTGGCTAGAAGAATTTGAATTGTAAAAATGATTTATTATTCGACTGGTTTCGACCCCCAGTCTGACCATCCCACAAATATTGAACTCCAGCACCATCTGATCTCGACTGGTGGACAACCTCGAGCGTCGGCTGAGCTTCTCTACTTCATCCTGTGGATGGCAGATCTTACCAATTCTACACCAAGCACCTCGATTGGACGAACTTGAGTCAATGAAAGGGCCCGCCACCTACTTGAGCCTGATTTTTAACTTAGGATAAGTAGTAACCACTTCACAAGTAGTGAACCTCAGTACTTCTCAATCCCAACTTTTGGCCGACCTTGGGTATTGGCTGAATTCCCTCGAAACAACTTGACCATGATCCCAATTGAAGAACCCGTTACTCCTTCTCGACCTTAATCCCTCCAGACTAGTATGCCCACCATCGGCCGATCTTGAAGGTGGCCAAGCTTCCGAAAGCTATCAAGGCATGTTCAAACTTGGAATATAACCCATAAACCTATCATCATCAATCTAAAGACTGACCTTCAAGCCTAGTTAGTCCGATCTTAAGTTCTAATAGCTCAGTCTCAGTATCAATGGCACACTACCAAGCTCGAAAGTCTCCGATCCCTCATTCAAACTCCAACAAATGAGATTCAACCATCAGTAAGTCACGATAAATGACAGTCCACTCTCCGTAATAAATTCTGAGTGGTCCAAATGGTCTTCTAATATTTTATTATGACTGTCACTATCATTCTGTTGCAGGCTTTGCCTATAAAAGGGACCCCCCAATATGTCTTTTTTTTTTCTAAGCTCACTTCTCCATTCTAATCTCCTATGTACTTTATTCTTATTGGCCAGAAAACTAATTTAACCATTGGAGGGTCCATTTTGGAGCCAATTCTGATTAGAACTTTATCTTGCAGGTCTCCCCGGCGAGATCCCCACCTCCACCTCCAACACACTCCAACGATCATTCGTTTTCTACACCAACAGGCCTTCTGCAACTAGGGCTGATCTTCCTCCTGTCGAGCCTACTATCAACGTCTATTCTTCTTTCTGGAGTGCTTCTCAGAGGTGCCCGATCTCGACAGAGTGCGCCTCCTTCAGGCATTCAATCTCGGCCTTGTACTCTTTGGCCGCCTCAACAGCCTTCGAAGCCTTGGCCTTGTGGAGGCTGACTGCCTCCACATTCATAAAAAGATAGTGCCCTAGCTGCAAACAACAAAATATATGTTATTATCGGAGAGCATGCATATATTCAGCTAAGTACGAAAGGGAAGAAGTGAATACCTCGATCAAGAACGCAAAGGGTTCTTTAGTGAATACCTCGATGAAGAACGCAAAGGATTCTTTCTTTTTCTCTTGGTCATCAATCCAAAGTATCCTCTCAATTATGTCTAGGATGATGCAACCCTCCATCAAGGGTTGGATGACCCTCCAGTCATCAAGCGAGGCTCGATCTAGATCGGCATTATTGTTACCAGACTCACTAGAGTTCTTTCAAACTCTCTTGGCGATAGACTTCTTTTTCTCTTTTCCATCTTTTTTTCTGTAGGAGGTGCCAGAGCAACAACCTCGACAGGCGGGCTCGAGGTTGGTAGGCATGCTTCGACTTCTAAAGCAGAGGCTACTTGAGCTAGGATGGTTGAGCTCGACTCTCCAATCTTTGCTCACTTGGATGTCTCTCTCAGAGTGCTTTCCTTTCATTTTTGGGCTCGGAGTTTCTTAGTCAGTTGCTTTAATTCCTTGGGAGTCATCTTTGTAAGAACAAGCAGGCCAAAGTTAATATATATATAAAGGGATAGAGAAGAAAGCATAAGCATAAGTTTAAACCTCTAGGGTTGAATGAGCTTAGGCTGAGATTGTACAAAGTCTGGTCATCTACTAACTTGGTCAGTAAGGGAGCTTTATAATTTGTGAGGATGTTGGTAGAATCAAGATCCTCTTGTTCTAACCTCGGAGCCCTACGAACAGAGTCTCTCAGTTGGCTCCAAAGGGGAAGCCTTAGCTCAACTGAAGGGCAAGATACAAAAATTTTGTTTTCTTTTAATTATGAATGGAGGAAGGGGCATATTTAAGCAACCCCTTCTTGTCAAACTGGGGGAAGATATACCATGAGTCCTTGGCAGAAGGATGATTCTTGAAAGTGAAGAAGATCCAAAATAAAAAAATTAAAGATCGGACCTCGACCAGGAGATAAAGTGCAAGGAATCCTATGATAAAGCAAAAGAAGTTCGAAACTATTGAAGAAAGAGATATATTCAGAAAACGAAAAAGTTCAATGACAAAAAGAGAGATCGAAATTCTTAGCCCGGCATGAAGAGCCTCCATGTACAAACAAAACCAATCTGAAGAAGGGGTACAAGCTCAGTTGCTTGATCTGAAAAGTTCTAGTTCGTACTCAGAGAGGACCCCATACTGAACTTGAATTAAGAAAATATCTTCGACAGAAAGGATACAGGTATTGATCTTAGAGACGAAGGTCGGTCGAGTTATTTCCTCAAGTTTGGACTTGTCCCTGGAACCAAAATTGGAAGAATTTGAATCAAACAAATTTTTGGAAGGGGAGGACCAGGATCATACAGAACTCGGGGAAGCCATTTCATATTGAAAAAAGTCAAAAAAAATTATCAAAAAATATGAAAAAAATTAGAAGAAGAATAGAACAATTGGAAGGAGAATGGAAGAACCCCTAGAAACCCCAAAAAATAGAGGAAGGATGAGAAAAATGAAAAAAGAAGGTTGGGGTACTAACTTAGAGTGGTTGGAGAACTCGACGGTGTAGTCGAAATGGTGAAGGAAAAGTGGAGGTAAGACGATGGAAGAATGGGGCTGGATGGTCAGGAGTGGAGAAGATGAAGAGCAGAAAAAGAGCGGATGAGATGAAGGCAAACTAGAGTGAAAGAGAAGAAGGGAGAAGGCATTTAAATAGTTGGCTGAAACCCAAAGCAATTATGATTATGGATCGTCTGTGTCGAATCCCTATCCTCCACATGTCTTCCCCATTATTGCAGTGGTAGGCATCTAACAAAACTATTATGGTGCCATACAATTGAGCTTTGTGTCAGAGAAAATTTTGAAAATTGAGGTCGTTTCAGGTCATTTAGTAATGAAAAAACTTCTTTGTCGATCTGAATGGTCCAAAACGTTCCATCTTCCAAAAGTGAGAAGCCAGAAGGGACTTTGGTGATCATAGATATTGGTACTCCCTTTGTTCGAACTTCAAACTCAAAAGTAGGAGGACAAGTGTTGAGGATAAAATTACTTTCGACAAAGTTTAGTCGGGAGTCCAACCTCAGTACAGTGCCATCCAGAGTTGCGATGATTAGTTCCAAGCTTTAATTAAACCAATCCCCTAGTCCAAACTAGTTCTTGAAGATCGGCCTCCTAATGTGATTAAGTTCAGAGCTTTAGCCAAGGGTAGTTCACCCTAGAAGCAGTAACCACTCCCATCAATGTTTGATTTCATATGGTAGCTGAACTCCTTTATTCCACCTTGATTTTTGATTTCACCTTGATAACTGCAGATCCTGTTGAAATTATGCTATGAATTTCGACCGGACGAACTTGAATAGTAGAAGTGATTTGTTATTTGGTTGGTTCTGACCCCAGCTCGACCATCCCGTAAATATTGAACTCCAGCACCATCTGATCTCGATTGGTGGATGACCTCGAGCACCGACCGAGCTTCTCTACTTCACCCGATGGATAGCGGACTTTGCCTATTCTACATCGAGGACCTCGGCTAGATCAACTTGAGTCAACGAAAGGATCCCGCCAGCTACTTGAGCCTGATCTTCAACTTGGGATAAGCGGTAACCACTTCACAAGTAGTGAACCTTAGTACTCCTGTATCCCAACTTTCAGCTGACCTTAGATATTAGTTGAACTTCCTCAAGACAGCTTGACCACAGTCCCAATTGAAGAACTTGCTACTCCTCAACCTTAAGCCGTACAAACTAGTATGCCTACCATCAGTCGATGTTGAAGGCGGTAGAGCTTCTAAAGGCTATCATGGCAGCTCCATAGAGATTCAAACTTGGAACATAACCCATAAACCCATCACCATCAACCTACAGACTGATCTTCAAGCCCAGTCAGTCCAATCTTAAGTCCTAATAGCTCAATCTCAGCATGAATGGCACACTACTAAGCTTGAAAGCCTTCGATCTTCCATCCGAACTCTAGAAAATGAGATTCAGCCATCAGTAAGTCACGATAAATGATAGCCCATTCTTAATAAGAAACTTTGAGTGATTTGAATAGCCTTCTGATATTCTATTAAGGCTGTCACTATCATTTTGTTATAGGCTTTGTCTATAAAAAGGACCCTCCATATATGCCTTCTTCTCTAATCTAACTTCTTCATTCTAATCTCCTGTGTACTCCATTCTTGTTGACCAGAAAATTAATTTGATCATTGGAGAGTCCATGCTGAAGACAACTCTGGCCAGGACTTTGTCTTATAGGTCTCTCTGATGAGATCCCCACTTCCTCTTCCAGCACACTCTGGTAGCCATCCATTTTTTGCACCAACAATACCTTGACAATTTTATCAAAATAATATCCAATTTAAAAGTAATTATTAAAATAATATTTTTTAAAATTATTTATAAAAATACTATCCAAACTAAAGTCGTCCTATGATAGGATGACTTTATGTGATGACTCAGCACCCTCCATGCCAAGTAAGAGGAGCAATCGACAATAAAAAGTCATCTTATAGTAGGGTGACTTACTAAATTGCTCTATCATAGGGTAATTCTATAAGTCGCCCTACAATAGGGTAGCTTTATAAGTCACCCTTCCATAGGATGACTTTGATATGCAGCCTACCCTATTTGATCCTAAGTGCCAAAGAGAAGGAGGGCCGGTCATCCTCCCTTTCCTTCCCCCCTTTCTCATTACTGCTGGCATTAACAATCATTAGTACTCCTTTTTTTGTCCTATGAAGGAGTCCCCATGCCTTCGGGCAATTGGGGAAAGCCACCGAGCCCTTCTTGATATGCTCCTGGTACCGATGCTTTTCTATTTTAGCTTATAGCATAGAAGGGGTCAACCCTTAAAATCCGAAACTAAATTTTTTCTTAATTTTGATTTTCAAAGTTTTTAAAGTTGCCATCGAATGTTCCAAAATCATCTTGAACACTCTTAAGACTTTCAAAAAATTGAGTTTATATCTTAAATTTGATAAATTTGTGACCTTAGCCTTCTTTAAGCATCTCCATCTATTCAAAAATTAATGCCTTTCTTGAGATACAAATTCAAGTTTCTCCAACTATGTTTATAATTAACAGTGTAGGATATCTTAGAAATGATGGACAATCCCAAACTTCAACTATATAATCTATATCAAGATCGATAATAATTTTTTGTTCAACCAACAAAAATTATAGCATGTGCATTCAAATTAAAAAAATTATAACATTAATTTTAAATTAATGTTTTTACAATATTTGATTATTACAAAATTTGTTAGCAAAAAAAAGATACAATCAATATAACTATTGAGAGGTGTATATGCTAAGATACTCAGGCCTCCTACATGTCCATCTCTCATAGATGTGCATCACCTCTGGCCGGCGGTGTGATAGCTCAGGCACGGTATTGACCATTGGGGAGGAAGGTGCTGTTGTGCTTGGCCTATCAACATGTGCTTGATGTCTGGCTTTGAAAATCTTTAATCTACCCCCGCCTCTAGCCCTCCCATATGTATGATCGACATGCTACTCATTGGGTCAGTATGATGTATCTCCAAGCTCATCTATGGGGAGGTCGAAGTCTGAGCAGGCAGAAAATGAGGTGTGCTAGGCATATGATGAGGTACTCAGATCATCCATTGATGGTATAGTATGAAATTGTCTATCCTCAGAGATGACTCATATAGTATCAACAAGGCTGTCCATGACATCGGCAAGTGCTCGATCCTTGCATTCAATAGTGATTGAATGGAAGCTGCTCCATGCCCGATGATATAGCAACATGATCCACTGAAATTGATTAAGTAAAAATTTTTTTAAAATTTTGCTGCACGACCTGATCTGATCAGGCCGATCCTATGATAGTTTCTTCAAATGGTATCAAAGCTGCATTTGTAGTTCTAGATCTAGATTAGATTAGACCTGAAAATTAATTAAATGACCACATCAAAAAAAAATTTTAGATCTAATGATCCGATTAGGCTGATCCTACGGCAGTTCCTTCAAATGGTATCAGAGCTGCATTTGTAGTTCTATATCTAGATTAGATTAGAATTGAAAATTAATTTTGATGTGATCATTTAATTTTCTGATATTATATAAAATATAATTAGATCTGATGCATCAGATCTGATTTTAAATTTTTATACATTAGATGTATGCAAAGCATGTATAGAATAGATCTATTATCGTATATATGATATATTTTTGGATGTATCTAAGAAAAAAATAGATATTATTCATAAGTATAACAAAAACAACATAACAAATGAAACAAAAGAAAATATACTTACCATAATATCCAACATGCTACCCGATGGATGGAACCTTATCTCGAGCCACTCAATCATCAAAGATGAAATCAATCGCCTAGTGATTCTCCTATACCACTCTAAATATAGATCATAATAATCCATCGTGGGGAGCATAGTTGGACCAGTCATAGTCAAATCCTCCCACCACTCCCATGTGTCGATATACTCCTAGTGCTCTCGAGTCCAATCATGCCGATGCCACCCTTGTCGATCTAGAGTGTGGAGGCCATCCTGAGTATCGTATAGTGGGGGGACATCCTGATGCATGCCAAACTATCACATCACATGCTCCAGATAATATATCTTAATGATGTCAAAGCAAATAAATGGTGCACATGTCCTCCATATATGCTGATCTGATCAGCATTCCTCAGGCAATACAACCAATATCTCTGGTATGTAAGGCTTCCATACCATCTGATTGTCGTACTGCTAGTCAAGCTGATCTCTATAATATATAATAGTATGCAGCACTGGATTGCTAGCACCAGTTAATCGAGTCCTCCACCTATCCAAAACAAAGTAAATATGTTATACTATTAAAATCAAAAGTCATTTATCATAACAAATTAATGCTACTAGTTACATACCTACATCCCAGTGGATCAGCTGTATCCTACCAAAAGGGCCCTCAATATCAGCATCATCCAATGAGCCATGTCCTACCACACCATCTCCCGACATCGATAGGTGGGCTACAATCCTCACTCTATCTGACCGTTCAATATGTAAATGCTCCCATACCCAAAGTTGTAGTAATATTAATGACCTAGCTATCTCACATGTATCTGATCTGGTTGTCTTGCAGAGCTTGCGATATAGGAATGCTAAAGTAGCACTACCCCAACTCAACTACCCATATATGTGAAGATCACATAGTAGTGGTAAGTACAATAACTGTACGTGGGATCTAGACTTTGTCCCTACCATTAACTGATGCAGGGTTGTAAGATTCACATTCCACATGCTCTACGATAGTTGACACATAACTAGGACCGACTTCCATATCATCAAATGTGGTGTTATATGGATATTGATTGCAGACTCTACCCCTACCATTAATTGAGAACTATCAGTTACCGATGTTACTAGTCCACTAATGGGGCATATAGGGGTGCCTTGATATTCATACCCAGGTTCATTAGCAATTGAAGTTGCATCAGGTGGAGATCTCTCCATCCCCAACTATGCATTTGGGGCAGATACAGCCTGAGATATACTTACATGCGGCTCATCACCACTCAAAACTCCTACCTCTGTTGGCTCAATGAAAATCTCAACCACTTAAAAAATTTTTTGTGATGGAATGTCCAAGATGGTGTCCGTATTCTGATCATCTTCAATAGGTACATCCAAATACTATAGAGCATTATTAATCAAAAATCTATATACTAGAAAACTCCATAGTGATTAGGGTTCTATCCAGTGATAGCATAGCAGACTCACACAAGTTCTTAGTATATTGCGTTATGGTCCATCATGATCATCCGGGTCCTTCCACCATCACAACATGCACCATTAGTATCATGACTGATCCTCCCATCCCAATGAAAGATAATAGTGACACCACTTAGATTTATTTTGTTAGAAATTTTTGTGAGAGGTAACTACATGAACATATAAATATATGTTTACTAGTAGAAAGTACGTAATAAGGATCGAAAAAAATTTTGGTAGTATTTTTTCTTAGTTCTTCTCACACGGCTGAAGATGTGAAAGAAGAAGTAAAGAAAAATGCTGTCCAAAATTTTTCTCGAATCCTCTATATATCTTTTGATTACTATAATTATTCATAGAATTGATTATAATTTTTAAACTATCCAAACTGGACAATCAATTAACCAATGTACAAAATTCTCTGATTCGTATAAAAATATATAAATGTATGGATATGATAAAATATATATATTAATCAAAAGACAGGTCTACGGTTCTATGCAATGCAAAACTTTTAAAAATAAATGACTAAATATAAAAAAATAAAATATAAAGTAGCATTAGGACTGATCCTCCCATCCCAATGGAAGATATTAGTGAAATGACTTGGATCCATTTTATTGAAAATTTTTGTGAGAAGTAACTGCATGAACATATGAATATATATTTACTAGGATAAAATACTTAACATTTATGCATCCTATCAAAAAACTAATAGGTAAAGTTAGATACTATCCCATTCAGAAATTATATTAATTCTATAGATAATCATAATAATCAAATAATATGCAATAAAAGCTGAAAGAAATTTCAGCACATTTCTTCTTAGTTCTCCCCATACGGCTGTAGATATGTGAGGAGAACTAAAAAAAAAATACTATATGAAAATTTCTCTCGAACCCTCTCATATCATTTGATTACTGTAATTATCCATAGAATTAATTGCAATCTACAAACTATCCAAATTAGATAATCAATTGACCAATGTACATAATTCTTTCATCCATATAAAAATTTATAAATGTACGGATGTGGTAGAATATGTATATTAATCAAAAGATGCATTTATGGTTCTATGCAATATAAAATTTTTAAAAATAAGTGACTGAATGTAAGGACTAGTGATGCTTCTAAGCCTTAGAAGGCCATAGGAGGAGTTTGAATATTGGCTCCAGGAGACTAGGACAGGTGTGGTCCTAGGGCTAGGTAGGAGTTATCGTAGGGTGGAGGCAGTGTGCAACCCTCCATGAGCTTGAGATCTAGATATTGAAGACCTTGAGAGGCTTGGTTGGTGCTTTGGAGATCTGGGACACAAGATGGAGCAAGGAGCTAAAGTTGAGGGATGAAGACTAACAAAAAGGGGCATTTCTGCAAGTTAGCGGGCTCAGTCTAAAATTGGATCGACTATCTCAGAGGACAAGCCAAATAGAAAGGTATGCATTCAGAATCGCTAGCATGGTACACAACTAGGTTGACTCAATAATAGACTGAGCTAATCCAGTCTCAGGTTAGCTGACTCAATGCTGAGATTGAGTGGGCTTAGTACACAGGTAGAGATACACAGGAGGTCTATTTGGGGCTAGGGTCTGGGTTGATCCTAGGGATCTTAAGGTCTGGTTAGAGAGGTTTTAAGGGGGCTAACTCATGTATGGATCAAGCTTAGATTCAGGAGATGAGTGTTGGAATAATCAACAGCTCTGATACCAAATGTTGGAATAATCGACCGCTCTGATACCAATTGTTATGCCTATGACTGCTCGGAGCCACAACCATTGATCCAATCTCTTGCGTGGAACCTATGTGTTAATCCAGAAACATGAAAAAGAATAAAGTAGATGATGGCACCTAGGGCTTGGCATTGGAACCAAAGAGAAGAGAGTTTTGGAAAGAAAAGCTCTGTATTGATTCCACACTTGTAAAAGTTATAATACTTGGATTTATATATCCTAGGATTTCTATTACACTACATGAATCCTAATAAGTCCAAACTCCAACTGAGAAACTTTCTTACCAATAGATGAAAGCACTTATCGAGCCCATGTACACCCATATCTTTCATGCTCTCATCTCCTGGATCTAAACCCGATCCATACATAAATTAGCCATCCTTAGGATCTTATTAAACCAAGCCTCAAGATCCCTTGGATTAAATCCGATCCAAGACCAAATAAAAAATCCCATCCTATTCTATTCGCCATCGTCGAGTCGACTCGATCAGAAGTCGAGCTGGCTCAACTGTGTCTTGCCCAAATACTATCTTCTGTCTGCTTGAGAGGGCCACCTTGTTTGTGGTTTGAGCTAGCTTGACTCATATCTGAGCCGGCTCGACTCATATCCAAGCCAGCTCGATTGTGTGCCAGCCCCTTGTCCTAACTGATACTTCTTCTGGCTTTAGTCTTTTGCTACATCTTATGTCCTAGGTCTCCAGAGCACCTATCAAGCCCCTCAAGATTCTCACACCTAAATTTTAAGCTCATGGAGGTTTACACACCGCCTTCATCTTAGGATAGCTCCTGTCCTAGCCCTAGAACCACATCTATCCTAGACTCCCTGGAGCCAACACCTTGGCTCCTCCCATGGCCTCCCAAGGCTTGGGAGCACCACACCATCTATAATCTCCACCTTGGTGTGCCCAAGTCTTGATACACTTGGCAATGTCCTCTTGCATGATCCCACTATTTATGCATGTCCTGACAGCCTCTTGTGTACACCTTGCCACTACTATCATTCTTTAGTTGCTGAGCTTTCTTTGAGGCCTTTGAGATGACCGCCTCCACCATTGAAGATCTTGGCTTGCTCTTTTCAACCATCTTTGGAGTTGTAGATGCCCTTTTGCTTGGCAGTTGCATCACTTGTCCTGAACTTTTCCGAAGATCCTACAGCATTCTTGTACAGGCACTTGCAATATATCTTGATACGGTCTCCTCAGATCTATGCTTGTTCTTCTACACATGCCACTCCACCTAGAACTATGCATCTCTAGTGTTGGGGTAGGGATATCGCTCCTTCCTCTGCACCCCTTTTCTTTAAACTTGTGTCATATCTCCCTTTACCTGTGAAGCCACCTCTGCTCGGTGCTCCATTTGAAACCAAAATCTTTCTAATGTCCCAAAAGATTCTGACTTTATAATCGAGTCACCCAAGGCCAACCATCCAATGCTGCATTGTTGGGTCTGCTGCTGCACCTCGAATACCATCGCTATCCCTTCGAACCCTCCATACTCTGTGGACCCCTCCAAAGCCATCTCGGATACATCGTACCTTATGGGCTCCTTCGAGATCATCAAGATTTCATCCAAATCTTCACTTTTAGCAACTGAAGCAATGAAATCTGACTTTTTTCCTCCTTCGCACTTCTTCCAAAGCAGATACTCCTGCTTAAAGTGCCCTGCTTCACTACACATGAAGCATTTCTTGGATCCCTTGCTGCCCCTTTGCTCATCCTTTTTCTTTCCTTTTCTTGGCCTCTCTAAAACTATAAGATCCTCTTAGAAGACCTCTCTCTTCATTATCAATTCCTGTTGCTCATTGGACTTTAGCACTGATACGATCTCCTTGTACACCAATGTCTTCTTACCGTATAACAACATCATCACCAATAGATCGAAGCTCCTGGGTAGCAAACATAGCGACAATAAACTTTTGTACTTCTCTTCGAGATCCACTCTAATGTTGAGCAAATCCATGCTCATTTGGTTGAACCACTGAATATGCTCATATTCATCCTTTATATCTGAAGGCTGTATAGTTGCTTCTTCAATATCTTATTGCATATATTCTTTTCCATGTACAACTGATGTAACCTCGACCATAAATCTTTGGGTGTTCTCTCCTTTAACATGCCATATAGAATATCATCTACCCTAATTATGGCACATGCTCTTTTCTCTAAGGATATCCACACATTGTCTATCATCTCTTCTAGCCTATTCTCTAAGATCAAATCTAGTCCCATCTGAACTAGCAGATCCTCCACTCTAATCTTTCACATGGTGAAACTTTTTTTTTCATTAAATTTTTTAAATCTTACATTCAACCCACTATTCTTCATGATTAAATCAAATAAAAAAATAGCAAACAGGTAGATTTGAAAAGTACCTTGACTAGGGATGGTGGATAGCAGTCCTTAGGTCTCTTCCTTCCTCATGAAGCCTGGAGAAAATCTTAGATCTAAATCTCGCTGCTGATCTCTACTGAAACTTGATCTTCTTCCTCCTCTATGCTCAACTGGGCTCTGATACCAAGTGTTGAAACAATCGACAGCTTTGATACTAATTATTGATCCTATGGTTGCTTGGAGCCATAGCCATAGATCCGATCTCTTATGTGGAAACTGGGTGATAATCCAAAAATATGAAGAAGAACAAAGTAGATGACGGCACCTAGGGCTTGGTATTGAAACCAAAGAGAAGAGAATTTTGGAAAGAAAAGCTCTGTATTGATTTCATACTTATAAAAGTTATAATACCTGAATTTATATATCTTAGGATTTTTGTTACATCACATGAGTCCTAATAAATCCAAACTCTAGCTAAAAAACTTCTTTAGGCTAACTCAGTACATGAAAGCACTCACTAAGCTCATGTACACCCATGTCTCCCATGCTCTCATCTCCTGGATCCAAATCTGATCTATACATGAATTAGCCATTCTTAAGACCTTATTAAACCAGGCCTTAAGACCCCTTAGATTAAATCCAATCAAAGACTAAATAGAAAATCTCATCCTATTCTATTCGCCATCATTGAGCTGACTCGATCAGAAGTCGAGCTGGCTTGACTACATCTGGCCCGAACACTACCTTTTGTCTACCTAAGAGGGCCAGCTCGACTATGTTCCAAGTCAGCTCGATCTTAGCCCAAACCGGCTCGATCCATATTTAAGCCAGTCCGATTGTGTGCCATCCTCTTGTCTTGGCTAATACCTCTTCTGGCTCTGGTTCTTTGCTCCATCTTGTATCCTAGATCTCTGGAGCACCTACCAAGTCCCTCAAAGTTCTCACACCTGAACCTTATGCCTATGGAGGACTACATACTGTCCCACCCTAGGATAGCTCCTATCCTAATCCTAGGACTACATCTGTCCTAGACTCTCCAGAGCCAACACCCTGGCTCCTTTCGTGGCCTCCCAAGGCTTGGGAGCACCACACCATCTATAATGAGAGCATGTGAGACATGGGTGTACATGGGTTTGGTGAGTGCTTTTATGTATTGGATTAGCTTAGGAGAATTTTTGAGCTGGGATTTACTAGGATTCATGTGAAAATTCTAGGATATATAAATTTGGATATTATACCTTTTATAATAGAGTGGAATATAATTAAGCTTTTCTCCCTAACCCTCTTCTCTCTTCTCTTTGGTTCCAATGCCAAAATTGTAGGCACCATCCTCTTTCTCTTTTCTTCTTAGATCTTCTTCGATTTGTTAGATTAACACACAGGTTTCATGCAAGAGATCGGATTTATGATTGTGGCTTCGAGTAGACGTAGGCACAATAATTGGTATCAAAGTCCTGTTGAGCATGGAGGAGAAAGAAGATCAGATTTCAATAGAGGATCAACGGCAAGGTTTAGATCTAAGATTTTTTTCAGGCTTTATAGGGAAGGAAGAGATCTAAGGACTACTGTCCACCCTTCCTAGTCAAGATAACTTTCGGATTTACCTATTTGTTATTTTTAATTTAGATTGATCATGGAAGGCAATGGGTTGAAGGTGGAATTTGAGAAGTTTGATGGTAAAAAAAGTTTCATGATGTGGAAGGTTAGGATGGAGAATCTGCTAGTTCAGATGGAGCTGAATTCAGCTTTAGAGGATAGGCCAGAGAAGATGACAGACAAGACATGGATGTCCTTGGAGAAAAGGATATGTGCCACAATTAGGGCTTGTCAAGGGGATGAGATTTTATAGAACATATTGGAGGAGAGGATACCCAAGGACTTATAGTTGAGGTTACACCAGTTGTACATGAGAAAAAATATGTACAATAAGTTGATACTAAAAAAATAACTGTATAGCCTTCGAATGCAGGAAGGTAAGGATGTTGTAAAGCATATTCAGTAGTTCGACCAGATGAGTATGGACTTGCTCAATACAGGGGTGGATCTCAAAGAGAAGAATAAAAATTTATTGCTACTGTATTCATTACCTGAGAGCTTCGATTTATTCACTACATGAAAATTGATATTTTGTGATGGAATTATTTGTGATGAAAATATTTTATTGTAAATAAAGATATTTGCGACAAAAAAAATTCCATCATAAATAGTTTTTATTAACAATAAAAATTTTTCATCATAAATATTGATTATTTATGATGAAAATCAGCTTTACATCATAAATAATTAATTATTTATGATAAAAAATTTTCATCATAAATAATCTTTCATAAATAAATCATTAAAAAATTAAAAAGGTAAGATTATTTATGATGAAAATTTTTCATCATAAATAATCAATTATTTATGATAGAAATAGTATTTGCATCATAAATAATCAATTATTTATGATAAAAAATTTCATCATAAATAATCTTTCATAAATAAAATATTTAAAAAATTAAAAAGCTTAGATTATTTATGGAAAATTTTTTTTATCATAAATAACTGATTATTTATGACATAAATATGATTTTTATCATAAATAATTAATTATTTTTATGATAAATTTTCATCATAAATAATCTTCTATAAATAAAATATTTAAAAATTAAAAAGCTCATATTATTTATGATGAAAATTTTTTATCATAAATAATTAATTATTTATGATGGAAATATTATTTTCATCATAAATAAATGATTATTTATGATAAAAATTTTCATCATCAATAATCTTTCATAAATAAATTATTTAAAAAATTAAAAAGGATTAGATTATTTATGATAAAAATTTTTTATTTATAATGTAAATAATATTTGCATCATAAATAATTGATTATTTATGATAAAAATTTATGTCATAAATAATCTTTCATAAATAAATTATTTAAAAAATAAAAATACTGGTTTATTTATGATGAAATTTTTTTAACATAAATAATCAATTATTTATATCATAAATCATATGTATGTTATAATAATCGATTATTTATGATAAAAAATTTTCATAGTAAATAATCTGATTTTCATTTAGAGCATAGGAAAGATGGATTATTTTTTTAAAAATAAGAAGAGCAAAGATATGCCGTGCATGATCGATGTGATGGGGTTGAGGGGTGCGAGCGCATTTACTATTGACTAGCTCGTGAGTAAATTAATATTTTTTTATTTTTTTAAAAAATTAGTATTTTTTTAAAAAAATTCTTTTTTTTGAATATTACATAATTTAAAATTTAAAATGTATCTTCATCGTTCATTATTTAAATAATTATCATATGGATATCATCATAAAATTTTACCTCAATCTATTTGCTCTAGTCATGTAGATCAATAAAATTTGATTTTGATGGTCATAAATGACCGCATGATGATTTGATAGATAAAAATTATTGATGGATCTAAAAACTTATAATGATGATCTCTTTGATATTTATAGCATACTACTAAAATTTTATTTCAATCGGATATAATTATCATAGTCAATTTAGCATAAAATAATTTAGATCGTTAAATAAAAATGAATGACCAAAAGGCCGAACGACGTCCAATTATAATATAATTTTTTAGATAAATGATCTTTGCTACTATTCTAATCATCTATACAGTGATGATTATAAAATTTAAACTCCACATCTATGAATTATCTATATTAAATATATTTTACAAAAGCATAAGTATAATTACTTAAGGACTTTAAGAATGTGTATCAAGAGATTTATAGTTTTAGATAGTTTATACACATGTGATTTATTTTTTATGTTCTCCACCATAGAAACAATCAAACTATTTGTAAAGATTATTTATCTAAAAAAATTATCTTATAATCATACGCCATTTGGCTTTTTAATCACTTATTTTTTGTTTAATGGTTCAAATTATTTCATGCTAAATTGACTATGATAATTATATTCGATTGAAGCAAAATTTTGATATTATGCTATAAATATCATAGAGATCATCATTGTAAGTTTTTAGACTCATTGATGATTTCTATTTATTAGATCATCATGCAGTCATTTGCAGCTATCGAAATCAAATTTTATTGATCTACATAGCTAGAGCTATCAGATCAAGACAGAATTTTGTGATGATACTTACATGATAATTACTTAAATAATGAATAATAAAGATGAATTTTAAATTTTAAAATTATATAATATTTAAAAAAAATATTTTTTTTAAAAAATACTAATTTTAAAAAAATAAAAAAAATTTAATTTGCTTGTGGGCTAGCTAATAGTGAACACGCTGGCACCCTCAACCCCATTGCATCGATCATGAATGGCACATCTTTGCATTTTTTTTTAAAATAGTCCACCAATTTTGTGTTCTAAATAAAAATCAGCTTATTTATGATGAAAATTTTTCATCATAAATAATCAATTATTTATGACGTAAATATGATTTACATCATAGATAATTGATTATTTATGATAAAAATTTCTATCATAAATAAGCCAATATTTTTGATATTTTAAATAATTTATTTATGAAAGATTATTTATGATGTAAATTTTTTATCATAAATAATCTATTATTTATGATGCAAATATTATTTACATCATAAATAATTGATTATTTATGATAAAATTTTTTTATCATAAATAAATCGATCTTTTTAATTTTTTAAATAATTTATTTATGAAAGATTATTTATAGAGAAAATTTTTTATTACAAATAATTGATTATTTATGATAAAAATCTTATTTTTATCATAAATAATTGATTATTTATGATAGAAATTTTTTATGGCAAATAATCTTTTCTTTTTTAATTTTTAAATAATTTATTTATGTAAGATTATTTATAATAAAATTTTTTATCATAAATAATCAATTATTTATAGCATAAATTTTATTTTCATCATAAATAAATTTATCAAATAATTTAATATTTTTTAGAGAGAATTTTTTTTGAAAAAATAATTAGTGGAAATTATTAGTGATGAAAATCTGAGTTCCATCACTAATAACCATTTTTGTTGCCCAGAGATAGCAACCCAAGAGGGGGGTGGTGAATTGGGTTTATAAAAATTTAGGCAAAATTAACTTTAAACAAGTATGTGCCTTACTTAACTTAATTTAGTTTAATAAAACTGAATAGTATATGCAATGGAATCAAATGTGAATGAACTTAAGCAAGAGTAAAACTAAATTAGCAAGTGATTAGTAATTTAAAGCATGCAAGATATGTAAAGCAGTGGAGAAAGAAACATAACACAAATACACAAAAAATTTATAATAGTTTGGAGCAACCCGCTCCTACGTTCACTCCCCAAGCTATCCTCTTGAGAGTTTCATTATAATTCCTAGATTATAGTATGTTTGTTTTGACTCAGGATCACTAACAAATCTAGTTGGTTTTGCCAGGCTCATCAATCATAATCCTACATCGATAGTTTTCTGGGTTCACTATCAACCTAGTTGGTTTTAACCTAGAAGTACCAACCACAATCTTTACACCATCCAATTATCGGTTTGGACCTACCTATACCCTAAGTTTCTTTTCCCCAAAGAAACTTGTGAAGAAACAAAAATACAATTATAAGAATTCAGCACAAAAATAAAAAAAAAAGAACTCTTTTTGAAGTTTGATGGAGACACCGAAAAATGACTCTTGAAACTTTGTATTCTCTTCTTTGAAGGCTGAGAGGAAGCTTGAATGACTGAGGATCATCACACTTGGAAGCTCTCTGAATTTGATGCATAAAGTTCTCTCTTCTCTCTTTTTTCTTTAAATATTTAATAAAACTCATAATTTAAATAATTTCTACTTTCAATCCACTTTCCTCCTTTTTCTTTTGATTCTCCATTTTTAAATAGTCTTCATAATGGCTGGAGAGAGAGTTTGAACCATTAGAGGGCTTGAACTAGCTGTTTGGAATGAAAAGGACTCATTGAAAAGTACAGAAAACTAATCGTTATAACCTATACCAATATTAGGGTTGATACTTTTCTATAGGGGTTGATACTTTTTGATTTGAGGTCGATACTTTTCTACAGAAGTTGATACTTTTTAATCTGAGGACGACACCTTATGCTCAGGTGTCAGCACTTGGGCTGCACTAAAAAATTCGGCTTCTATTTTTGTTTTTATGTAATAGAGATCGATCTATGGGTCGACCCTTTCACCAGAGGTCGATCCATGGGTCAATCTTTTTGTGAGGCTATATAAAAGCAACATGCCAAAGAGTGCTAAGCTGCCCACTTCAAAAGGGGATGACCTAGAGGTCATCCCTAGGGTTGATCTTTTTGCTACAACTTGATTTTCTTCCAAATTTGACATCTAAAAAATATGAAATTGCCTACAAAAGATCAAAATTTTTCTTTAGTTGCTCTTGAAGCTTTTGAAACATATTTTCTCCTAACTTGATGAAATTATAATTTTGTCCTTTTTCAAGAATTTTTATCAATTCAATTTTCTTGAGGCTCTTGACCTGGTGATTTTTGTGTGGATCTTTTTTTGGATTAATTTTTTTAATTTGAATACCTAAAAAGATCTATATACATTCTTGAAACACATGATTAGTATCATTTATATTCAATATTTTAAAATCATCAAAATTAATCAATGGATCAACAATCTCTTTCTTTTTGATGATGACAAAACTTTGAGTATATGCACAAAAATAAAATTAAAGTATTTCAACTAATTGGCTAGTATAAAATATGAAGTGAAAATATACACAAATATAAATGTGCACTTCATAAAAGCTCCAAATAATATTTTACATAATTCATATTAATGAGTATTAAGGTTGTACTTTATGAAATTCATTGAGTTTCTTAAGTATTAATTCTTTAAACATATACTCAATATACCTCTCCCCCTTTTTGATAACATCAAAAAGCTCATGGGAAGGATCAAAAACTATCATCAAAATCAACAAGATATAAGAATTGTATCAATTTAGAGATATATCCAATTGAGAAGATCAATTTAAATTAATCATCTTTACTTTGAAGAAATCTTTCTTTCTTTTTGAAAATTAGCTTGAAGTCAAATATTAAAGGCTCTCCTTCTTTTTGAATGAATATAATTTTTTAATTAGATTTTTAAATATACACTTTTAAGCTTTAAGAGGAATAGAGATTTTAAAAAAATTTGACCATGAAATCAAGCATAATATGCACTTTAATATTTAATCTTTTTTTTCTTAAAAAATTTTAGTCAATTAAGTTTGAAAAAGATTTGTATCGAGTAAAGTAAAATAAATAGTATCAAAGCAAATACTAGTCATATTTTTAAATTTATTGCTTTAAGTAAAAATTATTTTAATATAAATAATTTATGAGAATTTTGCATTGCATATAAAAAATTTAGTATTAAATTTAAATTTTCAAATGAGTTTTATAATTAAGTTTAGAAATTCATGTCTTAGAGTAAGAATATGATTTTAATTTAATTTAACTCCAATCAATTTTTAAGGATAATTTTGCAACTTAAAATATGAAATCAGTATATTAATAATATCACTTTAAATAATTTTTAATTATTAAAAATAAGTTATTTAACTAAAACTATTTTAAATTAATAGCACTTTAAATCAAGTAAATTAAACTAAATAAACATATGAAAGCACAAATTGAGAAGACTATAAGACCTTTGATTAAAAGTTTAAAATCAATACAATAAAGCTCAAAATAAGATAATTGATTGAGAATTTATGATCATAAATTCATTAGTATTTTCAATCAAATCAAATTAGAAAATATCTCTTCCCTTGCTTTTCATACTAATAGCTGGATTAATTTATTTTTTAACTTTCACCCCTCTTTATTTCAAATTAAGCATATTTTAAATTTAGATTATCAAATTAAAATATATATATTCATTTTTTAGCATTATCTTCTCTTTTTATTTTTCAAAATTTGCATACTTAAGTTTTATAATTTTTGTTACTCTCCTTTTTCTTTCAAGTTAAGCATCTTTAATTTGATACCATATTAAACTTTAATTAATACTAATCTAGTAATCAATTCATCTTAAATAAATTTTTTTCTTTATATCAAGATATTTTTAATCAAGTAGCCTTTTAATAGTAAAAATTTTATTTTCTCTTCCTATCTTTTAAATTGAGCATATTTAATATAAACTTAACTGATGCCAAATTTAAAGATCTAGATTATTTAACTTTTAAGTTTAGATTTTTAAATTTAAGTATATTTTTAATTAAAAGATTATATCTTCTTTAATATTTTCTATTATTTTTATAAAAAATAAATTATGGATTTTATTTTTAAATTTAGATCAAGAGTTCTTCCATTTCTCAAAAATATAGATTCATACATACTTCTTAATTTTAATTAAAAGAACTATAGACTTCAAAAATTTTGAATAATAGTCTTGAAAATACTTCTCTTCTTTTAAGACTAAAGAAGATCATTCAAAAATATATTACAAGAGTTTATCTCAAATAATATAATAGTAAGAATATGGTCATGAAAATTTAAATTTGAGACATCTAATATTTTTTTTTTGCCAAAAGATAATGCAATAGAATTCAAAGCAAAAATAGACTATTTGATATAAATTATAATAATAATTATGATAAGTTTTTGAGAAATTATTTGTTTGTGCCATTGGAAAGAAGTTTTTGTTTGTTTCTCCAAACTTTATAAATTCGAGATATATAGATCCTTTCAAAATTAAAAATTTGTATATATCATAATTTTTTTAAAAAAAATATCTCTTTCTTTTCTTAAGTAGCATCAATTAATTTGAAGCATAAAGGTACCAATCTTATAATTTATTCAAGATATAATGTCAAAAATATATTCATGCAAACTATATTACACTTAAGGATATTTTCTTCTTTTTGTCAAATATAAAGCAATAGAATATAAGACAATAATGATCTATTTGATATCAATCATTAAAGTTTTTGATCAAAAATGATGAATCAATTAAAATTTAGATCAATTATCTTGATAAGTTAATTTGAGTTGATATCAACAAATCATACAAAATAAATCATAGAGAGATATTTTGTTTAAACTTAGGTTTTTTGCTTAAGAAATATAATTTAATCAAGTTTAGAAAATATATAAAATTCTTGATTTTAACTTAAATGATATCATATAAGCTATGCGATGAAATTCAAGGTAGAAATAGATTTTTTGATATAAATTATGATACCAATTGAACTAAAATTCATATCAAATAATAATTTTGAGTCAAAGATAATTTGCTTAAAAGTTTTCATAATATTACTAGAACTAAAATTTAGACTAATTAATGATTTTCTTAAAAGTTTGATACCACTTAAAGATTGAAGAAAAATTAATTTAGATTGCTATTAGCAAATCATTCAAGTTAAGAGATGTTTAGTTATCTTAAAATAAATCATTTCATTCTTTTTCTTAAAAAATATTAAATAATTTTTATATTTTAAAAATAGTTTATCTTTATTATTTCAATGATATTTTCTATGCTAGAAAATTTAATCTTTTATATTTTCTCTTATTTTTTAATTTAATTAATCATTAATATCTTTTTCTTAGTTTTATAAAATGAGAACATATTGAATCAATTAAATAAGCATGGAAATCAAATAAATAACATCATCAAACATACTCAATTTTTTTAAAAAAAGATTTAGATCAATAGTTCAAAGAATTTTAATTCAAGAAAATTTGATCAATTTAGATAGATATTTTAAAGATAATATTCAAATCAAATTTTAGAATAAAAAATTTAATCAATTAGAGTATGATAATCAAGAGTATCAAGAGAAAAAAATCTAGACGTAGGCTCTATATTTTTTATTTTAGCTAGAAAAGTTTTGAATCCTTAAGATAAAACTAAGATGCAATGCAACATCAAGCACTTCAGTTTTATGAATAGATATTTTATCTTCAAGTACTTAGATCATGCAATATTTTAGAAAATTTCAATATTTAAGCATCTTATGGGAGAATGCCAAAAATTAGTTTCACTTAAATATTTTCTAATCAAATAGATTTATAGATAATTAAATTTTTTTTTAATTTAAGTTTCTTAATAGCAAAATTAATATGAGGAAGCTTAAATATTATGTTGAATTTCAAAATACTTTCATTTTATTCATAACATGATATATAAAGGAACACATTTAACCTTTAAAAATCAAAGCATTCTAATCATGGTATACATCAAAATTAATCAATCATACCAATATATGAGAACATTGAAAAGTATCTCAAGCAAGGATATAAAATCATATTGATAGATATTTAGAAACAATAAAATCAATTAAAATAACTTCAATAAATATTGACGGTATGATGTAAAGAAAGTTTAGATTTTACCAACATCATCACCCATCCAAGTCCATTCCCAAGGCATCCAACTATAAATATTTTCTCATTTCATTCCATTGGATCCTTGGTGTACCTGCAAAATTATTTACTAGATTTTGGTACCCAAGTCATTTTGAGTCCATGGAGGTTAGAGCTTATGGTTCCTTTTGGAACCCAATTTGTTTGATAGAAGTTTGACCATTTCTTTTAATGTTGCATTCAAAGATTTTATGGCCAACTTTATTACATTTAAAATACTTGATTGAAGAATTTTTAAATAAAGCTTTTATAGACATATTTTTGATAAATTTTTGTTTTCTTAATAAATTATAGCTAATTTTATTTTTATCAAAAGCACCCCTTTGATTGTTTAATATAGCTTGAAGCTTTTAAGATTTAATTGTAAATTTTTTAATTATGAACTTCAAGCTTTCAATCTCTTTCTTTAGTTTGACATTTTCTTCTAAAAGAGATTTTTTAAATTTATTTTTTTAGTAGAAAATCTTAGTTTATTAAATTCTTCTTTCAACTTAAGATTTTCTTTAATCATAGATTTTTTAGATTTTAAAAATCTTTTTTCTTTAACTGAGAAATTTTTAGGTTTAACTATATTATCCTTTTTCTTAGTTAGAGTTTCAATTTATTTCAAGAAAATTTTCTTTTCTTTAGCCATATTTTTTATATTTTTCAAAAAGTCTTTTTTTTTCACTCAGAATCTTATCTTTTTGTTCAGCCATAGAAAGATTAGATTTTTTAAGTTCTTTATTTTATGGCCTTATCTTCTTATGTTCATCCATTAACTTATTGAAGGCTTCATATAATTCATTAAAATTAAATTCAGAAGAGTGTTCATGATATACCTCGTCATTTTGAGCTATGAGGCAACAACTTGCTATACCTTCCTCCACTTTTTTATTTTTCTTTTCTTTGCTTTGCTCTTCCTTAATCAATGCTTTTATTTTCTTTTGTTTCTTTCTTTTTTTTTTTTTTTTCATCCTCATGATCCATGAGGCATAAGTTGGGATGAACTTTCTTCTCATCATAGAAGCTTGATTCTTCATTTTGATGTGCTCTCCCATAAGTTATTTTTAATTTTTTTCATATTTGATTTACTGAAATATATGAAGAAATTGTATTAAATACATTTATGTCTAATGAACAATAAAGCATGTTCATGGCCTTAGCATTTAGGTGCATTGATTCTTTATCAACAAATGATGCATCGTGTGTGTGAGGGCCATTGACAATAATATTCCATAGATTATAATCATGTGCTTGAATGGAGATTTTTATCCTACCTTTTCAATAAGTAAAATTTGAGCCATCAAAAAGTGGGGGTCAATCAATAGAATGGCCTTCATTAAAAAAAATTCTATTTTGGATTGCCAAGATCTTTAGTTTTTGATGGTTAGGTCAATAATTAATAACAGAGTACCTGCTTTAATACCACTTATTGCCCAGAGATAGCAACCCAAGAGGAAGGAGAGGGGGGGGGGGGGGGTGAATTGGGTTTATAAAAATTTGGCCAGAATTAAATTTAAACAAGTATGTGACTTACTTAACTTAATTCAGTTTGATAAAATTGAATAGTATATGCAATGAAATCAAATGTGAATGAACTTAAGCAAGAGTAAAACTAAATTAGCAAGTGATTAGTAATTTAAAGCATGCAAGATATGTAAAGCAGTGGAGAAGAAAATACAACACAAATACACAAAAAATTTATAGTAGTTTGGAGCAACCCGCTCCTACGTTCACTCTCCAAGCTATCCTCTTAAGAGTTTCACTATAATTCCTAGATTATAGTGCATTTTTTTGATCTGGAATCATAAACAAACTCAGTAATCCTACATCGATAGTTTTTCAGGTTCACTATCAACCCACTTGATTTTAACCTAGAAGCATCAACCATAACCTTTACACCATCCAATTACCAGCTTGGGCCTGCCTATACCCCAAGTTTTTTTTTTCAAAGAAACTTGTAAAGAAGCAAAAATACAAGTATAAGAATTCAGCATGAAAATAAAAAAAAAGAACTCTTTTTAAAGTTTAATGGAGAGACTGAAAAATGGCTCTCAAAGCTTTGTATTCTCTTCTTTGAAGGCTGAGAGGAAGCTTGAATGACTGAGGATGATCACACTTGAAAGCTCTCTGAATTTGTGCACAAAGTTCTCTCTTTTCTCTTTTTTTCTTTAGATATTTAATAAATCTCATAATTTGAATGATTTCTATTTTCAATCAACTTTTCTTCTTTTTCTTTTGATTCTCCATCCTTAAATAGTCTTCACAATAGCTGGAGAGAGAGTTTGAACCATTGGAGGACCTGAACTAGCCATCTAGAATGAAAAGAACTCATTGAAAAAGTGCAGAAAACTAGTCGTTATAGTCTATCCTGATATTGGGGTCGACACTTTTTCTGCAGGAGTTGACACTTTTTGATCTAGGATCGATACTTTTTCTAGACGGGTCGATATTTTTTAATCTGGGGTCAACGCCTTATGATCTAGGATCGACATCTTGTGCTCAGGTGTCAGCACTTGGATTATACTAAAAAATTTAGCTTCTATTTTTTATTTTTATACAACAGAGGTCGACCCATGGATCGATTCTTTTATCAGAGGTCGATCCATGGGTTGATCCTTCTATGGGGCCATACAAAAACAACGTGCCAAAGTGTGCCAAGATGCCCATTTCAAAAGAAGATGACCTAGGAGTCATTCCTAGGATTGATCCTTTTGCTACAACTTGATTTTCTTCCAAATTTGACATCCAAAAAATATGAAATTGCCTTCAAAAGATCAAAATTTTTTCTAATTACTCTTGAAACTTTTAAAACATATTTTCTTCTAACTTGATGAAATTACGATTTTACTCTTCTTTAAGGATCTTTATCAATTCAATTTTCTTGAGGCTCTTGACTTGATAATTTTTGTGTGGATTTTTTCTTAAATTAATTTCTTTAATTTGAATACCTGAAAAGATCTACATATATTCTTGAAATACATGATTAATATCATTTATACTTAATATTTTGGAATCATCAAAATCAATCAGTAGGTCAATAGTTTTAGCAATAAAATTTTCGTCACTAAAATTCCATCGCTAAAGGCCTTTGAATATCCCTCTCCACTACATGCCTTTTTTCCCATGAAACCCACTTGATCATTTGGCTGAAACCCTCTCCTCTCCTCTCTCCCCCCTCGTCCTCTCTCTCCCCCTCCTCCTAGGCTTCCATCGATCGATAATCGCATCTCTTGCTGCCACCGTCGTTGCGTTGAAGGTAAGTTCCATCCCATCCCCGGTTGGTTGGTTAAATTTTTTTTTATTCTTTCGATCGTCTACACGCATGTGGGTGTTGCCATGTGGTGGTTGGTGGCAGGTGGAGGGGTGCAGGGGTGGGTGCCAGCAAGCCATGGGTGGTGGTGTTGACGGTTACAGTTCGGGTGGGGGCTGCTGGTGGTGGGAGCGAGGTGGAGGGCACCGCAGGGGTGAGGGGCCATGGGGGTGGGGCACTGAGGGGTGATGGTGATGAGTTAGATGGTCGGACGCGAGTGGCGTGAGGTGGAGGGCACCACAGGGGTTGGGGGGCTATAGGGGGTGGGGCACCGAGGGGCGGTGGTAATGGGTTAGGTGGACGGCCGTTGATGGTGTGAGGTGGAGGGATGCTACAGGGGGTGGGGGGCCATGGAGGTGGGGCACCGAGGGACAATGGTGATGGGTTGGGTGGGCGACCGTGGGTGGTAGGAGGTGAAGGGGTGCCGTAGGGTGTGGGAGGCTGCAAGGGTTAGGGGGTAGAGGGGCGCCGTAGGGGGTGGGGGGCCACGGGAGGTGGGGCGTGGAGGGGCGATAGTGATGGGTCGGATGGGGGGACCGCGGGTGTGGGTGCTGGAGGGGCACCGTAGGGGGTGGGGAGTCGCAAGGGATGGAGAGCGAATGGGCCATAAGGGATTGGCCGGGTTAGTCATTAATTATTTTAAAATTAATAAATAGTAATAAATAGTAATAATAATAATAGTAATATAATAATATATAATAATAGTATAGTATATAATAATAATAATAATATAAATAATAGTAATAATAAAATAATAATAATAATAATAGTAATAATAGAAATAATAGTAATAATAATAATAATAATAATAGTGATAATAGTAATAGTAACAATAATAATAATAATAGTAGTAATAGTAGTAATAATAATAATAGTAACAGTACTAATAGTAGTAGTAATAATAATAGTAATAATAATAACAATTTGATTGTTAAATAAATTTTAAAATAGATTGATAAAATATTTAAAAATAAATTATTTTTTATAATTAAAATAATTAAGTTTTGAATTATATTTTTATGCTTTTACTTATTATAATTTAATCTTTTATTTATTTAGTCCATGGATTTTATTATGATTATGATTTAATATTTTAATTTGTATCAGTCGAATGTTTTAATTTTTAATGCATATGAACTATTTGATCCAAGATCTGGATCGAGATTCGATTTGGGATTCGATCTAGGATCTTGTTCGGGATTTGGTTTGGGATCTGGATCATGATATAGGTCTGATCTCGGTTAGGATCTGGATCGAGATCCAAATTGAGATTCAGTTCAAGATTCGATCTGAGATCCTATTTGGGATTTGGTTCGAGATTTCAATCATGATCTGGGTTGGATTTTGGTCAGGATTTGGTTTAGGATTCGATCTAGAATCCTATTCGAGATCCAATTCGAGATTCGGATCATGATCCAGGTTGGATCTCGATCGGGATCCAAGTTGGGATCCAGGTCGGGATTCGATTCGGGATCCAATCTAGGATCCTGTTCAAAATTTGGTTTGGTAATGATTTAATGCATGCATTGATGTAATCTTAGACTCCTATTCTAGAGTCAGTCCCAGGGTCCCCAAAATGGACTCTATGAATGGCCCTTGGATGTCCTGATTTGGGCAGTTCAGAAATGCATCAATATTTTATTATTTTATGGTATTCTTTATTCTGTTGTAGAAAATTTCATCATAGTTATCTCGTTTGTTCTTTAGGTACATATTAGATGTAGTTAAAATATGATCTTTAATCGATGATCTGAAGGAGCTATGGAAAAATGGAGTCCAAACATATAATTCTATTAGATGAAGAAATTTTAAGTTGCATGCATCGATTTTTTGGACCATAAATGATTTTTCTACGTATGGAAACTTATCTAGAAAGGATATTTGGTATGTCCAATATGCAACAAGGATACGTCCTCCTTACATTTAAAGCATGAAAGAAAAATCTGCTCATGGATCATCGACAGTTTCTACCTGCTAATTACTCTTGGAGGATCCGTTATAACCAATATTTTGATGGTAAGTCTGACTGACATTTGCCACCTAAGAAGTTAAGTGGAGCGAAAGTTTTAGAACAACTTGAAGCCATTGAAAATATGAAATTTGGAAAAACATTGGGTACTCGCAAGTTGAAGCATATTGAAGCTGAGTTGAATTAGACAAAATGAAGCCTATTTTTCAAACTACCATATTGAAAGTAGCTACTACTTGATCATAACCTGGATGTAATACATATTGAGAAGAATATTTATGATAATGTTATCGATATAGTGCTAAACATCATAGGAAAAATAAAAGATAATTTAAAAGCTCACTTTGATTTGCAAGAAATGGGAATATGATCAGAGTTGCATTTAGTTCATCGAGCTGATAAATTTTTTATGCCACCTGCATGTTATTCACTATTTGACAAGGAGAAGAAGATTTTCTGTGGATGGTTTAAAATTATAAAATTTTTTGATGCTTATGCTTCAAATGTAGCATGATGTGTTGGCAATAATGATGGCAATATCTCTAGTTTGAAAAGTTATGACTCCTATGTGATGATGCAACACTTGCTTCCTATAGTGATGCGTAGCTATCTGAGTGGTGATGTTCAAGCTACATTGATTGAGTTGGAAGTATTTTTTTGAGAACTTTGTTGTCGAAAGTTGAAGATTAACTTAATTAAGAAGTTTGAGAAGGATATTATGCTCATTCTTTATAAGTTAGAAAAAATCTTTCCATAATCATTTTTTGATATTATGGTGTACCTGGCTATTCATCTTTCAAAGAAAGCTCTTCTGGTTGGCCTAGTATATTATCGATGGATGTATTCTATTGAAAGATAAAAAAATCATAATCTCTTTGACATATCAGTTGTGAGATATAAATGTATTAGAACTCTTTAAATTATTTTTTATTTATAGACTCTCGTGTATCCTAAAAATATATGTGCACAATAAGGCATGGCCTGAAGGATCCATAGCAGAAGCATACATAGCTACACAGTATCTCACATTCTGCTCAATGTATCTTGATGAGATTGAAACAAGATTCAATCATGCAGATTATAATGCTGATTGTGAATGGAATGATGATGAGCCGACACTGTCCATATTCAAACAAATAGTTTGATCCATGGGTGGAAGAAGATATAAGTTTATGCACGTGAATGAGCTATCCAAAATATACTTCTATATTCTAAATAATTATGAAGAAATTAAAGATTTAATTAAATATTATCTTAGCATAATTTAGTGTTCTAACTAATTTTTTCATATTAATATAAAATTAAAAATCATGACTTATTGCAGTAAGCATTAGAATATATTATTCAAAAAGAATAATACAAATATTGATGATCGACATAGGACGGAATTTATAAAATGATTTGGAAATCATGTAAATTTTACTAGTATTACATTATATTTTTATAATTATGTAATTAATTACTTGTACCAACATAATTTTTTATGCTATATTATAGATAAAGTCTAAGTATTTTAATAAAGAGGAGGGCATGATCGATAAGTTGTACAATTTAGCATGTGGCTCCGATTGAAGGGTTAACTACTACACATCCTATGTTGTTGGAGGAATGAGATTTCATATAAGACTGCTTGAGATGCAAAGATAGATCTAGAATAGTGGAATTGCTACAATAGGATATGAAGGAGAAGAGGAGATTGAATATCTTGATGTATTGATAGATATCATAGAATTGAAGTATGGGTCCAAAAATTTGGTATTCTTATTTCAGTATGAATGGTGGGATATTAGCAATAAGAAGATCGATATTCATATCGATCCATACATTATTAGTATAAATTTTGCAAGAATATGGTACCAGAATGAGCCATATATATTAGCAACTCAAGTGAAATAAGTAATATATTTAAAGGATCTGAAATATCAAGGTGATTGGCTTGTCGCACAAAGAATAATACCTAGAGGTGTATATGATATACCAACCTGACTAGAGATGTACGATAATTCAAATCTACATGAAGAAGAAGCTTTTCAAGAGGAAGAACAAACATTGATCGAGCACCTTGTTGATGAAAAACTTATGACAGCTTCTTTAAATAGGGCTAATCTACGGTTTAATGAAGTTGAAGCTGATTTTATATTTAATCATGATGATTTGGAGGATGACAATTGGTTCATAAATGATGATGTCATAGAAGATGATACATTAATCGATTATTATGATTTGGAGGAGGATCTAGAAATTGAGGAGGATATGGATATTGATAAGTAGATCTATATTTTTTGTTAAATCTTCTATTGCAATAACGGTGTGCAATACAATTCTATTCATTAGCATTTATGTATTTTTTACTATTATTATTTATTATTATATTTATTTATATGTTAAATTAATTATATGCATAGTTTAAGCATTGTAGGTATGGCACTAGGAGGGAGACGATGATGTTCGAGTTTCTAGCCTACCCCTGAGCCTTCCCCCATTTTCATTGCTGCACCATCGGAGTCGCCATAGGACCCTATAAAGGCAGGTCCAAGTGAGGCAAGTTTGAGTGAGGCAGGTCCAACTGATATTTTAATATTTTTTATATAATAAAATTTAATTTTAATTTATTTATTAGATTTATAGATGGCTATCATATTAATAATTTATTCATTATTATTTTAGGCTATTCTCTAGTGGTGGTGAGGCGAGGACGAGATCCATTGAAGAACCTCACCCTTGAGCATTAGAGATATGAGCACGAGGGACAGTGTCTCTGCATCAAGATTCTATCAGGCTATACTAGGCTTATTAGGAGATGGTGTGAGCCATAGCAGACTGAGCTGGGCATCATTTGCCGTAGTTTTACCTAGGTAATGCTCTTTAATTGGCGTTAGGTTACACGACCTCAGAGGGAGGTCTTGTATAGCCACTTATAGGTATAATAATATTTATTTAAATATTTAATTTATATTATATTTTTATAATATCTATTATTGGCAGGCTATATTTGATATTGTTGATTTTAGGCATGATCGCATACGGCAAGTTGTAGATGATGATCTATGCTTACATTTCAACAAGTATTGACATCGCATTCATCGCCACTAGTATGCTGTAATGCACGATCAGGGGGTGGAGGCAGTACGGTAGCAGCTATATGATAGCATCAGTATCGAGGACTAAACTATCATATGCCATACGTACGAGGATCCAACATATCAAGTAACTTTTTTTTATTTAAAATTTAATAATTGAATCATTTATTTTAAAATTTAGTTAGTTATTAGTTAATTTGACTATTATCTATATAGGATCGATGTGCCAAAAATGCCGTGAATCGGGCAAGATAGATAGTCTCGCATTATAGGGTTTCGAGGCCATTTGCTCGTTATATGGAGCAGATGGTAAGTAATTTCTATTTATCATATTTTAACTCTTTACTATTTAAAGTTTTTTTTATTAATTATTCTTAAATTTTAGAGAGATATTGAGAGTGGCAAGCTTCCTGGTAGGATCAAGATCTACCGATAGACCCATCAGCTACGGTCAGGGGATTGGATGGACCGGAGCTAGGAGCTTTATGTAAATTTTTCTAACTATTTTTTCATTGGCATTTTGATTTTCAATATAAATTTAGAATAGCTATAAATTTAATTTTTAAAATTGTATGATAGATATTAGATCCTAGCCTATCCCAGAGGGCTCGACTGCACCCACGAATAATAAGATCTATGATCAACTATTTGGTATGAGATCATGTTATGTTAGGAGGTTAGGACATGGGATCAGAGCTCCTACATCTTCACGTTTGTCTAGGGCTGATATTAATACTGCCTGTGATGTCTGGTTGGTGGAGATACAGAGATAGACTGCTAAAGATCGATAGTGAACTGCTGAGTTGACTACATGCATTGATGAGTACCAGTTATTCTAGATGCAGATGATGGAGCGGATGGTGCAGATGGAGCAGATGATGCTACTGATGAGGCAGCAGTAGGCCGGTCCAAGTTCCTTTGAGTGCTCCCCTCCTTCGGCCCATTCTCCTTCTCTAGATACTGTCGATGTTTGACGATCGACGACCTATTTTTGTATATTTTTATTTTTATTTTGAATCTTTTATATTTATAAAAAAATATTTTTTATAATTATATTTTTATATAATAAAATAATGAAACTTATTTATAAATTTATTTTATGGATTTTTATTTAAATTTTATAAATTATAAATATAAATATTTAAAATATAAATTATAAAATATATTTATTTATAATTTTTTAAAAAAAATGATTTATGATGTAATTATTTGTGATGAAGTATTTTTATCATAAATAATTTATTATTTATGATGAAATATTTTTATCATAAATAAAAAATTATTTATGATGAAAATTTTTCATAAAAAACTATTATTTATGATGTAAAATTTTGGTTTTTCATCATAAATATTTTTATCATAAATAATTTAATAAATAAAAATTTTTTTCTTGATGAAAATTTTCATCATAAAAAAAATTTATTAGTGATGAAAATTAAATTTTTATCTCTAATTATTATTTATGATCTATTTTTTTGCGATGAAGAATTAGTGATGCAAATTTCATGGCTAATAATTATTAGCAATGGAAATTGGTCATTTGTGATGAATTTTTTGCATTGCAAAAAATGGGTTTTGTTGTAGTGGTTGGTGACGACGTTGCTATATGCAAGGAGACATTGGTGTATGAGGAGATCGTATCAGTCCTCAGCTCCAATGAGTAGTAGAAATAGATGATGAAAAAGATGGTCTTCTAGAAAGATCTTGTAGTTTCAGAGAGGCCCAGGAAAGGAAAGAAGAAGGACGAGTAGAAGGGCAGCAAGTAGTCTAAGAAGTTCTTCAAGTATGGCAAAGAAGGGCACTTTGAGCGAGAGTGTCCACTTTGAAAAATGTACAAGAAAGAAAAAAGATTGGATTTCATTAGTTCAGTCGTTGAGGAAGAAGAGTTGAATGAGCTTTTATTAGTTTCGAAGGAGCTCATAGGGTGCGATGTATCTGAGATGGCTTCGAAGGAGTCTATGGAGTGCGGAGGGTGCGAAGGGAGAGCGATAGTGTTTGAGGTGCAGCGGCAAACCTAGTAGTACAGTGTTGATATTGGGAATAGTGTTTTTATGCCAATCATCAGCCTGTTGATGGTTGAGCTATATTTTTGTACTTGTATATGAATTATAAATGAATAAAGTTATTTTAGCATATTTTCATCATAAATTCTTTCATCTTCTAATGAACTCCTATATTGTGGTAAAGTTCTTAGGACTATTTAGAATCGATAAAGGTGGATTTGTTGTTTAGTTCTTAAATCTATTCGTGACCAAATGATATGTTGTTACCAAGGATGACAACATTTATCAAGCATAGATCGTTGTATGCCATATGGATTGATTGTCCTCTTAACCAAGGAGTATGGAATACTAGTATGGCATGTAGGTGAGATGTAAGGGTACATCTGCACTGAACGTGACCAACTCCAGAGCTTTTCTACTATCAAGATTTGCTCTGATGGAATATGGGTATAAGTATCCCTCTGACTTGAGATAACCATGGTGACTTTCAAGCAACTCATTGTACATTGGTGTCAGACTATCTAAATTTTTAATTCAATGATGAAAGATTTCTGGACATAATTAAGTATTTGAGAAGTTGGTGTGTGAATCAAGATGGGATTGACCAGTCCGGTTTAGGAGCTATGTTCAGTTGTATTTTAATTTAGCAAATCCTTAGCTAGTGTAGTCCTAGTGAGGAGTCACAGGACTGATTGCATCGAGAAATGATTTGGATGTATTTTTTAAGGTTGGCAGTTTAACTCTAAGTCATCCTATATACAGAGGTCAAAGGGATGAATTATACAGTAACCATTTTCACGTAGGTTCTGAGTGTTGCGATTACGACTATTCGATCTATCCGGATGTTGAATACCATTACTAGATGGTCACTTTGATTAGTATAGAAGTTGGTTTCTATGCTACCGACTTAGGTTCAAACCTATAGGGTCACATACATTAGAGATTCCTACTTGATCTGATGGCTGGTGAAGAGTCCTATTGGATCGAAACTTTATGGTCAAGAGTCCTACTGGACTGAGACTCTTCGACCAAAAGTTTTACTACTCTAAAACTTTGAGTCCTACTTATCTGGGACTTTGTGATCGAGAGTTTCACTAGTCTGGGACTCTGTGATCACGAGTGCCATTCATTTGGGACACTGGGGTCAAGAGTTCCACTGATTTGGGACTCTTCGATCAAGAGTTTCATTTTGACGGAACTTTGTTGTTCAAACACCCACTAGATTTAGACTCTATATTTATGAGAGGTTTAATTAGTGATTTGATTGCTAATTAACTTAATTTAATTAAGTAATTAATTTTGGATCAAGTCTAATTGAATTGGATTCAGTTGTTTGACCTGATTAGGTTATGAGATGACCTAATCGCCGAGGAGGTTTGATCCCTGATTTGATTAAGGGTTGGGCTTAATAAATTTTTAATTTAATTAAAATTTAATTAAGTCTAATTAAGTCTAAATGAGTTAGATTTAATCTACTCTAATTGGGCCCAAACAATTTGAATTGGGTTGGTTTAATTGGATAAGAGAAATTGAGACTAGTTTGACTAGTCGTCATGTGCCACATCACCCTATTCTTTGCACCATTCTCTTCTCCATGAGAAAGATGTTTCTCATGAATATTTTCCATGCAAGAGAGGGTGCATGCTCTCCCTTCTCATGCCATAAAAGGATAGGTTTTATCTGGTTGTCATTTGAATTCAAATGATATTTGAATTCGAATGGCTAATCCCTTATCTAAACTTCTCCCTCATGCCATCTCTTAGTTTTTTAATCTCTATAAAATTCTGGAATTTTTGGATGAGTGCATAATCTGAAAGTAACTCTCCTTTGTGTGCATGAGCTCTCCTCTTGGGTGAGAAAATTAAAAAAAAAAAAAAATTAGAAGGAAGTAAAAATAGAGAGAAAAGAAGGCACTAGGGTTTGAGTGATTGTGCTGCCCTAGATTTCTAATCTAGGGCTTGTACTGCAATTTTGTGAGATTTGAGTGTCAAATTTTCACAATTTTTTTTAGAGATCCTCCTCAATATCTTCTCTACTTCTACTATTAATCTAGAGTGTCTAAAGAATTGGTGGAGTGAGATTGAATGAGTTAGATCAACAGTAGCTGTCGAACAATCCTACATCGAGCTAGCACTCGTGAGGAGCCAATCGGGACCAGAGCCTCATGTAGATGATCCACAGAGGCTAGACATACTGCATGGCTGCATTGCAATAATAGAGCTCCCTGGTAGTGATTGAATTGCAAAGTTTGCCTACCCACACAGGTATCATGTTTTGGACACATAGCTATAGTAGTAAAATAGTTTTACTGCTAGTATGTAGTTTTCAAATTTAAAGGATGTATATCACATTTAGATCCTTAGTGTAGAATTTTTTGATATGATCAGTAGCTCTCAAATTAATTAAATTAATTTTATTTTTCACTATATTTAATTAATTTTTGTAAAAACTTTAAAAGTAGAGCTAGAAATCCTGCATGACAAACCAGCAATGGTATCAGAGCATGGTCATTAAATGTGATTTATATGCTTTAAAATTTTAAAAAAATTATGCATATTAGATATGTATTTCATTTGAGTAGTTTAGTAATTGAGCTTGAATGAGCCACCAAGCCATGCAGTCATAAGGGATAAGCATGGTTTAAAGGCCATCTCCTTCCATTCGATGGGGATCCCTTATGGCGATAGGGGTGCCACCGTGAACTCATTCCTGAAGACAAACGATGAAAATTTTTTTGAAATTAGTTTAATTTAAATTTTAATCATGAATGTGTTAGATTAGATCTAAATTCAGATTCATGATTTTTAAGTAGTATGCATAGATTTAGATTGAAACATACAACTTATACTATTTGTGAAATGAGCCGATCTATTTTTAAAATGAGTCAACCTATTTAGTGAATAGTGCTGGATTATAAAGAATCTTTTAAAATTTTAAAAAATATTTTTGAAATGTCCAACCCCAACCCTTAGTCCAAAAACTTAATTAAGAATTAAATCTTATGAATTAGGGTCTAGAATTATGAATTAAAGATCCTAAGTCATTAATCATAAAATATGGATTATTGGATTAGATGAATTAGATCCATTAATTGGATTAGATCTAAGGTTAGTTAAAAAATAGATTAAATTAGAGTAATTGATCAAATCTAACTAAACATTGATTTAGATTAGGTCAAGGACTCTTTAGATTTAATTATAATAGTTGTAGTTGGTCAAGTCCATGCCTTTAACAAGGACCAAATGGGCTTGATTCATGGCTACACGATCAAACCTGAGATTACTAAGTTGATCAAATTAAAACTCATGAACTAGATGGTGTCTAAGGTAAGTTTGGCAGTTCAGATCAATGATTTTTAATTGAGAGATACTTGCACTAATTTTGATCTTTGACAAGTTAATGGCATATCCCTTTCATTGATTTTACTTACCCGACCATCCTGATGAATTAGATTTTGGTTATATCACTTGATATTTTGGGCTCACCCATGTCAATTAAGTAAATTAGTGTGACTGATTTTGGTGCTCCTAATGCCAGCTTTAATTAGGTTCTTTTTCTAATTTGACTTGATGAAGTTAGTGGAAGGATCAAAATTGGTTGGTTAATTTTTCTCTCATCTTCTTAAAATCAATTAATAAAATCCTCTAAAATTGTTAGATCCTTAAAAATAATAAAGTTATGGTGATAACTAAGTCATAGCCTCCTATTAAGCTGAGTGATAATGGATCCATTAGTTTAATAATCATTGGAGGCCCAAAGGCCTGGTGCTTATTGACTAATAGAATTATCATTCATAATATGATGATTTAGTTTTGTCTTTCTAATGGTGGTCAGGTTGGCCGGCCAAAGTCGGATTTGATCATTTGTTGGTCAGATGCACCAAATATGGTCATGTTAATAGTCAGACCTAACTGGATCTTTTCAGTAGAGGCCAAAGCCTACTGATTAGATTTTCAGGGCAAAATTAAAATTGTTAGAAGTTGTTTAGAGAAATAATTATTTATGAACCTACCCATATATGCACATGGGTTGACCAACCAAAGTTGGGCTCGTGTGTAGTCTGTGTAGATTCTGGTACCCACTAGAAAATTAAAGTAATTCTTTCAATTGGAAGTAGAGGCTACTAGTTCATATAAAATAGTGGAAGGATCTTTAGACTAAAGTTCAAATCTTTAAGATAATTAATTTACATACTAATTAGGTTTGATTTTCTTTAGTGCAGGTATGGCCACTACCTTGTTGCTTTGATCATTGTTGGATAATGACAAACTCATGGGACCCAACTTCGATAATTGGTATCGAAAGTTGAAAACCATCCTAAAGCAGGAGTGGATCTTTTATGTATTGACTGATCTAGCACCTAAGGAGCCAGCCCCAAACTCTAGAGGAATGGTTAGAGATACTTACTAGAAGTGGCTCAATGATCGCACCACCGTTCGATGCATCATGCTGGTGGCGATGAATGATGAGTTTAGCCATAAGTTAAAAAATGCCCAGTCTTAGGAGATGCTTCAAATGTTGAATGACTCCTTTGGCATGCCTAACAACATTGAGAGGCACAAGACTAGTTGTGCCATTTTCAATACTCAGATGAGGGATGGGGCATCAGTTATCGATTATATATTGCACATGATCAAGATGATTAAGCACCTGAGTAAGCTGGGCTTCCTCCTGCATAAGCAACTCGGCAAGGATGCGATCCTGAATTCTTTGCCCAAGTCCTTCCTCCTATTCCTTACTTATTTTTGAATAACAAAGCCTTTAGTGAACTACCATGGCTTATTGGGGTTACTGTAGAACTTTGAGAAGGATCACTAGCTCCATAAGGAGATAGTGGATATAGTGGGAGGGTCTTTTTTTGGTCGTCGATCCTTTAAGAAAGAAAAGAAGAATAAGAAGAAGAAGGATAAGAACTAGGACATCTGCATAGAGTCAGACCAAGAAGCATAAGTCCGACCAGAGCTAGATGGAGTGCTTCTTTTGCAAGAAGCAAGGGCATTGGAAGAGGAATTATCCTCAGTACATTCTTTCCTGGATCCAAATAGGTCGAGAAAGAAGTAAGCCATTGTTGGGCAAGATAATTATATGATAACATCTTGCAACTTCTTAATATATGATACTACTGCATGGGTATTAGATATCGAAAGACCTTATCATATCCATAATTTGATGCAGGTTTGCAAGTCAGTAGGAGATTTGATGAAGGTGAAAAGTTCTTGAATGTTGGAGATGGAAGATAAGTTCTAGTTCTAGCTTTAGGAATCATGAATCTTATAATCAATTCTCGTAATGTAATTTTCTATGAATGTAATTATTGTCCTAGCTTTTTGTTGAATGTTATTTCTATAGGCCTTTTGGCCATGTACAGTTATGAATTTTTAATAAAAGAAAATATTTGTAATATCATTTTGAATGGTGTTAAGATGTTTGTTGGGCAATTAAATAACGAAATTTACTTACTATCATAGCCTGTTAATGTGCTTCAGTCCTCCAATAAAAGTCCTAAAATTAACAATGTGTTTGTAGTCTACCTTTGGCACTATAGGCTATGTTATATCAACAAGAACAAAATAAACAAGTTAGCTCAAGAAGGAATTCTTGAAGTCGGTGATTGTAAATCACTTCCGACCTGTGAGTCCCGTCTTCTTGGAAAAATAACCAAATCATCTTTTACTCAAAAAGGAGACCGAGCTAGTGAACTCTTGAGTCTAGTACATTCTGATGTATGTGGATCCATGAGCTCAAGTACTAGAGATGGATATTTCTACTTCATAATCTTTACGAACGACCTATCGAGGTATGGGTATATCTACTTAATGATGCATAAGTCAAAATTGTTTGAAATATTCAAACTATTGAATAATGAGATAGAAAAGCAAATTAGAAAGAGTTTAAAATTCTTCGATCTGACCGAGGGGGTGAGTATTTTTTCAGTGAATTTTTGACATATCTAGGAAAGAATAGGATTCCCTCCTAATATACTTCTCTTAGAACACCACAGTATAATGGTGTATTTGAAAGGAGGAATCGGATCCTGTTAGACATGGTTTGATCTATGATGGGATTTGCCAGTCTATTGATCTTCTTTTGGGGATATGCACTCGAGTTGGCTTGTTACATTCTAAATAGGGTTTTGAGTAAGTCTGTTTTCAAAATGCCATATAAGATATGGACATGATGTAAACCACTACTCTTGCATCTTAGGGTTTGGGGGTGTCCTGCTTATGTCAAAGATTTAGTAACGGACAAGCTTGGACCTAGGTCTGACAAGTATAATTTTATAGGATACCCAAAAGAGACCAAAGGATGTTACTTCTACCTAGCTGATGAGTAAAATGTGTTTGTCAGTCTTAAGGCAATCTTTTTAGAAAAAAAGTTTCTTGGAGAAGAAAGTAATGCCTCTAAGGTCAAACTTGAGAAAGTTCGATAGGTGGAAAAACTGACACATATAGCTGAACTTGAACTAGATTTGATTAGATAAGATCTAGAGCCTATTATACCTGCACCCTTAAGATGGTCTGGTAGAGTACTACATCAGCCAGACAGATATTATGATTTTTTGGTCTGGTATGATGATCCTGTCGAACTTGATGTGAACGATGAGGATCCGATCACGTACATGCATGCAATGCAGAGATCCAACTCTAAGAAATGACTTGAGACTATGAAATCCAAAATGGAGTCCATGAAGGTCAATGATGTATGGGCATTAGTTGATCCACTCGAAGGAATAAAATCCATAGGATGTAAATAGATCTTCAAGAGGAAAAGAGGCACAGACGGAAAGGTGGAGATCTATAAAGCCAGTTTGGTTGCCAAGAGGTATCGTCAATATTATGGTATTGAATATGATGAGATATTTTCTCCTATGGTAATACTCAAGTTCATTCGGATTATGCTTACGATCGCTATCCATTTGGATTATAAAATCTAGCAGATGGATGTGAAGACAAGTTTCCTAAATGGAGAGCTGGACGAAGAGATGTATATGATACAACTTGAAGGGTTCATATCCACAGATGAGTCTAAGGTGTACAGGCTTTAAAGATCTATTTATGGATTAAAGCAGGTATCTTGAAGTTGGAACATACGTTTGGATAGGACGATTTAAACGTATGGCTTTGTTAAGAACAGAGAAGAGCCCTGCATATATAAGTAGGCTAATGATCTAGTGATTGTATTCCTGATATTATATATGGATGATATTTTTTAATCGAGAATGATATTCCTGCATTATAAGGAATAAACATCTGGCTGTTGTCATAGTTCTCCATGAAGGATCTGAGAGAAGCTTTCTACATCCTAAGGATGAAGATCTATAGAGATAGATCTAAGAGATTGCTTAGGTTATCCCAATCCACATACATTGATATTATGCTGAAAAGGGTTAGCATGAAGAATTTTAAAAAAGGCTACCTACAGATAGGCCATGAAATTTCTCTCTCAAAGAGAGATTGTCCGACAGCATCTCAAGAGAGAGAGCACATGAGTAGAATTTCATATGCTTTAACAGTGGATTCTATTTTGTATGTCATGACACGTACGAGATCAGATGTGACATACTCATTAGGAGTAGTGAGTAGATACCAATCTGATCTAGGAGAGAACCACTGGAAGGTTGTTAAAATCATCCTAAAGTATACAAGAAATACTAAGGACTAGTGGCTTGTTTATGGTGAGTCAGAGTTAAAACTTATCGGGTTTATAGACTCTAGTTTCAAATCTAATCACGATGACTGTAAAAGTATGTCAGGGTATGTGTTTATCCTTAATAGTGGAGCTGTCTATTGGAAGAGTTCTAAGCAGTATACTATGGCCGACTTAGTTTGCAAGGTGGAGTATGTCGTTGCATCGGTACTAAAGAAGTGGTGTGGCTGAGGAAGTTCATCACCAAGCTCGAAGTAGCATCCTTCCTTAATGGTCTAATTCTGCTCTACTACGATAGCTTTGGATCCATTGCTCAAGCAAAGAAATCAAAAGCACACCAGCAGATGAAGCATATTCTACAATACTACCACCTTATCGATGAGATCATGGATTGAGGTGACGTCGACCTTCAAAGGATTGGTGGAAAGAAGAACCTAGCCGACCCATTTACTAAAGCTGTTGTGATGAAGGAGTTCGATGAATTCAAGTTGAAGATGGGTATTAGATACTATACTGATTGATTTTAGGCCAAGTGAAAGATTATTGGGAATAGTGTTCCAAAGCCAATCATCAGTCTATTAATGACTGAGCTATATTTTTGTACTTGTATATGAATTATAAATGAATAAAAGTCATTTGACATTTTTTTATCATAAATTCTTTCATCATCTAATGAACTCTTATGTTGTAGTGAAGTCCGTAGGACTATTTAAAATTGATAAAGAAGGATTTATCATTTAGTCCTTAAATCTATTTGAGATTAAATGATATGTTGTTACCAAGGATGACAATATTTATCAGACATAGGTCATTGTATGCCATATGGATTAGTTGTCCTCTTAATCAAAGAGTATGGAGACATTGGTATAGCATGCAAGTGAGATGTAAGGGTGTATCTATACTGAACATGACCAACTTCGGAGCTTTTCTACTATCAAGATTTGCTCCGATGAAATATGGGTATAAGTGTCCCTCCGATCTGAGATCATTATGGTGACTTTCAAGCAACTCACTATGTTTTGGTGCTGGACTACTTGAATTTTTAATTTAGTGATGGAAGATTTCTGAGTACAGTCAAGTACTTGAGGAGTCAGTGTGTAAATCAAGATGGGATTGACCATTCTGGTTCAGGAGCTGTGTTCAGTTGTATTTCAATTTAGCAAATCCTTAGCAAGTGTAGTCCTAGTGAGGAGTCATAGATTGATTACGTTGAGATACGATTTGGATGTATTTTTTAGGGTTGGCTGTTTAACTTCGAGTCATCCTATACATAAAGGTCAAAGAGATGAATTATGCGGTAACCATATTCACATAGGTTCTGAGTATTGCGATTGTGACTATTCAACCTATCCGAACATCAAATACCATTGCTATATGGTCATTTCGATTAGTACAAAAATTAGTTCCTATGCTATCAGCTTAGGCTTGAACCTACGGGATCACATTTATTAGAGATTTCTACCTAATTTGATGGCTGATGAAGAGTCCCACTGGACTAGAATTTTATGGTCAAGAGTCCCATTGGACTGGAACTCTTCGATCAAGAGTCCTACTGCTCTAAAACTTTGAGTCCTACTTGTCTGGGACTCTGTGATCGAGAGTTCCACTAGTTTGGGACTCTATGATTATGAGTTCCATTTGTTTGGGACACTGGGGTCAAGAGTCCCACTAGTTTGGACTCTTCAATCAAGAGTTTCATTTTGATGGGACTCTGTTGTTCGGACACCCACTAGATTTGGACTCTATAGTTATGAGAGATTTAATTAGTGATTTAATTGCTAATTAACTAAATTTGATTAAGTACTTAATTTTGAATCAAGTCTAATTAAATTGGATTTAGTTGGATTTGATCCAATTAGGTTATGAGATGACCTAATCACCGAGGAGATTTGATCCCTAATTTGATTAAGGGTTGAGCTTAATAAATTTTTGATTTGATTAAGATTTAATTGAGCCTAATTAAGACTAAATGAGTTGGATTTAATCTACTCTAATTGGGCCTAACCAATTTGGATCAGGTTGGTTCAATTGGATAAGAGAAATTGAGACTAGTTTGACTAGTCATCATGTGCCACATCACCCTATTCTTTGCGCCATTCTCTTCTCTATGAGAAAGATGTTTCTCATGAATATTTTCAATAAAAGAGAGGGTGCACGCCCTCCCTTCTCATGCCCCAAAAGGATTGGTTTTATCTGGTTTCCATTTGAATTCAAATGAGATTTGAATTCGAATGGCTAACCCCTTATCTAAACTTCTCCCTCATGCCATCTCTTGGTTTTGTGCTCTCTATAAAATTTTGGAATTTTTGGATGAGTACATAATCTGAAAGTAACTCTCCTCTACATGCATGAGCCCTCCCCTTGCATGAGAAAATTTAGAAAAAAAAATCAAATGGAAGGAAAAATATAGAGAAAGGATGGCGCTAGGGTTTGAGTGATTGTGTTGCCCTAGATTTTTGATCTAGGGCTTGTGCTGCAATTTCATGAGATCTAAGCATCAGATCTTCATAAAATTTTTTGGAGATCCTTGTCAACCTCTCCTTTGCCTTTTCTACTAATTCAGAGTGTCCAAAGAATTGGTAGAGGAAGATCAAATGAGTTTGATTAGCATTAGCCATCGAACGATCCTACATTGAACTAGCACTCTTGAGGAGCCGATCGGGACCAAGGCCTTGTGTGGATGATCCGTAGAGGCCAAACATACTATGTGGCTGCATCGCAATGAGTAGACCTCCCTAGTAGTGATTGAATTATGGAGTTCGGCTACCCGCACAAGTATCATGTTCTGAACATGTAGCTATAGTAGTAAAATAATTTTACTGCTAGGATGTAGTTTTCAAATTTAAAACATATATATCACATTTAGATCCTTAGTGTAGGATTTTTTGATATGATCAGTAGCTCTAAAATTAATTAGATTAATTTTATTTTCTATTATATTTAATTAATTTTTTAAAAAAATTTAAAAGTAGAGCTAGAAACCCTACATGACAAATTAGCAGTTGGGTGGTTGGCCTTGGGTGACTCAGGTATAGAGTCGATTTCTAAGGCATCGGAGTGTTGCCCAGCAAGACAACCCAAGAGGAGGAGGGGTGAATTGGGTTTTTCAAAATTTAAACAAGTAATGTGGTATTTTCAAAAACTAGTGATGTGTTGAAGTGTGTTATGGTTTTATGCTACTATGTATGCAAAAGTGCAGAAATGTAATAGAAATGATAAGACAAGATAATCACAAGCACAAAATAATTTATAGTGGTTCAGTGCATCTTTCACCTATATCCATTCTCCAAGATTCACTTGAAAATTTTACTATAATCTCTCTAAGATTATAGCTGGATAGTTTCTTAAGGCTTACTATCTAAAACCTAGTTGATTTTACACGGGTTCACCAACCACAACCAAATCCTAACCCAACCCTTGGATTACAATCTAATTTTTAGGCTTGGATAGGCCTTCCCCTTAGCTTCAAAACTCTATTGAAGCTAAGCTACAATGAGAGTAAGGATTATACAACAAAAATAAAAACAAAGCTCCTTTAATGAGCAAGTAAGTTGATGAAGCTTGTAGAATCTTCTTTGAAGGAAGCTTTTGAACTGATTGAGCTTATCTTCATGCTGAAAAGAATCTCTTGATTTGATGTTTCTTGGAGTTGAGAGTTGAATGCTCTCTATTCAAGGCTTTTTGAACTATTTTTCTTAACTTTTGATTCCTCTCAATGATTAACTGGTCATCTCACTTCCTCCAGATGTTTTATAGCTTATTCCCCATATTTGATAGGCTGGAGAAGGGTTTTTGACCATTAGAAGACTGAAAATAGCCATTTGAAACAAATCTACATAGTTTTGAATATTTTACAGAAACTACCCATTGAAGTTCGAGTCGAAGCTTGAGTCAACTCATTACTCTGCTCGAGCTTAAGTTGAAACTTGAGTCAACTTGTTCCTCTGCTCGAGTTCATTTTGTACTTCATCCTGAAAATTAAGTTCTCTATATTTTCTTGAGACCTTGACTTGAGGAACTCGATCTAAAGCTCGAGTCAACTCGTTACTTTGCTTGAGACCTTGTCGAGCTGTATCCCGAAAATCCCATTCTCTGTATTTTTCTACGATCTCAACTCGAAGAACTCGAGTTGACTCAGTCTTCTGCTCGAGACCATGCTAGCTAAAACTCTCTCATGCCAGTCTTTTTATTCATGCCATTTCAACTTGAGCTGAATAAGGGATCAAATAAGGGGTCGACTCGAGGCTTGTTTATGCTAAAATTTTTTGCTTTGACTAATTGATTTTCTCTTCAATTTTGGTTTTGAGATATCTCTTTTAGGCTTTATTTTAAGTATGATTTATGCCTCAAAAGCCTTCAACTTTTCTTTGACAACTTTCAAATGTATTTTTAAGGATGTCTCAATTGATACCTTAAAATGCATCTTGAAACATGATCTCAACAAATTCATTGGTCCAAACATATACTCAAATATTTTGTTACTCATCAAAATCAATCCTTGGGGTTAATAATTTTTCTCTTTTTGATGATGACAAAATTTTGAGTATATGAGTGAGAAATATATTGTATTAAGGATATTTTTAATAAACTAATGATTTAACCCTTTTCATAGTTTTATATTTAGCTCCCTCTCAATTCATGCTCATATTTTTAATATATTTTATCACTTTAGAGTTAAATTTTTACTTTGTGCTTATTTGAGTGATAATCTACCAATATTTATCATTTATATGTAATAGGCATGAGTTCTCTTTATTGAACAGTCATGTGCCAAGCTTGCATTTGGTATATAGAGTATGTATCATGGCATAATTTATATAATTAATTATACTATGCTTAAAATTCTATTAACATGAGTACTAATTGACATACACTTTATATGATTAAACATGCTTAGTGCAACACAACAAGATTAATATATGCTCATATACATCTTACATATTACAATTTATCTAAAAGAGAAAAATTGGTAAAATAAGCTAAAAATTCTGGATTTCACAAGCTAAAAATTCTAAATTTAAATATTGAATGTGTGTATTTAAATATTGAATATGTGTATGCTCATATACATATCTTATTAAAAATTTTGGATTTCACAAGCTAAAAATTTTGAATTTAAATATTGAATGTGTGTATTAAAATACTGAATGTGTGTATGCTCATATACATATCTTACTCTCCCTTTTTGTCATCATCCCAAAAGATAGCCATTACATGAGAACATATCAAGAGATTTATTCACTGAAAGAGTAAGTAGCCACATAAATGTGTTTTTCATTGCATTCACAAAATGAGTGTGTCCTCAACATACAAAGATATAATAAAACACCAATTTTAAGATAAAACTAAGTTAAACCATTACATATGTATGAATGTCCAAGAAGCACTTAACATAGAGTGATATACAAACATATACTCCTTAAGAAGCACCTAACATTGGTCTAAGGATAACAAATAATGAGACATCAACTCCCTATAAGGCTACTCATCATCAGAAGGAATTTCTAATGTCTTAGATAAGACTCGTGAGGTGGAAGGTCTGGCTCTCCTACTCTTGGTCCTAGCAGATGGCCCGGTTATCTATAAGAAAGTAGGTCCCACATGAGTATAGACCCTCAGTAGTGATCTACTCTCACTCATGGATACCTAAGTAGATTGACCAGGTGACATAGGTGGAGGAGGTGGAGGACGAGGCATCGCTTCCCTGGCTGCTGCATCGGCTGCTACTGCTGTTGGTATTGCACTTGGACCAAGTCTCTTGATCTTTTCTATCAGATTGTCCATAGCTTCAAGTACTGAGATAATACCCTACTATTATGCCTGACCTAATCCATTGATGGCTACCATCATCTTAGTGCCTCCTGACTCAACTCTCCCCCTAAGCTAAGCTATCTGCTTAATAATGCCGAAGAGATCAGTAGGTACATGATGTGTCTGCTCCCTCTGCTATAGAGTAGTAAGCCTCTGAGAGTAGACCTCATCTCAGTCTGCATGCTCTCTACTCTCTTAGATAAGCCCTGAATCTCTTTACTAACTCTGGTAGAAATCATATCTACCAGTCTCTCCAAATATGCAGAGTTAGTAGGTGGTGGCTGTGGGAACCTATCTACGGGTGGAGCTTGAGGGGTCATAGGCATACTGGGATCAAGTGCATCTCTGGGTGCAATAGGGATAGAGGGATCCCCTGCCTCCACTACTTTAGGCACTCTCATCTCTTGACCAGAAATATTCTTTACCCATCTTCCTTCCTCCACATGATACTGCATTGTGGTCAGAACTCTCATGTCATATACATCAAAGTGAGACAGCTTCTTACTACATTCATTCTCTAGTGGTACTCCTGCTATCTCAAAGATCCTGATCAGGGCCATGCCATAGGACAAACATACCTTGTTCCTAGATGTTGCCTCTCTCATTTGATGCATCATAATCCTTAGCAAATTTATTTGTGTTTCTTGAACCATCAGATACATCATATACAGCTCTCTTTCAGATACAAAGTCATGCCTTCCTAACTTAGGAATGAAAACAATAATGTGATGTAAAACTCTCATCTCCACTGATAAGGTGGATGCTAGGACATTCCTTACGATGTCATCTCTCCTGACAATAAGTCTCAGCCCTTTCTTCTTATCAGTTAACTTATCCGGAATGTGTCCTTGTCTAGTAATGCTAAAGATGTGTGCCAAATCCTCCTCTATCACTTCAATTTGTATACCTTTGTCCGTAGTCACAATTTCAGAAGATTCCCTCTTTAGGTTTTCATAAAACTTCCTAACTAGCTTAGGGTACATTGGGATATTCAATGTACAAAAATTTGTCCACCCCATCTTATCGATCCAAGTTCTAATTAAAAAATTATAACTCTAAAAGAACTCAAAATCAATTCTTCTTCCCATTGCAATAGCTCTAGTGGCCATCCTACCAACAGGTGAAGATGGTGGAGGGGGTGAACTTGGTATACCTTAATTTTGTTGAAGTTCTTCCTGAACGGGTTCCTTGGAGGATTGAAAAACTTAGTTGGTTGGAATGCCACCCATTCCATTCGGGCTTCTCCTCTCCCATTCTTTGGCTCCATGGGTGTTACAAATCTTCCGCACTCCTCACCTTTCACTAACCATTTGATCCAAATTCAGTCCCTAACTTCACCGATCTAAGAAAGTAGATGGTAAGAAGACAAGCAGATACTATTGGATTGAGTTTGGGGGGATGAGAGGGCTTCTGCTCAAGGTTTTGGCGAGTTTTTAGGGCATCACAAATAGTCAGGGTCCATTTTATTTGCCTATGGCATCCACCCTCAAATCGACTCATGGTTTTGAACTAGTTTGCTCAAGTCAACTCGAGCAATGGATCTAAAATTTTTAAATTTTTAGTGAGAATTTGGCATTTAAACAATGTCTAGATATTTTCCTAGATATTGATAATTAATTATGCATTCAAAATTGATTCTTTTGAATTTAATTTGATTTATTTTGAATTATGCAAATAATATTTATTCTTGTTGATAGCAAATCCCTAGTTTTCTTCTAATGATGTTAAATCTTTCTTCACTAAGAGGTTTTGTCAATATGTCAGCTAATTATTTATCGGTACAAACAAATTCAAGCACTACATCATTGTTTTGTACATGGTTTTTTATGAAGTGATGTCTTATTTCAATGTATTTGGATCTTGAGTGTTGAATTAAATTTTTGGTTAAATTGATTGTACTTATATTATCACATCTTATGGGTATCTTATTAAGTTTGAATCTAAAATCTTCTAATTATTGTCTAATCCATAGAATTTGTGCACAACAACTCCAAGCAGTAATATATTCGGCATCCATCATAGATAGTGCTACTGAGTTTTATTTCTTACTAAACCAAGAAATTAAATTAACTCCTATGAATTGATATATGCCACTAGTACTTTTTCTGTCAAAGTTACAACCAGCAAAATCAGCATCAGAATAATCAATTAATTCTAATTAATATGATCTATCATACCATAATCCTACATTAAGTGTCCTAAATAAGTATCTAAAATTTTTTTTAACAGTAAGCAAAAATGATTCTCTAGGGTCTGATTGATATCTAGCACACATTCAAACACTAAATACTATATCTGATCTACTTGCAGTAAAATAAAAGAGTGAGCTAATCATACCTTTATATAATTTTGTGTCTACTTTCTTACCCTTCTCATCTTTGTCAAATTTATATGATGTACTCATTGGTGTGCCAATTGGTCTTGAGCTCTCCATCCCAAACTTCTTAAGTATTTTCTTTGTGTAGTTCATTTGGTTGATGAAGATTCCTTCTTTATTTTGCTTTTGCTTAATCTGGAGTCCAAGAAAGAAGCTTAATTCTTCCATCATGCTCATCTCGAACTCATCTTGTATTAGCTTGGCAAATTTTTGACAAAGGAATTCATTAGTGGCACAAAAAATGATATCATCTACATATATTTGTACAACTAATTGATTGTCATCTTTTCTTTTTAAGAACAAAATTTTATTTATATTTTTTTAGTAAATTTATTATCTAATAAAAATTTACTTAATCTTTCATACCATGCATGTGGGACTTATTCTACTTCATATAAAGCTTTATGTAATTTAAACACATGATTTGAAAATGCATGATTTTCAAATCCAGATGGTTGTTCTGTTAGATATATGTGCCCTAGAAGCCAGAATTAGCTGACACTTGTAATACATTTCTAAGGGCAAAATTATAATTTTGACTATTATCAATAAAATGGGTTATTTTCTATCACATATGTGTATTTAGTGTCTGTGATACATCCTTTGAGTTAATGGTAATGACAATTCATATTTTCAAGAGTTGAAAATTTAAGACATGAAAAATCATTATTAACTCATAAAATGCTTCCGACCATAGGATCATCACGAGGATGGTGATTGATCCGGAAGGTTGGTGTATAATTGCTTCTCTTTAGTAGATGAGTCTTGAGTCTACGGTGTGGAGACACCGGAGCGAGAGTACAGGTACTCGTTAGAGAACGAGGGCACTGAGCGTGACCACCTCGAGTAGTCATTAGGGAAGTCTACCTTCTCGTCAATGACTGACTCGATGCTGCAGTAGTGTGTCTGGTTCTTTGACCTGAGGATGCATCGGCAGTTCACCTTGAGGGTGTTATAGTTTGACTACACCATTACTCGGTCTCCTAGCCATATGGAACCCTGAGGTGTATGTTGGCTATAGCATGTTCATTGTAGGAACTGGATTGCATCAAGATGGAATCTATCTACCTCGGTGGTAGAGGAGCAGCCCTATGATGATCATGAGAATCAAGTCCAGAAGCCCATGGCCATGGCAGAGTGAAATAATAGAAAGAGTTTCTATTTAGATTTTCACATTGGACTTGAATCGAATGATTACATCATATGACAGAGACTAGGGTTTGACGAGTTCACCTTAACCCTAATCTGATCGGGGCTCAAGATAGAAGAACTTAATCACACAGGTAGCTGCACCAAGAGGTTCGCATTCAGCTCTGATGGGTTGCCACCATATACTGCTAGGTGTCACTGGTGGATTTTGGGAGCAATTAGAATGATTTAGATGATCGATCATTCTAGCTGTTCGAATAGAAGAGTTCTGATCCATCGAAAGGAGTTTCGATGATGTCGATGATAGAGATCATGACATATCCCATTACCATACAGAACTAAACCTAACTGGGTCACACAAACAAGGGTTTGAATCTGGTGATCATCAATTGAACTGATCTAGTTCAATTGATCTGAATGAGATTCAATTAGGTTCAAGGAAAATCGTGCTAGCACTCGATTGAACCTAACGTTCTTCTTTTACTATCATAAATAAGTTGTCCTGACTGAGCCAAAGGAGTTTGTGCTCAATCAGAGGCCTTCATATGGTCTGACTGGAGGTTGTCCAAGTCAGAAAAAGGTTGTCTTATTTTGTAAGACATTACCTGCCATTTTTGGTCACCTGCCATTTCTTCGTTCCTTTGACTTTGGTCAAAAGTCTGACCTTTGACTGGTCAAATGTTGACCATTGACACTTTGACTTTTGTCCACATGTCATGCACCTATTGGAGAGCTGGTGGGGGCTT